>CM076578.1:1821653552-1822045770 GCA_034641835.2 Pinus albicaulis
TTGTTTATCAGATACAAACAACGAAGATATCCTTCCAAACATTTATTTACTATCTCAGTTTGACCATCAGATTGAGGATGATAAGATGAGCTATGAGCTAACTGAGTACCCAAACAAGAAAATAACTCCGTCCAAAAATTTCCAGTAAAAATGGGATCTCGGTCGCTCACAATAACCCTTGGGCTTCCATGTAGCTTTTGAATTCTGTCCATAAATGTAGTAGCAACTGCACTTGCTTTAAATGGATGAGATAATGCACAAAAGTGTGCATACTTGGTAAGTCTATCAACTACCACCATGATGACACTCTTTCCTTCGGACTTAGGTAAACCTGTGATAAAATCCATTGAAATCTCCTCCCAACGTTGACTTGAAATGGATAAAGGTTGTAGAAGTCCTGGGGTCTTAATTGTTTCCACTTTATTCTGCTGGCAAACCAAACATTCCGCCACAAACTTTCGAATATCAGATTTAAGGCCATCCTAAAAAAATTCTTTCTTCACCCTGTGGTAAGTTTTTAAAAATCCTGAGTGTCCTCCTAAAGGAGAAGTGTGCAATTCCAGAAGAATCTTTTGTTTTAGTTGGGAATTCTTACAAAGATATAAGCGATATTTGTACCATAAGGAATCATTTTTCAAACTAAATGTATCAGATGTACTAGGATCTTGCTGCAACTTTTGAATGAGTGTCCATACATCTTTGTCCTTCTTCCATTCATCTCTTGCTTCGGTTATCCAATCTGGTTGGATAATAGAAATGGCACAAAGCAATGCTTCCACCCCTTCATTCTTTCTTGAGAGTGCATCTGCAACAACATTAAGCTTTCCTTTTTTGTAGATTATTTCAAAGTCATAACCCAACATCTTTGTGACTCATTTTTGTTGCTCTTCTGAAGATAGTCTTTGTTCCAAAAAGTGTTTAAGACTATCATGATCAGTTTTTACCTTGAAGTGTCTTCCCATTAGGTAAGTTCGCCACTTCTTTAGTGCATGCAGTATTGCTAACATTTCCTTCTCATAAATAGGTTTTCGTAAATACTTTCCTTTGATTGGACGACTTTCAAAAGCAATGGGTCTTCCTTCCTGCATTAAAACAACACCAATTCCATTTCCTGAGGCATCACATTCCACAATAAAGGTTTTTGTGAAGTCTGGCGTAGCTAAGACCAGTGCTAGGCACATTGCCTCTTTAAGATGTTCAAAGGCCTTAGTTGCTTCAGAAGTCCATGAAAATGCATCTTTCTTCAATAATGTTGTTAGAGGTGCTGCTATTCTCCCATAATTCTTAACAAACTTGCGATAATACCCTGTTAACCCGAGAAATCCTCGCAACTGCTTTATAGTTGTGGGAACTTTCCATTCCTTAATGGCTTTAATTTTGTTAGGGTCCACTTTAACACCCTCGTGAGATACAATATGACCCAGATATTCCACCTCTTGTACTCCAAAGAAACATTTGGACTTTTTTGCATATAATTGTTTCTCCCGCAATAGTTTGAGCACCCTGTCAACATGTTCAACATGATCCTTCCAAGACCTGCTGTAGATTAGTATATCATCAAAAAATACTAGCACAAATTTTCTAAGGAAGGGTTTGAAAATGGAATTCATCAACCCTTGAAAATGTAGAAGGTGCATTGGTAAGGCCAAAAGGCATGACCAAAAATTCATAATGACCCTCATGAGTTCGAAATGCTGTTTTTGGAATATCTTCAGTCTTCATTCTAATTTGATGATATCCTGAACGAAGATCCAACTTCGTAAAATAAATTGCTCCATGTAATTCATCCAATAATTCATCAATCACAGGAATGGGAAATTTATCTTTAATGGTGAGCTTATTGAGCTCCCTATAATCCGGACACATTCGCTATGATCCATCCTTCTTGTGTACCAATACTACAGGAGCAGAGAAAGAACTTTGACTAGGTTGAATTATACCCGCCTCTAACATTTCTGCAATCATACGTTCAATTTCGCTCTTTTGGAAGCAAGGATATCTATAAGGCCGGATGTTTGGAGGAACACTTCCTGGAATCAAATGAATAGCATGATCATGATCACGAATAGGTGGGAGTCCTTTGGGAGTTTCAAACACCTTGGAATGATTGTCCAAGACTTGTTGAAGATCTGCAGAAATAGATGATTTTGATGTTGGAACTTCTAGTGAGCATAATTGTGCAATTACGCCTCGTTGTTCTTTCTTTAGAAGCTTTGTCATGCCATTAGAGCTTATTATCCTTCCTGGCTTCCCTTCAATACCCCGTAATTCGACTTCCTTTCCTTCTGAAAAAAAATTCAAGAAAAGTTCTTGGAAATTAAAAGCTACCGTCCCCAAAGATTGTAACCATTGTACTCCTAGTACAACATCAGCACCTCCCATAGGAATGGAAAGCATTGGACTAATCAACACATATTCCCCCATGGTTAGCTTGATATTATGGCATTTTCCAGAGCAATTTATAGTTCCTCCATTTGCAACCATCACTTGACATTCTGGTGCTGGGTATAGGAAATAATTTAATTCCTTGGCTACCTTACAATGAATAAAATTATGGGTGCTACCTGAATCAATCAACACTATTACCTTTTTCTTCTTGATTTGTCCTTCTATCTTGAGAGTTTGAGGAGTGGTAATTCCTGCCAGCGCATTACATGATATGGTCGGATTCATTTCTTCCTCTTCTAGGGCTGGTTCCTGGTGTATATCCTCTTCTTGTTCATTTTCTTCTTCCTCTTCACAATCTATGTAAAATAATTTCTTCTCAAGACACTTATGACCTTTAGTGTATTTGCTATCACAACTGTAGCAAAGCCCTTTTTCTCTTTTTTCTTCCAATTGTTGTGGTGTCAACCTTGTAGGTTGTGGAAATCTAGACGTAGCAACACTTCCTTCTTTATAGAATTGAGTGGTAGGCTTTCTTGTCGCCATAATTTTACATTCAACTTTTCTTGCCAACCTGAATGCCTTCTCCAATGAATCAGGTTCCAAAACGCGAACTTCATGTTGGATGTTATCCTTTAAAGTGCCTATGAAGAGATCAATCCTGTGTTCCTCTGGAATATCAGTTACCCTTATATTCAATTTTTTGGAAGTCCTCAATGTGCTCCCCCACTAAACCCTTTTGTTTGAGATTTATCAATTGGCTAAAGAAGGTGTTGCTCTTTGTATCCTCATAATGTGCTATCATTTCCTCCGTAAAAATTGACCAAGTAACAATTTTTTTACTGGAGCAAAGCCATTGATACCATACAAATGTATTTTGTTCTAAATGTAAAGTTGCAATGCGTACCTTTTGTGTGTTTTGCACGTTATGGAGATCAAAATATTGCTCCATCTGTAGTATCCATGTTACAGGATCCTTTCCATCAAACTTCCTCATATCCATTTTTGGAATATGGTGGTTCTTCCCGCTAACATTCGAGTTTATGAAATCATGATTAACATTTATTTTGTTCTCATCAGGAGGTTCTTCTCCTATATTTCCGCCATTAGGAATCATTTCTGGTTTTAAGCTTCTCATCAAGCCTTCCATGTATGCTTTTAGATCACTCTTCATGTTTTCCATGTTGTCTTTTATGTCATCCATCTTAGCTTCCATGCCCACTTCCATGCCATCCATCTTAGCTTCCAAACCAATCATCTTAGCTTCCACGCCTTTCTTCAAACCATCCATCTTAGTTTCCACGCCTTTCTTCAAAACTTCTATTTCATTTTTTGTTGTTTTTTGCGAGAGCGAAATTTGCTCTTGTAATTTTGATATGTCATGTTGCCATTCTTCATCTTCATGAGTCATAGTAGAGCCTTCTGAAGGCTTAATGGGTGTTGAATTCTTTTTAGGGGCCATTTTAGAATCCAATATTGATATCTATTCTAAAATATTCCCTTGGAATCAATTCAACTTTATTCTTCAAACAAGACTTATGCAATTCGGAAAAAAAAATACACACCTTTTACTATCTTTTAGGAGATCGATATTGAAATTGAATTATCTCTGTAATTGAAAATCTTCGATATCTGAAATTCAGCCCTGTAGTAGCCCTCTGAAGCTTCTTTCAAATGCCACAGTTCTGACCTGATTTTGATTCTCCAAGACAAAGTTGTGTCCAATCTCCCACAATGACCTAATTCTGGACTGGTTCAGTAGAGCGAACTTGTACGACTTGCCACGTGTCACTGCTTTGTCCTTTGTCTCTGAAATTGATAGCGAAGAAACTACAGGCTGTGTACTTGTGACCACTTTTGACGGCACTCCAATCCAATCTTCAGAGAGAGAGTTATTAAACTTTTCCCACGATCACCTCTTTGAGATGAAATTCAGGAGCCTGAAAAAGCACTACCTTCCACAGATCATATCTCCAAAAATATTGCGAACCAAGCTCTGAAATTTTTTGACAAATTTCCTCAGGATTTCAGCTTCGCACCATATGAATTTCAGATTCTGAACCTTCGTATAAACAGATTTATAGCGAAAATGCCAGGAATTGGGAATTTTGCAAATGATATGGGAGATGGTAGGGTTTAGGGATAGGGATAATAGGATTTTAGGAACAAGTGATATGAGTGATTTTATAAGGGAATAGAGAGGGACTATGAATGACAATGTGATAAGCAGGGACAGAATAAGAAATGTGGGGATTGCACTGTTATCAACTTTAAAACTCAACTTTCAAACCCTACAAGAGCCATTTCTAACAAGAGACTAGGGTTTAACTTTTGATGTTAAAAATTCTTCAACCAATCTTTGAAACCACACCAAACACCAGCCATGAGCAATTACAAAGTCGCACAAACTTACATGGTGCATAGGAGGATGAGTTAATTTGAGTTTTTGTAAATAAATGACAAAAATTAGTGTTCCAGCCCTGTGCGCCGCACCAGTGCATTTTTACACTGCAGAAAATGGTTCTATGCGCCGTGCACGCCATGTGCGTTGCGCCTTCTCCCAATGCGCCGCGCACCCTGCCTTTAGCACAATTCGGCTTCTTACATACTATTTCACTCTTCCACTACTTGTCTTGGCTTTCACTGATTTTTTTGGCATACCAATTGATTTTTCAAACACCACGGATATCTTATATGCCCAATGACTTGATTTTTAATTTCAAATAACTCATTTTGTGATGTTTGAACACTTTTGCACTTTGCAATTCTTATTGTAAACTCTGATTTTTTTGTTTCCTTTGATTTTTGATCTGAATAACGAAACTCTTGGCTATTTTTTGCAGGGATGGCTGGCGTTGAATTCGGCAAAGGATTACCAAGGCTGCGCCTGAACATCTTCAACTGAAAAACTTTGAAAATATACATGGCAATTTATTACAAAGGACAAAATGATGATTTTCTTCAAAACAGAGTTTTGAAGAAAAGTCACGATCAAAGATTGAGATGATGAAATTTGCGATGAAACCTTATTTTAAAACTCCCTCATGTGTCTGCTGGTATTATTTGACATTTTGAAGACTAAATTGACAAAACCCTAGACCTAATATGACCTAGAAACCCTAAAATGACTCTTTGCCAAGCAAGAGACCAATAATGACTGTAAACACCTTGAAAATGGTTTTGATGAACTGAATTAGACCAGCAGGTACAAGGCATGAGGGGTATGAGTGACAAGGCCCCTTCCGTCAAATTATGGCATTCCCCTAACGGAATGCAAATGAATGAAATGAATGAGACACCTAAACATGAAATGCAATAAGAGAAATGATCTCTGACAGAGGGATGACCAGACTGACTCTAACATTGGCTGCAATGGGGATGGTAGCTCCTGGGAGGTGCCAAGAACAGCAGATCTTTGGGAGAGAAGACAGTGCCTTCGTCCATTGGGCTATGGAGTCATTATTTCGACAAACAACACAAAACTCTTGACTCATTTTATTGACTGAAACTTGACTCAAACTGACTCAACCTTGGAACTAAAATGACTGAAAAAATTGACTCGATGCAAAAAGAAATGACTCATAACTGACTTAACTAAAACAAGTACTTACAAAGATTTGTTTAATGGCATTAGTCCATCAAGATTCGAGGGTTCCAAATCATGATGACAACCAACTGCCTGCTGATGGAATATGTACAATCATGTGTAGTGTGCCTTCCAATGTAACCAATCCAGCAGATGGCTACATACCAAAATTCTGCTCTCACTTTTCTCGAGCAGGTAGAACGATGTACATGTAGGCAACTCACAATAACCACTGAAACCAAAGCTTTTGATAACGAACCGGGCAACATTTATCTTTTCTGATGCTTGCAAAATAATGCTGAAGGGATCTTGAAAATCCTGAAGCACTAGTTGGTCTTGAGATCCAACAGCAAAAATACAACTACTCGCTTCATTCTGATCTGAAAGAACAATTGATTGCCGAGTAATAGGAAGGCACAGAGAGGTATAGGTTTCCTCCATCTGATTGTTAGCTGTAAGTTCCTTGACCATGAGAAATTCTGGCATATTGTCTCTTTCAAGCTCATATTCCTCAACTTCATGGTCTAGGTCATTCTTAAACAGAAAACAATCTTCAAGATTATCAAACATGACAGCCTTATCATCTTCATGAAATAAAACATTATATGTTTGCTGATATATAAAACTAATTACAAAACCGTCATCATTTTCAAAAGAGGAAGAAGTTTCACCAACACTTTCTTGACCATGAGCATACTACAAATCTGCTTTAGCTTGGGCTGTAACATGACCTTTCAGGAGTTGATCTATCTGATCTTCAGACAAAGGAGATACTGTTTTTTGTTTGCTTTTGCTCAAACAGTGATTGTCTTCATGAAATAACATTTTAAAACATGAAAAACCTGAATGACAGTCCTTAATTCCCTGATCTTCTGAAATTTGAAAACATGGTTTATCATCTTCATATGACATGGCAATCAAATTATCATTTATCACTGAGTTATTGAAAGAATATTTGTCACTTACTTAAACAAAGATCTCATCTTGTTTTTCATGAACTGACTGGATTACCTCCTCATGAAGGCTTTGTTCTAATGAAATGAGAACATTTGGATCAAAAACTCTGTCTTCTTCATTCCAGATGATCTCAACAACAGAGTTCTCCTTCATGGGATTCAACACAAGGTATTCTTGATCATCACGATCTGAATCTAGATCTGAAATAGTTGTCTTGATTTTATCACATTCTAAAATTGAAACTTGAATTTTCTGCATATTGTCTTCTTCTATGGACAGATTTGAAACAAAATCTTCTCTTTCATCATTTTCCGTTGTACTAAGATCTTGATCCTGCTGCAAAGTTTCCTAAGCATCTTGTTGAGTATCTTCTAAGTTTTCTTTATGCTGCTGAAATGGATTTTCGTACAGAGCCTCCATGATCTCATCATCCATGAAGTCATCATCTTCATAAAAATTTTCAAGATTTTCATTAAAACTATGAACATGGCTACAACAGTTTTGAACTAAAGTCAAGGATGGATAAGATTCCTTATACCTTTCAAAGAACATGGTATGAAAATCCTTCAAACAGTAAATACAAGCAGGTGGCAAGCTTTCATACCAAGATCGAGCTTCACCTTCCAGAGTGGCCATGAATATCTTCATCAAGAAATCTTCAGGAAAATCAACCTTCAACTTGCGGATATGTATGTGAAATCTAACCAGATGTAAAGCAGCATCCTTCCTATCATCATCTTTAAACATAGGCAAATTCCTTTGCCAATCTATCTTAGGAATTTTATTTGGAAAACCTGGAATGTGATCTCGGCTCATGGGAGCATACCTTCAATCCAGCGAAACCATTTTGATAACAATGAATTCACCAAGAAATTCCTCAAGCTACTGATTCTTGAAGAGTAGAGTCGCCATAAAAATTATGAACCTTAGGATTCTTCGACACTGGAGTCGCCAGGTGAATGATTTCAGCCTTACGGTGTCTGATCGTTGTCCACCATCAACGATCATATCTAACTTGATACATGTACTGGGGCAAGACAATCTACAAGTCGAGTGTCACATTCACAAGCTAGACCGGAGATTTACTGAAGCAGCGTTTATCTACTTTCGCTAATGCAAAGCAAAAGCGTTTCGAAGGCTACCTGGCATAACTTCAGGCTCCATCTATAGCTTGTAAAAGTAACATCTAACTTTTGAATCCCCAGTATGGTCGCCACTATGTTATTTCCCAAATCCACCTCAGGCTGAAAGAAGGCGGGACTCGGGTAACACCAAACCACGCTCAGTCTAGTAGCTAGCCCTACCGGAACAGGAGAGGGCTCTCTCCGAGTCAATCTCAGGAAAAATGTATCGATAGGTCTTGAGATGACTGAAATGAGTGCTAATTTTAGGCTAGGTATATTAATCAAGGAGTTTGGAATGATTTTTAGGGGTTTTTGTTGGAAAAAGGGAAAGGCAATTTTGGGCTTGGGGATGAGGCCAATTTCTTGTAGAGTTCAAGTTGGGGCAGGGAAGGCAATGGCTTTGATGTCTTAGATCCAATGAATGGATAGAAAATACTACTGAGAAGCTAAAGAGGGCAGGAGGGAGCAAGAATCCTCTTCAAACTGACAAAAACATAAAAAACTAAACAAAAGTTTAAGGCAGAGCACTAGCAAACTAATGAATTCTACCTTAGTTACTCATTTGTTTAATTCAGAAGCAAATAGGAGGGAAATGGCATACATAAACATCAATGAAACTTACATATACATGAATAAAAACATCATCAAAACTCAGAGCCACAAGGATCCCAACAAGTGCTGCAAAACTCTGGTCTTTCCTTTGCCAAAAATCTGAAATGAATATACAATGAGGTGCCAAACTATTCCCAAGAGTCCAACCCTGAAAAATGACTGAGCAATTACATGATATAGACCATCCTAACCCCTTCCCATGCCTCTAGGGGTCGAGCTCATCCTTCTAGGAGCTGTTTCAACCAATTCTAAACATGGAACTGAAATCTAGGCAGCCAAACAACTTGCCTCTATATGCTAGGAAACTGATCCATTCACTTAATTTTCACCTTTTAGTGAATGAATCCTCTAGAACAAGTAAATATGAGCCAAAATTACATTATTATCATGAAATTACATCATGGTATATCAATAGTTACATCAAAGAGTGAAACTAGTCAAAACTGGGTGAAATTCTGAGCTGAAGAGTGAAAATGAGGCCAAATTTCTCTATGCGCCGCGCCCAAAAACTCAATGCGTCGCGCCACTTTGGAGCTGATTTTGAGGCACTTCCTGAAGTCCAAATTGATCTCATGATAGCTTGTTGGAAATCCCTGACTGTCTTCGATCCAACCCAAGTGGAATTTTTCAATTTGGAGTTCATTTTCCCCTCCAAAACTGCAATCTCCCAAGACTGGTTCCTACTGGTGCAAAAGTGGCAGAAAGGCCATTTTTGGTGTGTTTTTGACCTTTAAGACCATCCAGAATTTGATGAAATATCTCAGCCATTCCTGAGCATGCATAATTTATCATAAAAAATCCAAAAATTTAAAGTTTTCCTCCAGAAGATCTCCCAAACGTAAGCGCGCGTCGGGTGGCGTGACGCGTCGGGCAGAAAAACCTATTTTGCGACCAAAAAATTCAAAATTGACAAAATATTCTCCAAATTCCTTGAAATTTGGACTGAAGGTCCTCCATCATGTGTCATGCTCATCCAAAGAAGCTTCGGCCAAGATTCGGAGTCTATCCTCCCTTTTCCGACGTTTCAGTGTCCTCCTGGTGCATGCAGTTTAGTGGTTGTCTCTATTGTATGATGTGTCTGTGTCCATCTCCATGGTGTTGCAATGTGTATTACAAGTGTATGTTTGATTGGTTAAAATTGAGAAATGAATACTTGATGTCTTTGTCTCCAAGTGCCAAACGTGTGCCCAAGGGAAATGAGGGACTGTGAGGAATATGGAACAGTGGGGAAAAGTGAACTGTGGGAAATAGTATAGTGGTAAAAATGTGATTCAATCAAGTGAATTTTACAACATGGGGACAGTCACTTGACTATGTTTGGGAATTGGGAATTTTTCAAATGATATGGGAGAGTGATAGTGGTAGGGGATGATAGGGTTTAGGATAGGGATAATAGGATTTAGGAAATAAGTGATATGAGCGGTTTTATAAGGGAATAGGAGAGGGACTATGAATGACAATGTGACAGTGGTGGGAAAGGAATAAACAATGTGGGGGATTAGCACCAAGATCAAACTTTAAAACTCAACTTTCAAACCCTATAAGAGCCATTTCTAACAAGAGACTAGGGTTTAACTTTTGATGTTAAAAATTCTTCAACCAATCTTTGAAACCACACCAAACACCAGCCATGAGCAGTTACAAAGTCGCACAAACTTACATGGTGCATAGGAAGATGAGTTAATTTGAGTTTTTGTAAAGAAATGGCAAAAATTAGTGTTCCGGCCCTGTGCACCGCGCACCAGCCCAACGCGCCGCGCACACCATGTGCGTCGCGCCAGTGCATTTTTACACTGCAGAAAATGGTTCTATGCGCCACGCACGCCATGTGCGCCATGCCTTCTCCCAATGGGTCGTGCACCCTGCCTTCAGCACAATTCAACTTCTTACATACTATTTCACTCTTCCACAACTTGTCTTGGATTTCACTGATGTTTTTGGCATACCAATGGATTTTTCAAACACCACAGATATCTTATATGCCCAATGAATTGATTTTTAATTTCAGATAACTCATTTTGTGATGTTTGAACACTTTGGCACTTTGCAATTCTTAATGTAAACTCTGATTTTTTTGTTTCCTTTGATTTTTGAACTGAATAACGAAACTCTTGGCTATTTTTTGCAGGGATGGCTGGCATTGAATTCGGAAAAGGATGACCAGGGCTGCGCCTGAACATATTCAGCTGAAAAACTTTGAAAATATACATGGCAATTTATTACAAAGGACAAAATGATGATTTTCTTCAAAACAGAGTTTTGAAGAAAAGTCACGATCAAAGATTGCGATGATGAAATTTGCGATGAAACCTTATTTTAAAACTCCCTCATGTGTTTGCTGGTATTATTTGACATTTTAAAGACTAAATTAACAAAACCCTAGACCTAATATGACCTAGAAACCCTAAAATGACTCTTTGCCAAGCAAGAGACCAATCATGACTGTAAAACACCTTGAAAATGGTTTTGATGAACTGAATTAGACCAGCAGGTACAAGGCATGAGGGGTATGAGTGACAAGGCCCCTTCCGTCAGATTATGGCATGCCCCTAACAGAATGCAAATGAATGAAATGAATGAGACACCTAAACATGAAATGAAATAAGAGAAATGATCTCTGACAGAGGGATGACCAGACCGACTCTAATAGGTTTTGTCACACCTGGACTATTGTTGCCATATTCCAAGTAGACAGTTTCTGTGTGATGAGTCTGGGTCTGTTTGGACTTTTTTCTTGCAAAAGAAGGCCCAATGTGAGAATTAGTTTCATATTTACCATGATTTCCTCGGACCTTAGTGAGCTTCAGACCCCTACCCCTTTTAGGCATTCATTTCAAAAAAATGACAAAACAAAACTCAATAAAATGCTGAAAATTTAAAATGACTCAACACCTATAAATTTCTTCAAACAATAGAATAACACTACAGAAAAAATAATATCAGGCTTACCCCTATTGCAGAAAATGGAAAATTCTTACCAATTCAAATCACCTCCCTGGCAATAGCGCCAAAATGTTGGGTGTCGAAATCGCAGCTAAGCAAACTCCTTTCAACACTTAATTGTCAACCTGGGGGTTTCATAAACTGAAATACAAAGCACATGAAATTCCATAAATGATATGAAATTTTCCTATCTCTATTCCTACTTCTTTAATCAAAATCTTGCAGAATTTAAAAGAAAGATCACACAGCAATTCACACCAAAGAACTCCTAGTGCTGGAATGTGAAAGAAAGTACTTTGCAAAGAAACCAAATACAGGAACTTCCACACTACTGTAAAAAATATTGATTGCTGAGGTAAAATTCTATGTTTATCTCCATTATGGATGTTGGTAGGTTAACAAGTGGGCCCTTGAAAATATCTGCCTTCTTTAAGGATTTTCCTTCTGTCACTAAGTTGTTATTCCTGTACTCCTGTAGTATGCTTGCACTAGTACAAGTACAAGGCTTGTGTGCGAGAAGTATCTTTTACACTTATACTGGAGATTTATGTCTTTATGCAGGGGCTCTAAGCTTCAGGCTTAGAGCACTCTGTTCCTGTAACAGGATATTGGTTCCTATACCGGAACAGAGATTCCTACACCAATTTTTCCAGTTACTTTTGGGAAAAATGAAATGGTGTGCTAAGTACAAAAAGAATTTGCAAAGGCGAACATAATTCTGAAATAAATTGCACACGCAAAATAATGCTTCAACCAAATAGAATCTGACAATGAAAATAGACTTTAAAATAATAATAATAAAAATTCAAAAGTCAAAGCACACTTTCTTCAATGCAATCAAAGAAATTATCTAAGTATGACAAGAGGCTTTATTCCTGTAATAGTTACGCACATAAAACATATATGTCTTTAATCTTGTTAACTCAGAAAGTTTCACTTTAACTATTCAGATTAAGTTTTAATCCTTTCCTTTAAAAATTATAAAGTGCAGGCACAAATCGATGTGTTGTAACAACATTCATTCATCAATTAACAAAGCATCTTTAATTCCTAAGATTTTAACTCTTAATATTAAAAGTACTGTTATCTGATAATGAACACTCACTTTTAGAAATATATCAAATTTCTTATGAAATAAAGGAATGAAATAGCTTTTTTGTAATGAACCGACAAAACCAAGTTGCAGTAATTATAAATGCACTAGTGCAGAAATAACTTGCTTGCACGATCCAGGCAGTAGTAAACTAAGATTCGGAAAAGGAAATGGCCGAAGGTAAATAAAACTTAACTAACGTTCACACCATGGATCCGTCACAAATTGATTGTCAATGAAATAACACAAATTTTTTTATGAAATAATAAAACATAAACTTAATCCACACTTTGCATTCAAATGAAATCAACACACACCTTTAACGAAATGAAAGCGAGAGGGTGAATGAGCTAGATTGGCTGGGCCCTAGCCAACCAGCTCGTTTCCCGTTTTAGGAAACTTGAAGCTTCAGCACTCAATAATGCATCAGTACTAGATTAAAACACATAATGAAAACAACATGGCGCAGCTCCTTGAATTAATTCCAAATCAAAAAATGTACATCATAAGTTTGAATCCAGCCCAGAACGAGGGCGACAACAACAAAATTACAATTTTTCCACAGTTATAGTAGCATTTCTATCGCTAACTAATTCCTATCTTAAATCTACATTTTATATAACCCTTTCGGCCTTTGGCCATAACGAAATTACATACATTCGTTCTAATCCAAGCCTTTCGGCTAAAACAAAATAACAAATACCATTACAAAATAAGCATGCGGCTATAACAAAATGCTAATCTAATCGTTGGTCAGTGATCTAATCTTTGAGCATATCCTTGACTATCCTCCGCTCTGAGTTCAACTCAAGATGACCGCAACTGAACAGGATGAGTTGAAACGAGATGCCCGCGTTAGGTAACAAGTTATCGCAGAAGTTTAGGAGCAGACGATTGCCAACGATGTAGGAATCTTCCTACACTCGACCATGTTGATAAAACGATTAATAAATTTTCCTATCAAATAATTTAGGAAATAAATTATTAGTTGCAAGAAATATTAAAGGCATAAAATCTGTAAAATGATTAATTAAGTACTTTGTAAACCTTAAATGTGAAATATAAAGCTAGTGCAAGAATAGATAGGATTCTTGGAATAGTGCAGGAATACGGGAGTTTATGAGGATAAAACAGAGGTTTATGATTGTGGATTTGAAGTATGAAGGGGGTTAAAAATGAAGCATTTTAGCCTACCAACATTAACCATTTCATCAATGATCCCAAACCATTCAGTACCATTTTAACGTATGTATGTGACCATTCAGTACCAAACCAACGTATATATCTAAAATCATTGAATCATACCTTAAAAACATCTATCAAACCCAAATATAGACACACATAATTTTACAGTCATACATCATTATATGCATATTCATACAATTATCATGGATCTGTCATTGTTAGCTACAAACATAAATAGATCAAGCAATATGGATTCCTTTCAGATCTATCATATTTGAGCCATCTCCATGCTCTTTGGTATGTTGAAAATGACAATAAAAAATATTGAAAATTGTATCAAAAGGGATTCTAGTTTAATTTTCCCCTAATTAAATTAGAAGGAAATTGTAATTCCACATCACATGACATCTTGTACGAGTTAACGGAGTTGGGAAGAATTATTTATTTCAGCTAATTCGATTTGAGGGTCAAACTAGAGGCATGTAGAGTGTCTCCTACTTTTTTGGAGACATGGTTGAGTTTATTTTGAGTTGTAATTAGTTAACTTGGTTTATTTGAGTTAAAATCAGTTTAACTAGTTCTAACTTATGGATGAGCTAGTGAGAGGTCCAATGAATTAAATATGCTTTAATTCACATGCACTAATCAATCAAATAAGTGATAATTCACTATATATAGTTTTTTCATGTCATTTCTAAGAGTGACCCAGTTGATATTGGAGTTAAAGGGAAGTATACTATTAATTGTATAGTCATCCAAATTGTACAGGTGGTTCATGAAATCAAAAAAAGGCCTAAAATAAATCATTCCTTAATTAGATAAAATTTCCTTTAAAAGGATGAATGAAGGCACAAGTTTAATCATTATTTTGCTGAGCACGAGTTGGTGAGACCAAGAAATAGGAACACAAGTTTCTACATGGAGGTTGTGAGAGAAAGGTGTGCAAAGAGAATCTTGTGCATAGGTTGGTAGAGAGACAATTAGAGATAGTGCAGAGAGATCTAAAGCCTGAGAGAAACATTATATTGTTTCATATTCTTGAATTAATGCAATATACATATAACATGGTTTTTAGCTGAGTATTTCCCGAGATACATATTTGTGTTGTGCGATTGAACTTATTTCTCTTTCTTGTTCATGTGATTATGCAATTGTAATTGTTTTCCACAATGTGTAGAATAGATTCAAGTATTTTGTTTTAGCATATTAAAATATCAGTTGAATCTATGTGGATTTTCTACATGGTTCACACATTTTCAAGATTAAATCATTCATAGACAATTCATCACTTTCACAGTTAACACCTTGGTCTCCATCTCTTTATATAGTTTTTTCCTTAACCAATACCTTAGGTAAATGTCATTTGTATTCTTTGATGGGATCAAATAATAGTTTTAGCTCCAACTACTATGGGATAATACCATGGAAATGACCCCTCATATCCAAAATATCGTGGTTCAGATTTTGTACATGACTTTCACTTACAGGACTTGCATATTTACATGACCTTTCTTCACAGGACCCGCATATACTTTCTCAAACTTCACCTTTAACATACATATGTCTCTGAACTATCAATTTTATATATATATATATATATATATATATATATATATATATATATATCCTCTGTAGCATTTTTACCAGACTTCATGAGTTCCATAATCATCATGTTATCATAATATTGGCATCTTTATCAAGTAGGTTTCATTAAAGACAACACATTAGCCATAATGCCAACATCAACAACCAAAGTTGAGACTTGTGGTGATGGATACACAATGAATCCACTGACTTCATTGAAGACATTCTAGTAGAAGGGAACCAAGACCACACTTGTGAGAAATTTTAATCTAGGTGGATATCGGTGGCCACCCGCCTATTCCACTTGGGGCCCCACCATTGTCTCTTTCAGTTTTTCAGTATTGGCACAACTTACTATTTTTAGCAGTTTTTCGGGTCCTAAACTTTCGGAGCTATTTTGAGGCCCTAAACAACGTTTTTTGGGAAAACCAAAAATCCAATCACATCAAAAGTTGTATTCCTCATATATATCTTTCTAACAAGGTATGGTGCGTGTCAAACGGAGATCGTATGCCAAAGTTAAGTTCCCGGGAAGATGAAACACCAATTTACCCAAACGGGGCCCGTAGTTTTGGCGCTTCATCTCCTAGGGTTAGGGTTTTGACTATTTAGGGTTTTCCATTGGTTATAAATAATAAATAGGCCCTCGAGCCTCATTGTAACACAATTTAGAGGCCTGTAGCAGCCACATATCTTCTTAGAGATAAGCTACCAGTGCCCTAGCTAGTTTATTTCCATTCTGTCTGTAACAAATTTCAGTTCTTTGATATTAATGAAATGAAGTGTTATTTCCGTTGCATATTTGTATTTATGGTTATATGTGTATTTTTTTGTGTTCCTACATAAATCCAGATCAAATTGGGCTAGACAAGGAATACTTTAAGACTAGTGAAAAATTTTGGTCAATTCTAGCATTGGCCCAATCTACGCCCATGGAAAAGAATATATTCCCATTACCTCATTAATGGGATCACCTTGATCTCAATGGCCTTGGATCTCAATGTGCTCCATTTTTTCCCATTTTCTACATGAGCATCGCATAAAAGAGAGGAGAAAAGAATGGTGTTAATGGTGCTCTTTCCTTGATGTTATTGGAAGAAGAGGGGTGGCATCATGATAAAGAATTGGGGCATCACCGAGGCCTCCAACAGAGAGTGTCTTTTTTGATATGATTATTACCATAACTCCTTTAGATTATAAAGGTTTAGGTCACCATGGTTATTGCTACTACTTTGGGTTGAAATTGTGTGCATTAGCTGAGTTTTGGCTAATTGAAAAAATTGTGCACATATTTTCCTTTTCCTCTATAAGAATGAAAAAAAATTGTTGGTCCATGTTAATTCATTCTTTTTTTTAAACAAGCTTTTCATTTAACTATCAATATAATTACTTCAATAATGCAATCAGTGCATTCTCATACGAGGGCCAACAATTGACATGTGCAATGGAAGACAATTTTGATTTCTAGCAAGTTCAAATAAAATCTCTCTGTGGCGAGGCTATAACAAGGATAAATTAACTTTGGATTTCTATATCTATAGAAACAATTCTTTTTCTATCTATCAATTATCCTAAAAATAATAAATTATTATATTTTTATATCCTTTGGACTTCACTTTTGTCTTTTCCATGGGTATCATTGCTTTCAATGACGAATATTCCAATTTTGAGAGGTTTAACAAATAAATACTTGGTATTTCTATTCATAATGTATTCTCTCACCTTGTTTAGGTTCAAAATGATAGGAAAGCTAACGATTTTGGTGATTTAATATATCCTATTATATTGATGTTACGAAGGGTATTTCAGAATGCTAGAATGTTTTGATTTCAAATTAGGGAACAACATTACATGGATTTTTTATTATTGACAAGGAGGATGTGATTCAACACTCCATAATCAACAACTAGTAATGGAAATTTAAATAATAGCACATCTCTTTTTGGATTTTTCCTAAGCGGTCCTGAAGCTGTTGCGCACAGCATAATAGCACACGATCTAGCTGCTCCTACCAGTCGCCATGGCCTCTGGAGGGGGATCTGAACCCCTCTCTCTTCCATCAGAGGTGAGTGCCTTCAAGAACCTGGTGGCCTCTTGGAGCAAATGACCTCCATCATCAATGCAGCAGAAATTTGTAAAAAAAATGGACAGTATCCCCTTAGTGTCTCTCCCAGAAGAATAAACCTACAAATCTGCCCTGAATCCCGCAGAAAGAGGCCTCATAGGGAATTTCATAGGCCTCTGGCCATCACCCATAATAGTGGAATACTGGGTTCAAAGGAACTAGATCCCATTAATCAAAGAAGGTATCAAAAGTTATTTTGTCGGAAAAGGCTTCTTTGTGTTTGTGTTTGAAAGTGTAGAGGACATAAGTCTCATATTTAGGAACGGCCCATACTTCATGGGGTCGCAAGTCTTATACCTAAACAAGTGGTTTCCCATGATTTTGATCCCTCCCAAGACGTGCCCTCTACTGTTCCAATGTGGGTGTGTCTCCCCCACCTCCCACTGCACTGTTGCAACAAGAAGTCCCTTCAGATTATTGGCAATAACCTCAGAAAATATATTGATCAAGTTGTTAGAAAAGACCAGTACTCTTGTGCCCACATCTGCATCAAGGTAGACCTGGAAGAAGGGCTACCAGAAGCAATCAAACTAACAGTTGTCGGTTGGTCCCATGTTCAAGAGCTAGACTATGAACATCTACCCTTCAAATGCAGACATTGCCACAGTTATGGACACTTCGCAAGACATGCAAGAAAAAGACCGAGGAGCAAAGTGAGAAATAAAAGGGTGAGCAATGGACTATAGTTCAAAAAGAAGCCCTGTTAAAAGAAAGTGGAAAAAGTATCACAAAGGGGAACACCACCACAATCTAGGTAAACGAAGAAAGGATTTCCATCCCCATCCCGGATGAGGCCTCAATCCCCAATGATAAGGATAGCACCCCTACAGACCCTCCAGAATCAGTCCCAGATAGCATGGAACAGAATGCGCCTCCATCCTTTAATAAATATGGCGAAGAAACAGTCCCACTTGGAGAATCTCAAGACAACCCTTACAATACTTCATATGCAGAAATCACAAAGAAAAAGCTGGCATAAAACTCCTGCTCCTTAGAGGATGAGACCTTTGAGAGACCCTCAAAAAGAGCCAGACGGAAATATCACAAATAAGTCAAGGAAGAGGAGGCAGAAAGGCTAAAAATGCAAGTAATCCAACCCACAATAGATATGTCTATTGGGAGAAATACCAGAGAAAGGCCTCCCAAGGGAGGATTCACTAACCCCTCCTTTGGTAAATAATGTGTCTAGTCTCTTGGAACTACAGAGGCTTGGGGAATCCATCTAAAATCGAAGCCATCAAATATATCTTGAAAATAGACCCCCCTAGACATTTTCATGCTCTAAGAGACTAAAATCGAAGGGCTTGTCCTTCTCGACATCAGCAAGTTGAAGTTGAAGAAAAATGCAGGCAAAGCAGTAAACTCAAGAGGCTCCTCAAGTGGATTTTCTACTCTATGGTCTGATGAAATCTTCCACCTGATAAACTCCCATGAGACCCGACACTAGATCTTCACTGAGTTAAAGCATCACACAAGTAAGTTGACTTTCGCCTTATTCAATCTTTATGTCCCTGTACTTCATGCTGAAAAAAGAGAGTGTTGGAACACTCTCTCTGCCTTTCTTGAGCAACAGCCCCCCAGTAATATCATACTGGCCGGAGACCTGAACATAGTCCTAAAACCACGAGAAAAGAGGGGAGGTAACAGCAACAGAGATCAAATGCTACCCCTGGTGGAAGATCTTTTAAAGCAGTGGAATCTCCTTAACGTCAACCCTGCGAGAGGCCTTTATACCTGGACCAACAATAGAACCGGGGATGATCACATTTCAACCCGTTTGGACAGATTCTTACTCGAAGGCACATTGCTGATGGAAAAAATATAATCTCAAAAAAAATCCTCCCTAAACTTACCTCGGACCACAAGCCCATTCAACTACTTCTGGAAGCTGAAGAAGACTTGGGCCCAATCCCCTTTCGGTTCAGCCCTCTCTAGATTGAAAGAGAAGGATTCTCCGAAACTGTTTGAACAACCTAGGCCAAATCAATCACCGGGTCTCCAAGCTATGCATGGGAGCAAAAACTAAAGGCCACAAAGCATGCCCTGAAAGAGTAGATAAGAAAACCCATCAAAACACCAACTATTCAGAGAATAGAAGAAGTTCAGTCATTGGAGACCCTGCAACTGGAAATGAAAGGAAAAAATATCACTTATGAGGTGTTATACAAAGACGTGCAAGCCCAAAGCTCCTCCTATTTCTCCTTCTGCATGGAAGAAGAATACTGGAGAATCAAATCCCGCAGCCTGTGGCTCAAGGTGGGGGATTGGAACACCTCCTTCTTCCACTGCCAATAAAGATCTTGTCTCCTATAATCATATCATGTAAATCAAAACAATTGAGTGACAGATTTACAAATGGTTTTATCAAATCAAATCAGCAGCAGAGAGTCACTTCAAAAACCTCTATGGCCCAGGGATAGATGGTAGCGAAGAGAAAACCGCGGACCTCCTTTCAAACATCCACTAGAAAATTTGGCCCAATTTCCGATGGCCAATTCGTCACTATTCCGACACACAGTCATCGCAAGAGCGACAGTGAAAAACGTGGTTTGCCATTCCGTCGCAATTCTGACGCACTTACAAAGTGTCGCACTACCGACACTTTTTTCGTCACTTCCAAACAAGCGTCACTCTTCTGACGTTTCCCAAACCTTGGCACTTCCAACGTTTGTAAACTGTCGCACTTCCGATGAAATGTGGTCTGACGTTTTGAAATTTTCTCTTCTGATGTTTGTAAACTGTTGCAATTCTGACGAAATGTGGTCCGACGTTTTGAACGTCGCTCTTCCGGTGTTTGTAAACTATCGCAATTCCGAAAAAATGTGGTCTGACGTTTTGGACGTCGCTCTTCCGACATTTGTAAACCGTCGCAATTCCGATGAAATGTGGTCCAACGTTTTGAACGTCACTCTTCCGACATTTGTGAACTGTCGCAATTCCGATGAAATGTGGTCCGACATTTTGAACGTCGCTCGTCCGACGTTTTTATACTGTCGCTCTTCCGACGTTTTTAAGCTGTCGCAATTCCGACGCTTACAAGGTGTCAGTGTGCCGACGACGGGTTCAATTTTAAAAAAAAAATGAAACTTTAAAACAGGACAGTAAATCTTCAATATTTGTTATGAATTGTGGGCGTTCCAATGACCGTGAAATATTAATATAATAAACCACTCCGTAGCGCTTTGACTATAAACAATCATATAAACATGGCTCTGTATTTCAAAAAACAAGTTTAAAATAGAAACAGGGCAACATTTTTTTTTTCCAATTGTTATGAACATAATTCGACCGTAAAATATTAATATAATAAACCACCCTGCAGCGCTTCAACTATAAAAAATCATTTTTTTTTCATAAGAGAAAAAACGTTGTTTTGAATATATTATATGAAGTAAAACATTCCATGAAGTCATTAGATTTTCACATCTGAAGATTGGAACCCAAATATCCATCTAGAAAAGTGGAAGTCCCACCCCAGACAATGATAGAAAAATACCCCATGTCACATACAGGGACATGATATAAAACCCAGTAACGGTCCACATGGAGATTATCGACAATCTGAGAAAGCATCCAAATATGCCCGAGGCATCTATAAGAAAGTGAAATAGCAGTATGTAGAATAGTAAAGCAACAGATAGAGTACCGACGTCCATTGTTCCAAATACAAATTAAAGTACCCAAATCCTTGAACAGAGAAAAACGCTAATCATGTGAGGAGTGTGATATGTCCAAAATATAAAAAGACCATCAGACCATATCAATAAACCAGCAACATAGACCAACATTGCTAGTTTTGAAGGTAGAGTGATAAACATTAATCATTTTTTTTTTCACAAGAGAAAAAACGTTGTTTTGAATATATTATATGAAGTAAAACAGTCCATGAAGTCATTACATTTTCACATCTGAAGACTGGAACCCAAATATCCATCCAGAAAAGTGGAAGTCCCACCCCAGACAATGATAGAAAAATACCCCATGTCACATACAGGGACATGATATAAAACCCAATAATGGTCCACATGAAGATTATGACAATCTGAGAAAGCATCCAAATATGCCCGAGGCATTTATAAGAAAGTGAAATAGCAGTATGTAGAATAGTAAAGCAACAGATAGAGTACGTACCGACGTCCATTGTTCCAAATACAAATTAAAGTACCCAAAATCCTTGAACAGAGAAAAACGCTAATCATGTGAGGAGTGTGATATGTCCAAAATATAAAAAGACCATCAGACCATATCAATAAACCAGCATCGCTAGTTTTGAAGGCAGAGTGATAACTTGTCAACACATAAAATAGTATCATAAAGCGGATACAGGAAATGTGCAGAGACATGTACTGTTGATATACGCCTCACACAAAAAGCATCCATGATAGAGCAAAAATATGTATAAACCTAGGGTCGATTGTATGTTTTGGCTCGCTTGTTCCCGGAAATAAAAACCATCTACAGAAACCCAGGCTTGCTTGTAAGATCAGGCTCGCTTGATTCCAAAATTGGTAACCATCTGTTGCATCCGAGATGTAATGTTCAGGCTCACTTGTTTCCATTAGTAGCCCGCTACAGCATCCACCCTGTTCATAGCAAAAAGGTTCCTGTAGATATACAGAGAAAGAGTATAATACGTAGTCCATATAAACATGGCTCTGTATTTTAAAAAACAGGTTTAAAATAGAAACAGGGCAACATTTTTTTTTTCCAATTGTTATGAACATAATTCGACCGTGAAATATTAATATAATAAACCACCCCGTAGTGCTTCGACTATAAACAATGATATAAACATGGCTCTGTATTTCAAAAAACATGTTTAAAATAGAAACAAGGCAACATTTTTTTCTTCCAATTGTTATGAACATAATTCGACCGTGAAATATTAATATAATAAACCACCCCGCAGCGCTTCGACTATAAACAATCATATAAACATGGCTCTGTATTTCAAAAAACAGGTTTAAAATAGAAACAAGGCAACATTTTTTTTTCTAAGTAAAGTTAATCTATTAACAGTGGGAATAAAATTACACCGAAGTCAAAAACATTGCCTAGACTCATGGCAAATTTGTCATCAAAAAATCAAAAAAGAAGACTGCCCTCATACAGGGAAAACAGTCTTGAAAGTTTATAGAATTCAAAAATATTACAGAGGTCCAGCACAGTAATATAATCTAAAAGCAGCCTAATTAAGTGGGCCGCGAAGCAAGAAAAACAAATTAACCAAACTACTCCTTCAGTGGTTCCTCGACGATTCGGCACCATCCTTCGGAAGGTCCAGGATCGCCAGGTGCTATCTCCACATTCATGCCACCGCTCCCCTCCTGAAGGCCTGAATGTTGGCTGGCTTTTTCTGAGCCCAGACCCGCCGGACGGGTGCATTGTTCTTCCATTTGGGCCTCCTCACAGAAAACTACAATAATTGAAGCTATGATTCGTGGGTGGTTCAGAGAGAAATTAAAGGAAAAAAGCACAGTGCGCGTCGTGGGAGAAGGTGAAGTGGTGGGGAAATGAGGAGCAGGGGAGCCCATACGGTGGCCAGATCCTAGAACCCGACCCCACCCACTTCTAGTATCTGGATAGCGACCTACGTGATAATCACTAGACTGGGAAGACGACTCGGTTGAGGGGCTGGAGGAAGCGCGCAAGGGTTGACCTCTACTGCTCCCCCTGCAGTAACTCATCCTTTGACACAGGCGAGGCATGGGTGCAGTCTCAGCAATGGGCACAAGACGAGACGGAGAAGCAGAATTCCAAGAAACAGAGGAATACAGACACAGACCAGACCGAGAGAAATGTAGATATGCACCAAGGTCTAAGCAGCAATTCAGCTGGCCACTTCTCCTTCTCGTCACAGTGAGCAGGCAGTGTAACCCAGCAACCGGCTCATCTGAAAAACCATAGCGAAACGCCATTTTATCGACCCGACTGCAATGCAATTGAAGAACGCCCGTCATAATTAATCTCTCATTAATGAGAGCCGAAGGCCGGATCATATTGGAGCATGCGGAATTGCTAATAGGAGTGGAGGTCTGATCTTGAACAGTGTTAAAACTTAATGCGATTTGATGTGAAAACCTTGGAACTTAAATATTAGCTAATTGAACAGTGTTAAAACTTAATGCGATTGATATGAAATCACCACATCCATGTCCCATTTCCTTAAACGCCATCGAATGCACCCGCATCCGGGAACAGGGCAACATTTTATTGAGGAAACGTGGCAGAAATTGATTGGAGCGGATCTTTGTTTGGGCCGCTCGTGCAGTGGAAATCTGGACCCGAAAAAGATTAGGGCGAATTTGATAAGAAATTCGCGTCACAACTCTCCCTCCGTATGCCAGCCCAACTTCGGACCCAAAAAAGATTAGGGCGGAATTCAATTGTTTTTCACGTCACAAAATTGGCCGACATCAGCAGTCTATTTTGGAACGCGAATTTGGTTTGAATTATGGTTTATCGTCGTTTGAAGTCCGGCGGGCTCGACTTAAGAACAATTTTGTTTGATCCCATATTATAAAATTTGTGTTGGTTTTCTTTGATAATACACATATTTATAATAAATCATGGGAACACCACACTAGTAAACATGTGGAAAAGTTATATAAATTATTGAGAACAATCATTTTTATGTAAAAATATCCAAATGTGCTTTTGGGAAATAAGAATTTGAGTATTTGGTTCATATTGTTTTAAAGGAAGGAGTGAAGTTGGAGCCTCAAAAGATGCAAACTATTACAAAATGACCTATTCCTAAGAAAATCAAGGTTCTTAGAAGATTTTTTAGACTTACATGATATTATTGATAATTTGTTAAGAATTATGCATGCATTTCAAGTCCACTCACATATCTCTTGAAGAAAATACCATTTATATGGAATGATGAGGCTACTTTGGCATTCTCTCTTTTAATGGATGCCATGTCTTCTACACCAACATCGGTTGCACCTAATTTTGGTAAAACATTCATAGTAGAGTGTGAGGCACTAGGACAAGGAATTTACATAACATTAACACAATAAGGGATATCATTGGCTTTTAAAAGCAAAGAATTCAAAGAAAATATTTGGTGAAATCTACGTATGAAAAATAAATGGAAGCAACATTACATGCAATAAAAAATGGGGATAGTATATCATTGGGAGGTACTTTAAAGTCAAGATATACCATGATAGCATAAAGTATTTTTTGAAGCTATGGATTTCATTGGAAGATTAACAAAAATGAGGAGAAAAATGCAAAGTTTTAATTTTGAGATAATCTGCAAAAAGGGTAAGGAAAATTTAGTACATGATGCTCTTTCTAAAATAGAAGAGGCCTCAAATTTATATCCAATTACATTTTCTATTCCTAGGTGGCTAGAAGAAGCTTTCCATAATGTAAAAATGACAATAGTACTAAACAAAAACTAAAATTGATAAAGGATGGGATGAACTCTATGGAGCATTGGGAGTGAAAGAGAGATATACTTTGGTGCAAATGTAGAATATTTTTATGCATGCAAGCATATTTGAATAAAAAAATATTAAGGGAGTCCCATGTCTCTCTGATGGTAGGACGCAGGGTTCCTTAAAACATCTCAAAGGATCAAAAGATATATTTTTGGAAGGAATGAAGAAAGATATTCAAAATTTTGTAAGAGAAGGTCAGGTTTGCATAATAAATAAAAGAGAGATAGTAAAATCTCTGGGGTTACTTCAACCATTCCACATACATATTCAAAGACTAGAAGATATATCAATAGACTTTATTATAGGGTTACCGAAATATAAAGGTAAGTATTACATTTTTGTGGTCATTTATATAGACAAATTTTGTAGATTTTTTTTGTAGAGCTCAAAGTACATAAACAACAAGCCAAGTGGCGGAAGTGTCCGTGAAAGAAATTCATAGTCTTCATGGTTTTCCTAAAGTAATAGTAACAAGAAACTTTTGGAAATAATTATTTAATATGAGTGGAGAAACACTAGCTGCCATGAGTTCTACATATCAAACACAATCAAATGGTCAAACAAAATAGTTAACAAATGTTTTTAAGGTTATCTACAATGTTACTCTTTAGAAAAGAAATCTTAATGGATGAAGTGGGTTCCTCAAGGAAGAATGGTAATATGATACTATCATACTACCTATCACACATCTACTAAAATTTCCCCATTTAAGGCCTTTTATGGATATCCAACTCCTAGTATCTCATACTTTTTGCAAGACAAGTCCAAAGTATAGGAAACAAAGTCACATATGGAAAATACTAAAGAAACTTTGAAAATTATTATGGAAAACCTTCAAATGACATGAAACATGATAAAACAACAAGGGGAACAACATTGAAGTGAAAGATAATTTGAGGACGGTAATTGGGTATTTTTTAGATTATAGTGTTATAAGCAATCTTCATTCAAGAAAAAGAAGAATAAAGAATTAGCTCAAAAATGTTATGGCCCTAAATAATTATTCATAGGATTTCACAAGTGGTATAGAAGTTATATTTTCCTTCTTCTTGCATTCATAAGGTTTTTCATGTATCTTGCCTAAAAAAGGTTCTTGGAAAAAATATGCCAATGTAAATAGAACTTCCAAAATTAGATGAAGAATGAAAGTTGATTCTTGAACCACAAAAAGTTATAGATAAACATTATGTATCTCTTTGACATATAACCATTATGAAGTACCTAATAAAGTGGAAGAATATTCCTCTAGAAGAAGGTACATGGTAAAATGATCAATTCGTGATGAAATACCCACGGCTAAAGGGTTTGTTTGAAGTTTCGACAAAGGTTTTGTTATATGTTTTATATAACGGGCGGCAGAATAGTTTTATTGTTTGTTAAGATCTCACATAGTGATCAAATTTGAAGGGAAGATCCGAATTTCAATTAGAAAGGAATATATCTATGTCGCCCTTCCATAATGAAAAGCTTTAAAAAAAAAAAACTTTTCAATTGACCACAATAAATTATTTTTACATTTCATTTTCAGAAAGACAAAACCATCAATCTTTATATTAATAAAATATTGTTACATATACAACAATGAAGAAGGATCCATATTTCATTGCTTAAATATCTCATTGGCAATGTCAACATAAGTCTTGAAGACACTATTATAAGAATTTGGATACATACCACCGAGATATAGGAGATTCTTATGTGTCAGATTGTGTAATGCAATTTTGACTTTGTCTCACAAGGAGCAACAGCATGGAGGTCTGGATTTTTCTTATAGAACTTTATTATTATTATTTGAAACGTTGTTTATAGATATGAATACAACAATGAAATTATGAGCATGGTGGACAATTAGTCAAGCACATGATGCCAAACCATGATGATGTAAGTTTGGAATTTAACATTTTTACATGTTAAAGACAAATAGTCAAAATCACTGACAACTTAGTATGCCATAATTAATAATCATTCCCTATTCACTTTTGTTAATAGGTTTATGTCACACGATGATCTCTCTTCTCTGGCATTTACTTGTATTGAAGATCACTATTCTAGGAATAAGGAGTTATTTTTTCCAAAAATAACCCTAGCCAAACATTGACAATGCATCAAGGATATCTTTCTATGCTTCATAAGTACATATGTTCTACTTCTAAATCATGTCTTGGAAGTGGTTGTTTTGCTGGAAATTATTCACCAGTTGGTTTCATACCAAAGTCTTTTTTCTCATTTTCAGCATCCAATACATGAAAAAGATAATGGTTTAAAACAACATAAATATTTGAAATTTTGCAAGAATTGTCTGGCACACTTTGAATATGAATTTTGAATTCAAGTGCATGATGTTGTATAGGATCAAGTGTCATTTTGAATACCAAATGTTTCACAAGAAACTTCTCAACATGCTACCCTGCAGTAAGGATTAAATGACAATATTGCATCAACTATTTCCATAATAAAAGTGCACTTCGGCCATAAGACTAAACAACTACAAATGTTGTAGATCTAACAAGACCACACAATCAAATGTATTCCACAAGGCCAATACTGTATGAAAAATGAAAAGGAGTTTGCAACCAAAAATACCTTAGGCAACTAATTCAATTAGATAGACCAAACCATCAGCAAAAAGGAAAACCAGCCTACTCAAAAGGCAAGCATTTACCTCCTTTGACAAAATTTTGAGTTCTGAAACAAGGGCCTTTATTGTCTTGTCAATGCCCCTAGTAATTTGAACGGGGTTTGCACCTGCTGCAACAACCTAAACAAAAAGGTTTCATTTCAAATTATTTTCCACAAATTTAAGATAGAACCATTGTCAGTTTTGTATTTCCTAACAAGCTCATAAATTTTGACAAAAGAACCAAATTTTTTTAATACCTGATAGCAATTTTTTCACTCAAAAACTATCTTAGACTCAATAAGCCCAACCCAAAACTAAAAACCAAACACCATAAGACCCTACAAAAATGAATAGATGATCTTAATCCAGTACTATCGACAAAAAGTTACCTTTACACCCTCACTTATTAAACCCTGTGTTGTTGAATTTTAACTTCAACTGCTGCAACAGAAGGACGGATGCAGCAGCAACATTTTTTTTTGGAGGTTGCTTGCATGCCATCCTGAAATTTAATTCAGCATTTAAAATTCCTGCAAGTTGTTTTTGTAGACGGCCACAGCCATATTTCTGTACAGGATTGTATTTAAACACAACAGCCAGCATTAACGCAATTCACCAACCAGAAATTAAACAAACAGAAATTTACCCGACAGTTTTGTAAATTAAAAAGGAGGACACGTGGAGCATTAATATTGGATCGCATGAAATTGAAGGGAATCTGAAAACCTGAAAACTGGACCCAAATTTTTTATAGGGCACATTGGATTGAGAATTCGAGTTAAAATTAGGCAGACGTCAGCATCCCATTTTGGAACATGAATTTGGTTTGAAATTCAATCTATTCAGACTTTTGAAGTCCGACGGAAAGGGTTTTTTAATGTTTTGATAGTTTAATATATACATATGTTTTAAACATATGTTATATATATATCATATGCGAAATGAAAGGTGGGCCATAGAATTTAGTTTTAATTTTATTTTTTTAAAAGAGGGTTTATTATAATATGTTTTATATGTTACGGCATATAAAAATAAAAAGGTCGAAAAAGCTTGGTAGTTTTTTTTATAGACAGTACGTAAATTTTTTATTACACAGCAGTGTGTAAAAAGTGAAAGACCGAGTGTAACTTTTTAAGTGTGTATGCACAGCAGTGCGAAAGTGAAAAACACAGCAGAGTGTTTTAGAGACAGAGTATGTTTGTTTTGAACAGACAGTGAGTTGGTTTTATGCACTGTGTTTTGTAGCAGTCACAATTTTGTAATCCCTCTCAGTGAGGAAGAAGTGTAATATTTTTTTTTGAGTTATTGAAGGGAATAGAAGTTTGTTTTAAAAGTATTGAAACTATGTCTCCTGTCAAAGAAATTTTTATTTTCTCTGTGTTAGAGGAAGGGAGATTTATTCTCCATTCCTTGTTCTGGAATTTTTCAATATTCCAACATGTGCAAGAACAACAGATGTTGTGGTTCCATCCCCAGCTAAATCATTTTTCTTTGCCGCAGCTTGCCTTACCAACTTGGCCCCAATATTTTCAAGTGGGTCCTCTAATTCAACCAATAAAAAGGCCAAAACCATAGCATTGAGATACATTTCATTACACTGTCAATAACAATAAAATTTGACTTAGCCATAACCCTTTCCTTTTATTGTTGTGAAAAGCTTTATGCATTACTCTAATGTGGCTATTCCATAGGCCAATTAGACCACTGGGTAACAAATATGTTTCCTTTCACCTTTGAGTTTTCAAATTATTCCTACCAAATCTAAGACATTTAAGAGGGGGAACTAATACAACGTTAAAAAGAAAACCAAAGCACATATCTACAATTACCTCCTTAGCTACTGTCACACCATCATTAACTATTTTCGAAGAACCATGCTTGCTCTCCAAGACAAAAATTTTCCCTTCGCCCCATGGGTGACTCCAACAAGATCAACAAGTTTGTTCACACCGCCTGCAAGACAAATTGACAATGCTTTCAGTAAGTGTGCAATTGAATGCCAGACCATATGCCAAAACAACCCTCCATGAAAAAATAAAATAACACATTAAAATCAAATATAAGTGGACAAGGAAAGATCCACCGCAGTGAAGTTTCACTTGCAGGTGACCTTCCTTTAAACATAATTTTTTCTCTGACCTGCAATTTTTTTGTCACTAAGCCATCCTTGTTGAAGTACAACTCCTTTTCCATAGCTCTTGTATTAACTACCTTCTCTCTGTCGCGTAATATCAGAGTCCCTCTTTTGCTTGAGCGATTAAAGGAAATGGGTGAAAAAACTAAAATAGAAGACAATTGTCTGCCATAATTATCAAACATTGCACCCAACTTCTTCCACTTTCCATTGTTACCCAATGAGGTAGATGTGGCAATTTTTGTCATACTGCCCAAAGCAGAGGCCATCTTCTCTCATCCTGAATATAGAATTACAAGATCTTCATATTAGTATGAACCTTAAAAAACATGACTCCCATTGCTAAAAACCACTTTTAAGTTATAACAGGCAAACTAAACAATTATCGCAACTTTTGGCAACTTCTAGAGCATTAAGAGAGAAACAACCAAAGACAAATACAACCACAATCCTCATTTTAATGAGACCAGACTATATATTTTCATTAAGATAATATAAAGAAATCGCAACTATATTAAGGCCAACGCAAAACAATCTTTAACCAGTGTCTCTCGCAGCCTTCAGGTTTCCATGCTAGAGGTTGCATATTTTTAATTTAAATTCTTGACCTCTCATGCCCATATATGAATGCATCCAATGGGATATATACATCAAATGCTCCTTTATATCACCAAAAACAAATTCCCTACTACAAGAGCACCAGTATTGATGGATCACCCCACACCATCCCACCCACTAGAAACGGTGAAAAAGGAAACCCGAGAAAACTTATGAAATATCTCAAGATGACTATATGGGTGGTTCTTATGAATCAACCAACCATTCATAACATGCTCATCAATCCAAACCATGAGTATTATGTGACAATATTCAAGCAGGCACTGAATCAGATTTCTGAAGCTATGTTAGAGAAACCCTAAAATCTCACTGAAAATAGGTGAAATGTGGCACCACTCAGAGATTGACATGTGCCAATTGGTACAAGTGGTAGAAAATTGGCATTCTCAAACAACAAGGTGATGCAAGAATGACATGAGGGAGAAAATATCAGAAAAGCCCCAAATCTGGAGAACTAAAGCTCATCACCAACCTGAGATTGACAACTTTACATGATGTAACCTATGAAATCGCAAATGGAGAAATCATAGTAACAATAAAGTAACCTATGTAACAATAAAGTCGGATTCATCCTGGGAGTGGTAATGGGAGAAATCATAGTGAACAACAAGAAACATGCAGAGTTTCTTACAATCAAATAGATGAAAAAACACATACAAAAAACCTAGATAATAATCATGAACAAGCTTAATATTGAATTATGAATTGTAAAGGAACTTACAAAATGTGACATTACGAACCTGGTCAAGCACACAAGCAAAATATCCCGGACATGACCCTGGTTGACAAGTTGTATTACTCATGATGCAAGAGGATTTGTACCTGCACTGCCAAGTCAATCAAAATCCATCATTATCTATACAATAAATACAAGTAATTGATGTAGTATTTTTTACTCTAAGATGCATTCTTATGATAATTTTAGAACATATGTTGAAAATGTCAAAATATACCTGAATAAGCTCCTCTTCGTTTCAAGAACAATTTATTGGAGTCGCATGAACTTGGAACAAGCCTCCCACGATCTGAAAGAGTAGCAACTAAGTCAACAGTGACTTTTTTGTTGCTACGATGGATCGAGGGAGGTTTGCTCCAAGATTAAATCGCTCCAATAAATTATTCTCTACTAAACAGGGCCAACCACGTGAAGGTGGAAGCTCTTATGGCCCCTCCCCCCTCACATCACTCTCAATTCCCCAATACCCAATCTATATTTCATTTTTTACTTTCATGAGAATAAAAAAAAATATTCAATAACTAATAAAAAAACAATTCAACAAAAAGTACGCAAGGAAACATTGCAATTAATGCTTGACATAAAAATAGTATGATAAATGAGTTTTTTATATAACGCAAAAAACGTTCCAAGTATGGTAACGTTTGTCTTATAATAATAAAATATTTTACATTATCGAATTTTCTTTTTCTTCTTCCTATTTTTAAAGCTCCTAATTACATCATCAATATCATCATGCTCTGCTCCTGTTTCATGCCTTTCAACCCGCACTGCTGACCTAGTTGCGTAGTCACGATGTCTGGTCTCATCCAGTGATGGGGCATCGCCTACAAAAACAGATAATATTAAATTTTAATTGTCAATTTTTAAATATCATTGAACTAGTTCGGTAATATTAATAAAAAAAATTGCAATGAGATTATTTACCTGGTGCACCAGTTGTCGCCGTTGGGAATGTTGCCCTGTCTTCCTCTCTAGTGGTAAGATCCTCAAGGGAAACATTCTCTGTCATTTAAACAAAAAACGTTATAAGGACAACCATCAAGGTATAATTAGAAAAAATTATAAGTGGAAATTAATTACCGTCACGGCCCTCACTGATAGTAGCATTGTCGGCCTGGTCCCCACTACAATGATCAGGTTGCATGTGAGGATCATCTACATCTGGCTATAAAACTGGGTTCTTTGCCTCGTCGGTAGTGCTGCTCCCCTGATTTAAACAAATTTGTTAGAAATTAAATTTATGGACGAAAACAAACATATTGAAAGGTTAATGTTTTACCTTATCAGGCATTCTGGATCTTGGGACCTGCCCCAAGCTTCTGCAACGTTCAACTATGGCTTGATAGCCGAAATGGAAAGTGATATTTTTATCTTCCTCTGTATTTTCTATTCCGAAGTCATCACCATACATTACATATGATTGTGTACTTTTAATCATATTTGATAGGAATACAAAAACGTTGGAAGGCGATACAATTAATTATAAGATGTTTAGCTACTTAATTACAATTTTTGCGGCTAATTTCAAGTAGCCGCCCCGGCCTAGCTTGTGATGGCCCTTTTTTTCAATCCTAGCTTTGGTTGCCTTTGAGGTCTCAGGCAACCTAGCATCAAAATATTGAAGTCAGATATGACGTAGCACACTTTTATTTTAGACATAGAGAAAATTAAAGCTATTGAATTAAAGTTGTAATTTACCTTGCGGGTCCACTTGGCATTTTTCCTTCTTTCTTTGCCCTTTTCTCTTTTCCGTCATGGATGAGTGCTCTCCACTCACTCTCTGGAACTGTGAGAGGACGCTCATATCTAGGGTTAAATTGCAATTGCGTCCTATAGGTGTCCCTCGTATATTTCAAATATTTGCCGGCTACCCGAGCCACCGCTGTTCTGTCAAATGTGCCGACCCCAAAAAGGGCTTCTAGATAATCTAGAAGTTCTTTTTTCAGGTTGGAATTCTGGGAATTCCACCCTGTGCGTATGGTTGGGCCAAAATTACCAACGCATGGCTCTCTAGAATCCTGTAGAACTCATTGTTTCCTACACAGAAAAGAAAAAAAGAAGAAGATATTATCATTAATTTAAAAATAAAAATCATGATAAATATGTTTTAGATAAAGTACATGAAATAGTTAAAATATTAAAATTTACCTGGGAGTTGTACATGCTTTATAGGGACACCCTCATCGTTCACAAACAACGTGCCATTAATGGTCCCTGTGGAGCTGACACGTGTAGCTCCAGGAAATGCAATAATGTAGTTGGCCATATCAGCCTCATCATTGCCAACACGTTCAGCGGTTGGCTGGGTGTCTGCTTGGGCAGGGTGTGTTTCTTGGCTGGCACCTAAAGGAGTAGAAGGTGTACGAGAAGGTTGTTGGGCAATCTCTTACCCTTGTGTCCCACTACCACCAACACCGAGTTCAGCAAGTGCCAGAAAACGCTACATACAAAATAACTTTTTGTTAGTTTAGTCAATGTAAAAATTAAAAATCAAACTATCACAATTCATCTCATGCAGAACAAAAAAAAATATCCTTTTGACTTTTTATTATTACCTGATATCTTTCTAGCTGGCTCATAAGATGTTTTATCCTCTCTTCTGTTTCAGGTGTTTGAGGCGCGTCTATCAAAGTATTAAATTCCAACCTTGCATCTCGTGCCTTTTTTTGCAACAAGAACACTGGAGATAAGGATGAAGAAAGCTCTTCCTCAAAGAGGGAATCATCAGGTGTACCATGGCTAGGTGTCTGCATATTTGAACAAAATTAATATTATTTCAATTATGTAAATAACTAAAATACCCGAAGATAGAGCAATGCTGGCACTTTACATGTTCTTCCGCTGGCCTCTTTCCGCGATCATCCCGTCTCGGGGTTGTTCCTGTACTGCCCTAATCAGTCTGCCACATTGCAATAAAATTATAAATGTAAAAACTTGAAAACAATATCTAACTTGAAAACACAAATGAAAACTGAAATAATTTCTAATAAGACACCGGAAGACAGAGTTAGAGTTTCAAATATGCCTTGCATTGAATTCAGTCCTGGAAACATGTCATTGCACATTAAGGAACCCAAACAAGAGACGAGTTGACAATGAAGACCTTATTGAATATATTGTTGGAGCAACTTCTAGTAAACTTGTTGTGAAGACCTTGAGGACATTTTTGGAGCAACATTGTTGAAGTTGATGGTATAGCATTGTTGGAGACAATCTTGAAGGGCCTTGAAGTGAATCTTTTGGAGCAACTATTGAAAAATCCTTAGAGCATTTAAGTAAGGCACTTTCTATCTTCCATCACCTTTTTCCTTTCAATATCCTTTAAACGATTTTTTTGATATTTAATGTTTGAAATCACGTTATAATTTCTTGATTATATGTGTTTGGGGACTTTCCCTTTGAAATTACCCAAAAATACCCTGGCAATTTTATCTTCAGGATGCATGTCTGACCCTATTGTTCAATATTTTGATTGATAGTAGTAAAAATAGAGAGTTAGGGGGCTCTTTACTTGGTTTGGTTGGACCATTAGATCCCTAACATCTACTAGGGAGAACCCCCCTTGAGTTGGAGGAGAGCTAGCCCGAAGTGAAAAGAGGTTGGTGAGGTGACAATGGGGCTATTGAATTACACATGGTATCACACTTTAGCTTTGGGACTTTATCTTGAGAAGTGTGAAATTTTTCTATATCAATTCTCAAATTGTTTACAACACTATTGTTAAGAACTAATAAGAAGTGATGTTGAGGGTTTTTTGGGTATAAGAAACAATACCATTTAAAAAGTAGGGTTCTCAGTCCTTGGCATTCCTTCACCTGGGCCTAGGGGCACACTAGAATAATTTCACACTAAACCATGCAAACTTAAAAGTAACTTAACAGATCCATAAAATAATAATAATCATAATTCCTAATTTCCTATTGTACGATATGATGCAAATTATTCAAATATGAAGCAATGAAGACATGTAATGTCTGAATTTCAAGATTGATGAGCTAATACAAGAAGTTAGAAACTACAACTTTGATTCAATACTCTGTGTCCTAACTCCGAGAAGGAATCTAGTTTGTAGTATAGAACATGCATCGTGTATTATCAATTCTTAATTGACAACAACTAAAGGTCATCTACCTCATCAATTCCTTCCCATTTTGTGTTTTTATGTTATATTCCTTATAAAAGTGTCAAATTTCTCTCAAAGTAAGCAACCACTGAATAAAATAAAAATAGTTGAGATATGATTGAGAAATGGTCATTTATTTCTTGAAAGGATCTTCACAATTTCTTTGGTTGTTTTTCATCTCAAGAAACAAGAAATGACCTAAGAAACTATCGTGATGTAATATAAGAAACAACACGGTGCAATGGCCATTTTCAAAGCCAAATGATGTCCATCGAGGACATGGCCTTTATTTGGTTCCTGTTTCATAGGAGTTTCGGGTAGAAATGGAACTTTGTTGTACCATTTCCAGTAGTAAAAAGGGAAAACCTTATTTTTCCATGGGAAATAATTTACCTTTCCTTTTTCAAGATAATCTAAATCACAAAAAATATGAACTATACCGCACACATTCTTGGATAATGTGAAAGTGGAAAAGGAATACCCTACACAAGTGATGCACACATGTACATTTGAACACTAATATATTTTTGTAGTTGAAATGCAATGCTTGTTTTCATTTAAATGTAGGGTTTTTAAAGTAGAGAGAAATAATGGCTGCCAAATTAATAAGCGTTTCTTTGGGAAAAATTTAAATATTGTATTGGGTGATGAAGATAATAGAGGGTATTGAAACTTGATTCTTGACATTGTGTTTAACTTGAATAACTCAGATGATTATAAATATCAGTGGATGAGTTCTTTTTTTCAAGTATGTCACTCAAAACTCTTATGTCAAAGCATTGTATGATGGCTAGCATTTTCTTGTTTCCCTTTCTTCATTTCAATGTAAAAATTATATTAATATATTGGAGCACGAATGATAACTACAATTGTTTGCTCTGCAGTATATCCAGCCCCAAGATTATGAAAATTTTTCTCAAGTGGAGCTATTGGTTATTGATGAAGCAGCTGCAATTCCATTGCCTGTTGTAAAGGCTCTGCTCGGGCCATATTTAGTGTTTCTGGCTCTACTGTAAATGGGTAATAATTATAAATGAGCCAACCACAATCACAGATTTTGTAACCATTCGGTTTCCATGGATAGTGATGATGATATTAACCATATATATCAGTGACCTATATCTATATGAGAATGATCTCAACATTGACCTTGATATGGTTGTATGGATGTGACCTTTGGTATGTCATCAGAAAATCCCCAAATATCAGAAAATCCCCAAATCTAGAGAACTAAAGCTCATCACTTTCGATCTGGAGTACTACCCTTGTGATAAAGTTGATGACTTTAAATCTCCCATTCTCTACCAATTTGTACTTCACCTTCAATACAAATTAGACCAAGGGCAATTCGTTACTGGTTGTTGAGATGGCTGAGTTTGTCGAACTAAAATCCATAGCTTAAACTTCATGAAACTAGTGGAGTCAAATTCATGCAAGCACAAACACATCTTACACATCCTCTTTGAAACTCATCTGAAATAACATTGGAAGACATCTAAAGAGAACCCTACAGCCTAACACAATCCAATGGAATTGACCAAAAAAACCCAAATAGATTCAACCCTACTATAGGAGGAAGGGCCTGCAGTAAGAACTTACCATTTTGCAAGAGCTGAGGGCGAATTCTGTTCTGCAAGAGCTGAGGGCGAACGCTGAGGGTGAATGTAAGGAAAATGCTATTCTGCAAGAGCTCAAGGCAAATGCTGAGGGCGAATGTTGTTCTGCAAGAGCTCAGGGCGAATGCTGAGGGCGAATGTTGTTCTGCAAGAGCTGAGGGTGAATGATGTTCTGCAAGAGCTGAGGGCGAATGCTAAGGGAAAATGTTGTTCTGCAAGAGCTGAGGGCGAATGTTGAGGGCAAATGATGTTCTGCAAGAGCTGAGGGAAAATGTTGAGGGCGAATGTTGTTCTGCAAGAGCAGAGGGTGAATGCACGCGTGATATCAGACGTTAATGTAGTTTTTAATAAAATCATTTTTATGTAGCGCGCATATAAGTTTCATATTTTTATGTAGCGCACATATAAGTGTCATTATACCGATGGCAGAAAAAGTGTTGCTATTGTGACAGATGCCTCCAAACGTCGCAATTGCAACAATTAGACATTGTGTCGCATTTGCAACGTTTGGAGGCAGCCGTCGCAATAGCGATGCTTTGGGGCATAGTGTCGCAATTGCGACGTCTTCCTCCAAACGTCGCAATTGCGACACTTTGTCTAAGTGTCGGTATTGCGACACTTTTCTTTAAACGTCGGTATAGCGACGGTTTCGGGCGGGGTTGAAAAAATTTGGGGAAATTTTTGACATTTGGTCAAAAGCGTCGGAACCAAGTGTCGGAATTTCCCCCAAATGTACTAGTGATCCCCCATCTTTCCATCTTAGAAGACAACCTAGCCCTCACTAAACCCTTTTCAGAAGAAGAAATAATCAAATTCATTTTGTCTACGGAACCCAACAAGGCCCCTGGCCCTGATGGATTCATGATCCACTTCTACAAAATTGGTTGGGACATAATCAAATTTGATTTGCTGAAAATGATAAAAGGCATCAACTCAACATTCCTAGCCTTAATCCTGAAAGAAGTCAATCCTGAAACCTTTGGCAGATTCAGACCCATCTCCCTATGCAATGGCTCCTATAAAATTATTTCCAAACTCCTAGCAAAAAGAATCAAAACTCTACTTGGGAAACTAATCTCCAGCTCCCAAGGGGGGTTTATCAAAGGCAGGCACATCCTAGACAATGTAATACAGGTGCAAGAAGCCATCCACTCCAGCAAGCAGTTGAAAGAGAAGGGGATGTTGATCAAACTAGATATGTCTAATGCCTTTGATAGGGTCAATCTCTCCTTCCTCCAAAAAGTCCTCCTCTCCTTTGGATTCTCCCCTCAGTTTGTCAACCTTATAAATTCTTGCATTGAAAATCCATGGACTGCACCGCTAGTCAACGGGCGCCCTGCATCATATTTTCAAGCTCGGAGAGGATTGAGGCAACGTTTCCCTCTCTCCCCTTTCCTGTACATCCTGATGGCAGGCACTCTCAACAGAAAGCTCACTGTGGAGAGGAACGTTGGGGCTCTCCCTGGCATAAGAATATCGAATGGATTGGACCCCAAAAACCACACACTCTTTGCTGATGATTCTCTTCTTCTCGGAGGTGCCTCAACTATAATTGCAAAAGCCTTTGACTCTGTCCTCAAAAGCTACTGCAAAGTCTCTGGAACACTAATTAATGAAAGAAAAAGTGCGTATGGATGGAATGTTGAGCAGCATGAACTCACCTGTATTGCGTAGCATCTTGGTTTCGTTGGATTTTCCCAATGGGATAAAATTAAGTACCTGGGATTGCCTCTAACAATTGGTGTCAACAAAATATTTCTATGGGTGGAAATTATCAGAAAAATCAAAACCAAATAGCCTCCTGGGGAGGACACTGGCTCACCAAAGGGGGGAAATAGATCCTCGTCAAAACTGTGTTTCCTGCACTCCCCATCTATCAAGCTTCCTTCCTCCTGGCTCCAAAAAACATCATGGATCAGATCTCCAAGCTCTTGCGTGAATTCCTTTGGCAGGGAGGAAAAGAAAACCACCGAAAATTTCATCTAGAAAACGGGGAGCTTGTGAAACGACCAACTGAGGATGGAGGCTTACAGATTCGTGATCCCTCCCTCGCTAATTTTGCCTTGGGCTGAAAAATCCTGTGGAAAATGCACGCCGAACCAAAACATCATGCCAGCAAACTTCTCAGAATTAAGTATGTGCATGGAGTCCCTCTTAGACTACTGTTGGAAAAAAACACATTGACCGGCACATAGGTATGGAACCTCTGCCACAAAAGATTAAATTTTTTTAAAGGAAATTTATATCACATCCCACCCAATGGTAAGAAAACTAAACTCTAGGAAGACCACATAATGGGCCACACCCCTCTCAGCAAAAAAGAATAAATCAAAGACTTGCGAGAGTGGTTGATCCACACAGGCATCTTCATTGTAGACGAAATCTCTTCCTGGGACAGAAATGGGTGGCAAGCCTGGGATCTCCATAGAGTGCCAGAGCATTTGTGCTATCAGCAGTTAATTCTCATAAATCTGCTGATTTATTCCGCTCCCGTGCATAAGGAAATTACAGATAGCTGGGGCTGGGGACAATCCAGCATTTACACCACAGCGACAGGATACAGCGCTCTTCAATCACAAAAAGAATGAAATCAGCCTCCCAAGCTATGGAAGTAGGTTTGGGATCCTTTTGGACTCCCCAAAGTGAATTTCTTCTTTTGGACTCTAATGCATAACAAGGTGTTGACAAGGGATAATCTGGCCAAAAGGAACATCATTGGCCGTCACAGGTGCATGTTATGCAGAAATGCCAATGAAACTTCGACCCACCTCTTCATTGACTACTTATTCACCAAAGAGGTATGGGGCATCATCCTTCATGATCTACAAGTTCCTATTCCACAACACACCTCAGTCGTTGAGCTCTTTTCTTCCTGGAACAAGTGTTATCCTCACAGCATCCCCGGAAAATCCCTTTGGCATAGAGTCTGGCTCTCCATCCCCAAATATGTCTATTGGAAAATATGGCTTGCCCGAAACGAACATATCTTCAATAATACACCCTATCCTCCAACAAAGGTTGCAGCAAAATCCAAATCTCTCCTCCTCGAATCAGTGTAATAGAAATCTCATAAAGCAGATACTTTACTCCTCCCCGAAGAAAAGAAATGGACGGAAGCCCTTGCTCCTCAAGTCAGGAAGCAAGCATTGGTCTCTCCCTTCCCCAACCCTGAATGGCGAATAAGAGAACCAGATATCACTTTTCAAGAGTGGTGGAGGAAGCAAAGCAAAAAAACGATTTTTTTTTATGGTGCATCCAAGGGAAACCCCAGGGCAGCAGGCGCGGGTGGCATTAACTATTCCCCGAATGGAATAAGAAGAGATAGTTTCTATTGGAGACTTGGGCAGCGAACAAACAACTAGGCAGAGATCTTAGGCTTTCGAAAAGCCTGCCACATTGCACGCGAAAGAGGCATCAAAGATTTCCAAGCCTTTGGATATTCTGAAATCCTTATCAAAAAGCTCAACATGGAGGACATCAGTTTAACAATGCAACCCTCAACAAGACTCTATGAAGATTAAAGATTATGTTGCTCGACTTCACTTCCTATAAATTCTTCCACATCCTCAGAAGCTCGAATAGCGAAGAGGATTCCATGGAAAAAAAGGATGCCTTCTCTCGATAGGAGATCTCAGCATAAATGAGGAAATACCTCTCCAAACTTGCATACCATGAAAGGAGACAAAAATTGTAACAGGAAGTTGGCTAGCCGAAATGTAACATTGGTTGATTCGGCCTCGGCCCAACCAAACCTTTCCAAATAAATAAAACATACCCGTCTCAGTTAAAAATAAAAAATAGCACATCTAAATCTAACTTCTTAGTGGACAACCTTCATCATCTTCAAGGATTATTTGTTTTCTTTTGAGTTGCGACTATGTGGCATTGGGAGCTATCTTTCTCTCTGTAAGTTCTCTTGTACTTTTTTTTTGTAAACAAGTGAATTTTTGGTAGAAGCTATCATCCCTCATCTGTTGATCTTGATTTGTTAAAATAATGGCCAAAATTGATGATTTATTAGATTTATTGAGCACCCTAGTCCTATCTATTGTTGATTACACAATCAACATCAACAAGGCCTCTCTCACTAATATTCATTTTTTTTTACAACATGCACAAGACAAGATTGAGTTTTTGTAGCTCGAATATCATCTCTAGTGAGAAGAACTACAATAGAATAGTCATAATTCTAAATTGGTTCTTGTTCAAAATAATTATTTGATTGAGATTGATTCCCATTAGCATTCATCATTTGTTCGATTTTTGAGGTCATTTCAAGAGCATATTTACGTGAAGATATAGAGGTTCTCCTTGAAATTACCAAGCCCGTCATTAGACCTTGGGAAGAAATTATCAACAACAATAACAAATCTAGTATCAAATATAAAAGGTATATGTCATTTCAAATTCCATACTATTCCAAACCAATCCAATTTTAGTGTTGGGTTCCTTTAGGACAATTCATCTTCACTTGCTCCTCTTTCATAACCACATCAAATTGTTAGACACCAACATTGTGATTGAGTTGGCTATGTAAAATATTAGTGTTTCGATTGTCACCCTTGTGAGCATCGTGGAAAACATAATCATCATTAATATAGATGTTCTAGACATAATATTGCTGCAAGAGAAAATATTTACCTTGGATGGGTCACTTTCTAGAAATGGTCTTCAACAACCAAGAAGATATATCATTCATACCTTAGAATTCATTCTTGAGTATCGACACACCTTATTTTGGGGATATTTTCATCTTCTCACCCTGTATCTCCCAAGGGGGGATTTATGGGAAGCTATTAGTTTTGAATTTATATCAAACAAGTCTAATTCATAGCCTAAACTAGAGCTAACTGCCAGACCTGTAGAGCTAGAGTTAGCGAGAGCTAAAGTTAGGATTGTACCTAGAGACAGATTCATATCCATGAGGTTGATTTGGCTAGTGGTCTACCTTAAACCACTACTTGTAGAAGACTTTGGCTTCTACTATGCATCTCATCAATTTATTTTCATATTTAAACCATCATCAGGGAGCACTTCCACTATGCACAGGACTTCAACCATATTTGGAATTGTTCCAAGAACTACTACTATCCAAGTTCCATAGTTGGTGGCCAATCTTAAACCACCATTAGCAGAAGACTTCGACTTGTGATACCTCATTTGGTTTATGGTATTCCTTAAACCACTCTTTCAAAGAGGACATCTAGCCATTGACTACCATACACTTTTGTATTTTATCTATCTTGTTGGAATTACATACACCCCTTCGAGTTAAGGGGGGAGTGTTTGAGCCATAATCCTCTTGGTTTATGTAAAATCGACTCATTCACTTGAATTAAAGGTGAAAAACCTCAAGTGAAGGCCAATAGTCATGCAGAAGTCTAAGAGACCTCTTGCAATATGAAAACCAAGGGTCAGAAAAATTATATATATTAATATGTATATTTTTTGAGTAATATGTATCACATGATTTACCAAATTAGTCTATTATTTGGCATGTTTTTAACAAAAAGGAATATACCTTATCATATCCTCCTCATAAAATTTGGTCTTTCTCCCATTGAAAGTATGGTTGTGATTAGATACCTAATGGACAAGAACAAGACAACTAAAATGAAAGACAATAGTATTCTTATTATTTCTTCAAATTCCTATCAAAGTCACCTATGAATTAAGAGGGAATGACATGAAGATGTTAAGTCTTGGCTAAATCATTGGAGAATAAAGGAGGAAGTCACTATGTATAATATTGATACCATTGAACTTAAGCATACATTATGGTGTGGTCATGAAATAGAGGAGAAGATAAATTAATATAATATTAAGAGGTCATTAACACCAAACTAGAACATCAAAAGTATATTTTTATTTTAGTTAACTTAAAGGAGAAAATTAATAATGTGAAAATATGAATGAATTCTTATGAAATTCATATTAAAACATCGCACTAGACAATTCCTAAATCGTCATGGAATGAAATAATTTATCATTTTTTTTATACTTCAAAGGTGGAGGATGAAACCAACAATCTATGTGAACTAATGATAGCCCACACATTTGTCTTGAGGCTTGCTCATGAGGATGGGGTCTTAAACATTTAAATCTTTGGAGATTCTCTACTAGCTATTCAATGGATGCAAAAGGAAATTGTTCTGAGAATCTTCACATTGCAACCTTGTTTTAATGATGTTTTTTCGATTACATCAATCTTCTCATGCATTTCCTTTTCATGTATCTATAGGGACAGAAACATGTTTGTTAATGGACTTTGGAACAATAGTTCACTTTTTGAATAGCTAGAGGGGATTACCACAAAATATGCTCATGATCAGTGTCTCTGAAGATGTCTTTTATTTTGGTTTTACTCATTGTTTATGTATAAAGATGGGATAGCATGGTGTTTGGTTAATTACTAGGAAGAGGCCTTTTCTGTGAGTTTTTACCCCCTCTTCATTGAGCTATCAAATGAAAATTGTGTCTTGAGTAGCTAAAAGAAGTTATGAAATTTTTTGAAAGATTTAGTCACAAAGCAAGTTGATGAAATTTGATGGTCCTTTCTAGAGCAATGTAAGGTTGTAAAAGTAATTTTTAGGAATGATACATGCATATGTGGTATTGTAATCTTGTTTTTATTAATAAAATTACAAATATTTATCTTTGAAAAAGAAGTTGGAAAATGTAAAGCACTCCTAAATTGACTTATATATATGTCCATATTAGATATCAATTTCAAAATTTCTGAAACAATATCAACCTTCCTAATTTATCAACTTATAAAATCTATGGAGATTTAGGAAAATTGTTTTCCATTCTTTTTAAACATACAAAATAATTAAGAAAAAAATAAATTAAGTCGTCATTTTTTGAAAACCTCATAAAACAAAATTAATCTTAATATCCATGTAGAGGGATCTTTTTATTAATAAAATTATAAATATTTATTTTTGAAATAGAAGAAGTTGGAAAATGAAAAACACTCCTAAATTGTCTTATGTATGTTCATATTAGATTTCAATTTCAAAATTTATGAAACAATATCAACCTTCCTAATTTATCAATTTATAAAAAGTATGGAGATTTAGGAAAGTTTTTCTCATTCTTTTTAAACATACAAAATAATTAAGAAAAAATAAGAGGGATCTTTTTAATAATAAAATTATAAATCTTTATCTTTGAAAAAGAAGAAGTTGGAAAATGAAAAGCACTCCTAAATTTTCTTATGTATGTCCATATTAGATTTTAATTCCAAAATTTATGAAACAATATCAAGCTTCCTAATTTATCAATTTATAAAATCTATGGAGATTTATGAGAATTTTTCTCCATTCTTTTTAAACATACAAAATAATTAAGAAAATTTAAGAGAGATATTGTTATTAATAAAATGATAAATCTTTATCTTTGAAAAAGAAGAAGTTGGAAAATGAGAAGTACTCCTAAATTGTCTTATGTATGTCCATATTAGATTTCAATTTTAAAATTTATGAAACAATATCAACTTTTCTAATTTATCAATTTATAAAATCTATGGAGATTCAGGAGAGATCACATAGCGTAACCACATAGGTGTCGAGGAGAATTGACCCCGTGAACTCCCATTAATAAGATACTTTAACTAGGAGAAATCGACCAATTAAACTAACCCTCAAAACTATTTTAAATCTTAACTATAAAATCAATTTATTTTTCATCTTAATTATTATTCGTAACCTTTATAAATATTTACTAACACATTAAGACTATGAGATTTTAAAAACATTTCAACACCACCATTTTATAATATTTCCCAATACATGGAACCTGTTTTAATTTTATCTATATTACATTTCAACACCACCATTTTATGATATTTCCCAGTACATGGAACCTGTTTTAGTTTTATCTATATTTGCTTACATAAAATAGGATTAAAGTTGTAACTTTTTTAAGTTTCCATGACACATAAGTGTCTCTTTTCACCTAGTTGTAATTGAATATTGATAAAATTTCATTCCTATATAATTAAAGAGTTAATGATTAATTAAAAATGAGTGATGATATTTCCTGCCAAATTTCATGTGATAAAGCCTTAATGGGACCATACTAAGTTTTTCCTCAATCCAGAATGATGAGGTTCGTGCCTTCTCGTATGTGCCCATTCCTCCTCTCCGTCATTCAACTTTTTCTTTTTGTTCGTTAGCCTACACTCTAGAGCAGCCTTCGTTGATTTATGCCCACATGTCACATTACCTACTTGTAGTTGCAACTTCCATAAACATTTTATAAGTTTTATTTTAATATATTTTCACTTTAGAATTGTGCCATTGACTTTGACGGCCCCTGTAGCACTAATTGTATGGGTTTCCTAACGTGTAATTAGTTTGTTCGTTAGTCAAGAGAAGCCTTCGTTGGTTTATGGGCACGTGTCACATTGCGCTTTCTTAAAAAGAGGGAGAGTATTTATCTTATTGTTTGGAATGGAGCATGCATTCTTATAACTTTGTAATTTATTCATTGAAATTACATGGCTTGTCACCGTCAGTGTGTTGCGTGTAAGTGCAGTGCTACAGGGGCCGTCAAAGTCAATGGCACAATCGTAAATTGAAAATATATATTAAAATAAAGCTTATAAAATGTATATCGAAGTTGTAATTGCAATTTGACGAATCACGATATCACTGCTATGAATGAATCACTTTTCAAATAATCAATTTTCGGTTATATTTTGCTTGTTAAATTGTTTTGAGCTAAAGCAATATGGTTCTACTTTTATTTATTCACAAATACAAACGTAGAATATTGTAAGATCACAAAAGTTTAAAACCCTAACCAAAATTAAGTTTTTAGGTTTCTTAAAAAAATTAAGTATTTAAGTTATTAAAATTAAAAAGAAAATTGTTATTGGTTTTAATAATTTTATATATTTTAAGTATAGCTACAGCATAATTATCAAGTTTGAATTCGAATTAGGTACATAAAAATTTTGATTGCTTAAAATTAATACCGAAAAAAAATAGGAAGTCTATTTCTTAAAGCTTATAGTTTAACATTTTGATTCTTTGAGAAATTTTTTGTCCATATAACCAACTATATCATAGAGTTATAGCATATAATCTTCAATATAACCAAAATTTCTCTATAAATTCCACATTACAGTATATCATATACATTCCACGTTATCATGTTTAAAATCAAATCATATATTAAATATGTGCAAACATTTTTTCAAAATATAAATTACTAATTAATAATTAATTAAACCAAACCAAATTCTAATTTGTGATAATTACATGATATAAAATATAAAATTCAAAATCTAACAATTTTATATTTAATAAAAAAATCTGCTTCTAAAAAAAACTAATTATTAATATAAAAATTTAAAATAACACTTACATTTTACGTTATAACCTATATGTCATAACTCTTATTTACTTTATATATCACTACTAATTCATTAAACACTTGAAACCTGTCCAGTCCTCCTTGTATTATCCGTAACCCTTACTTACCTTATAGACCCTAAGCAGCGTCAGAAAGAAGCAAGAAGGATGGGAACCCAATATTTACATCTGGGATGCATAATAATCTGCATTCATGCCTTGATTCATAGAGATCTGAACACTTTTGTTTTAGCCACTATCTGTGACTTAACTCACAATAAATATTCAGACTCTCTAATTGGTGGGATTGTAGCTCCTTTGTCTGATGGCCCTGTTTATTTTGATTGTTACCCAAACTTTTCTATTTATGCATTTGATGAACATATCAAAGAAATTCTACAACTACAGATCCAAACCACAGGGTTTGACATGACAAAGAAAAGAAATAATATAGCCATCCAGACTCAAGGGTGTTTTCATCATACAAACACCCTATATCATGTTGTCTTACATGCACCCAATAAAGATTCAAAATCCAGTGTGGTTGTTCTCATGGATGCTCAAAACCAAAAAGTAGAACACTAAATAATCAGATGGGAAGATCTGAGTTTCCCTGAACATTGGGTAGTAAATAATCCCAAGCCTCCAAACATGCAAAACATCACTTCTGCTAATATCCAAGAAAGCTCTTCATCTGTTGTATTTTCCTTTCCAAGAAGATCCACAATAGATCGCAGACGAATTGAACAAGCCTACAAAAGTTCTCCTTTGTATAAAGAACCATCTAAAATTGATACTGCCTGTTCTCAGTTTCCTCCTGTACATTGTTCTCATATTGATTTATTTGAGTTTGCCCAAATTGTAAATTTTTCTTCTTTATAAGTCATCTGTCCTTCCTGCAAAAATAAAGTAAATCTTAGTAACCTTGCTAAAATGGTTCTTCATGCAAATCATCATCCTAGGACTGGTGAAGCCCCTCCTTCTACTTCAATTAAACCCTGTCCTAATCCTAAATGTGTAGACATTCCATTTCCTCATGACTCTGAGCACATTATGATGATGCATTCTCTTCCTTCACTAGAAAATGAAGATCCCAGGCTTACAGAAATGTTCTCCAAGATGAGACCAATGAACATGCCTAAATATGGTCTCAGCTACTTAGAACAACTTGATGAGTTAATCCCCAACTCAAGATTTGACAATTTTGTCCTTGAGGATTGTAAAAAACCATCAATTCCAGAAATGCATAAGTTCTTTTCAATGATGGGTGGGTGCAAGAAGAATACTATAGAAACAAAATGGATGAAAAATATATTGAATTGGGATTTATACTCCCATCCTGAGGAAAACGAGTGTGACCTTAGCACTTCCCCATAAGACAAGAAGAACTTAGCAAAAGAATTGAAAGATTATATGGACATAACAAATATTTGGTTAAATCTTTTTATGAATGGAGGACACAAAATGAATCTAAGCATGTCTTGATGACAGACATTGCTTCATCTTCTGATAACCAACATTCATGGACTGCTCTTGATGGAAGCAAGATTGTTACTTCTACCACGTTTCCTCCTTACAAGGGTATTATCCTAGGAGAAGCACAAAACTCTGCAAAGGTTATTGCCTTAGTCTTAAAGGATGACACTGCACTTGGTATAGATGGTAGAATTCAAAAGGCTAGTGAACAAATAAATTGGACTAACACAGCAGTCAAGGGTCTTGAAATAAATTGTGCAAAATCTGTTGATGTTAAAGAACAGTTTGATAGCCTGCATGTTTTTGTAAATCATGTAAATGATGCTTCAAATAATGTTCAATTTTCTAGTTCTATTTTAAAGGGATACGTCAGAGAATCCTTATCTAATATGGAAGATTTGGAAAAGAAGGTAGATGTTAATCTTCATACTACCAAAGGGCTTATTCATGATATATCTGAAAAATTAGGCAAGCTTCATAGAGCCCCTTCTGACAAACCCATTCCATCCTCTTTTCTTTTCAAAAGAAATGTACATATTCAGCATCCTGATAAACCTGTAGATAGGTTTCCACAGTTGTTCCCAAAGGAATCCCAGCTTCCTTCTAAATAAACATTTGAAAAAATTACTATTTATTCCTTGTTTAAAGAACCTGAGTCAGAAATTCCCAAAAGCTCAGAACCACACTTGTTTCCAATATATGAACCTCTTGAGAGTCAGTATACTAGACATCCTACTCCTGATCTCAGTGGAAAAGGGAAACTCCCAGAGACACATACTTTCCATTCTGATTCACACTGAGAGTGGAATATTGATAATTTAAGTGTGGGACAAATCAGGCAAATAATTGATATGATCTTCACAGAGTATAAGCTCATGTTCTTAAGGGGGAAAAGTGAAGTAGAAGCCTGCAAAACCATTATCCAATGCTTCACGGGCACCTTACTCAGATGGTGGGAAACAGAAACATCTCCTGCCCTCATTAATAAAATGGAAAATGAGCTCTTGCATGATGAGGTTGGAGATATCATCCATAACTCTGATGGAACTCCACAAAATAATATGATTGGGGCTTTAACCTCTCTCATTCTAGAACATTGGTGTGGTGGAGAGACAGAGCTTGCAGACAAACATGAGATGATCCTCATGAATCTTAAATGCAACAAAATGTCCCAATATGAAGACTTCCACATAGATTGGGTCCAATGCATATATGAAGTAAAGGACAACAAAAACATCCTCTAGAAACAAGTTTATTTGGCAGCCTTACCCTCCAAATTTGTTGACTATCTTAGACAGCAAGAGGCTTTCCAATTACCTTTTGAGTCCTTTACTTTGGGGGAAATATACAGTATAGTTACTAAGTCTCTAGTTGGGTTGTGTACAACTCTGCAAAAATTATCTAGATTACCTAACAACAAATCCATTTGCAGCAAGTATGGCCTGACAATTGATGATCCTATTGTCAAAAGAAAAAAGGCTAAGAAGAAAGTAAAGAAAATCAAAAAATATAGTCAAAAATAATTTTCTTCTAGAAAAAGGCCTAAGCAGAGAAAAGGGTATTATAAATATATCCCACAGACTCATTATTACCAACCTAAGGATATTCATCTACATTCTTCAAAAAGAGATCAGTGGAATAAACTGACTTGTTGGCTTTGTGATCAGCCTGGCCATACTTCTAACAAATGTCCAATTGGTGAAGATTCTAGAAAAAATAAGGGCAAAAAATCCCAAGAATCTTCAAAAAAGAAGAAGAGTGTAAAGTTTGAAAGCCAAACCATGTGCTACAAATGTGGATCAAAAACTCATAGATCTGAAAATTTCCCAAATTCTACTATTAGAGAACAGATCTAGCAGCAACCGTTAAGTTAAATCAAAAACTCATATATCTGAAAATTGCCCAAATTCTACTATTAGAGAACGGATCTAGCAGCAACCATTAAGTTACAACTCTTCAAACTCTTCTGACAGTTCTTCCTTTGAATCCTCTGATGAAGAAATTCATGTATATATGAAAAATTGTGATTGTTCTGATGATTGCCAATGTTTTTCTTACACGAGTAGTGAAAGCTTGTCTGATTCAGAAGATGAGCCAGAGCATCAATTGAAAGAAAAAATCCTCATGGCTCAAATTGTAAATGATAGTGAATCAAAAATGCTTTCTAAAATCCATGCATTAGAAGAAGGTGAAATGAAAGAGAATCTAATGGAAGCTTTCTTGAAAACTATGCACAGATCTCCTTTTGATAGTTCTTCTTCCTCTAAGCATGAGCACAAACCTCTGTTTATTGACACTTCATTTGAGAGAAATACCAAGGCTTTTCAGAGAAACCAGCAACAAGATAAAGCCAAATCATTGACTTTGGGAGAAGTATGCAAAGAGATACATTCTATCAAGCGAGAATTATCTTCTCTCAAACACACAGTCTCTCAAATAGAAAAAGGTAAGTTACCTACCCAAGAAGAAAGATCTTTCCCAAAAACTTCAAATGTTCAAATCTTTGAAGGAAGAAGAGATGAATCCCATGGATTCCGAGATATGCGACTTTTAACAATTCAGTATCAGCAACACCATGTGATGCTTGATATTTGTATTCAAGGCCAGATGTTCTCTCTCAAGACCCTAATTGATTCTAGTGCATATGTTAATGTTCTGCACTCAAAGATTATTCCAGCTAAGTATTGGGTTAAATCCTTTAGACAGGTTGTTGGGTTGGGAAATAAAGATTTACATTATGAAGTTCCACAAGCTTCTATTTGCTTTGATGAACATTGCATTAAGATGAAGTTTGTAGTAGGAGATATTCCCATTGATTGTATTTTGGGAAATGTTTTTCTTGCAGCAGTGGAACCGCATGGTTCAACTAGACTCAAAGGTAATAAAACAGGTTACTTTATTACAGTACCTAGTTCAAATGGGAATTTAAAAACCATCAAAATGCCATATATATGTTCTCCCAGGATTTCTACTATGGTACAAGCTATGGAACAGATTGAAAAGACCAATAATAAACTAGTTGAACTAAAAGATTTGAAAGCCACTATGAAAACAGGAGACTACCTTCAAACTCTTATGATTAAACGAAAGGTCTCTGCTCTAAGAGAGCAAATTGAAAAACATTGTTGTGCTGAAGAGCCAAATGCTTTCTGGCATAGAAAGCAAAATTGCATTGAACTTCCCTACAGGAATGACTATGAAGGCAGACCCTGTAAAAGTAGGGCTATACCAATGAATAAAGAATACAGAGATCTTTGTCAAAAAGAAATTGCTAGTTTATTGGATAGAAAGTTCATCAGGGAATCCAACAGTCCCTGGAATTTTTATGGATTCTATGTAAATAAGCACTCAGAACAAATCGTAGGAGTTCCCAGACTTGTGATCAATTACAAACCTCGGAACTATGTTCTATCAGATGACACCTATCCAATCCCTCACAAAGGCGATCTATTAGCAAGAATTGCAAGTGCCAAAATATTTTCTAAATTTGATTTAAATTCAAGGCTTTGGCAGGTAGCAATAAGAGAAGAAGACAAATTCAAAACAGCTTTCAGTGTGCCTGCTGGGCACTATGAATGGAATGTCATGCCTTTTGGACTTAAACATGCCCTATCCAAATTTCAGAAGGTCATGGACACTATTTTCAAACCGTTTTTTGACTGGCTGCTTGTATATATTGATGATATTCTTGTGTTTTCCAAAAAATTTCATGAACATTTTAAGCATGTACAGACCTTTTTCCAGATTGTTAAAAAGAATGGTCTTGTGTTGATGATCAGGAGCTCAAATCTGAGCTTGGGAAGAAGCTCAAAAATGAAAGTGCTCAAATTGATTTGGAACCTAAGCGACGGGATAGGCCTCGGAGATACGATCCCAACGCCGTGAACGGCACTAAAAACTGACACTGTATGAAGAAGTTATTCAACTTTGAAGTTCTTCAATTTCAGTAAAAAAAAAGGCCAGTTTGACTTTAGAAATTGGCAAATATTAAAAAAAGAATATTCTGAGAATATTATTTGGAATATTCTAAAAATATTCCTTAGAATATTCCACAAAATATTCCCTGTGGACCAATCGTCTTGTGACAAGTGGCGTTTTACAATTAGCTATTGAGTTGACTGTGTAATTTTTGGTCCAATGAAGAGCTGCCACGTGGCAGGCCAAGAGGCCACCACGTGGCCCCAGATCACAATGGAAATGGCAGGTTAAAAGTTTATTTGGCTTCGGCAGGTTTTGAAACCGTGACCTCATAGCTACTACTACCACGCTTTACCAATATACCATGGGCTTATGACTTGACATATGTTCAACTCAAATTCTAAATAAGATATGGTTTAATGTGGCAACGTTCAAACAGTTAACGGTTAGCGCTTATTGTGCAAGTGAACGCGGAGTTTTTTAACTGCAACATTTAATGCTGCCGCTAATTTAGCGTCGGTTCCCCCAGACATACGTGCCACTATGAAGAATCATGCTGTTCCACATTTAGTGGAGTTTGTTTTAGCTAAACCTGGCAGCTTGAGTAAATGAGCTACAATCTCTATTAGGAAAGGCCTTTTGAAGAATTTTTTTTTATTTGGGTCTCTTCACATTCTCGGACTCCAATGGAGTAGGGTCTAAGTTCACGAGGGTCATCTCGTGAGGTTCAAGCGATCAAGAAAATGAAGGAGCCTAATCCATCCCAAAAGGAGAAGGCTATGTTTTGACCCGTGTTTTTCGTTTTAAGCAAATGAATAGGCATTTCGAAGGCTATTTCATGCCTTTTTGAATCTGTTTTTATATGGTTTTCAGAGTCTTTAAGAACATTAGAAAGCTGAAAAGTTTCATTTAAGTTTGAGACATTTTCCAAACAAGAGGTATAAGTAAATGAAGAGCAATGCACAAGCCGATAATAAAAACTCTATATTGACTAATTCAGTCATTCTGGAACCAATGGAAGTGGTTTCAGATCATTTTGAGTACTTCTACAGCTCGAGAAGTTGATATGAAGTCGTGGGCAGCCCTGGGCAAACCGTGGAGGAGAGCCATTTTTGGGGATGTTGTGCTTAATGTAAGCAATTTATCAATTGGTATTTGATGTTTGATCATTATTGGATGCAGCAGTAGTGGTTTCAGGAGCAGAAACAGAAATCTGAGGGAGTTTGTGCCATTTAGAAGCTCAGAGAAGCTTAGTGCACCGACAGAAGGATGTATGCCCATGGAAGCCTAAAGTTGTTTGCAGGAATTGGACAACCATTAAAGGGATTTAAAATGGTATTCTCAGCCCTTTGAATCATTCTTGTATTCATTGTGGTTAAGTTTGGAGCTTGTAAAAGAATTTGATTACCTTAATCCCAAAGAGTCTAGTCATGTTGATGAAGCTCAAAGGAGATGTAGCCCAAGAGTTGGGGTGAACTCCTATATTATATTGCTGTTGTGTTTTGTTATTCTATGGCTGAATTATGTTGCTGATATACATGTTAAGTTTCAGCAAAAAAAAAAAACTTAAAACACATAAACAGAAGAAAAGACATACACCTCTTCCAAGCAAAAAAGTTCTGCATAATGTCAAGTTTGAGTAAGGTCATTTTAATTAAGTCTGAGTGTTTACTTCTATTATTTCTTTAGGCAGAGTCTGTAAGAGGGCCAGGTAGCCTCTGGATTCATCCTTTCTTTGAAAGGTGACATATCCGGTAAATGCCCCTACAGTCTATCTCTGTATTAGAAATATGAAGTTCTCACATTTTCAGATTTAAAATTTGAAGTATTTGCACTCATTTACATAAATGAAAATGGATACCTTGCACCCTTTTCAAGTACCTTCCATTTTCAGATCAGATGGTATCGGAGCGCAGGTTGAGCATTCCTTATGGTGCAAAAGTTTTTAAAATATTGTAAGAGATTTACTGTTTATTGGTTGCAAAATGAATGCTTGAATGAGAAGGGGTCTTTACTGACATTTGGCTAAAAGCTTGTCGTTTGATTGAAAGCTTTGAGGACTTTTCTTTGGAAGTTATTTTTGGTTGTTTGAACCATTTACATAATGTCAACTTCTTCTGCAAGTGAAGTTTCCTCCTTCACGAGATTCTTCAATGATGACATGAAGAATGAGTTCTTTAAGGTGAAGGATATGGTGCAGATTCTCCTTGAGGATCAAAGGGAAAGTGTTCAGCTTCGTGCACAATTGCTAGCTATGCAGGAAGAGAAAGAAGCCATTCTTCAAAGATTGCATGATATGGAGTTGCAGCTTCTTCAAGCTCAAGAAGCTTTGTCCAAGAAAATACCTCATCTTCAGGATGTAAATCATGAGGTAAATCAGTTTGATTTGTCTTCAGTTTCCTCTATTGAAAAGTGTGTTGGTTCGTTTGAAAGGCATACAAGAGGTATTGGGTCCAAATTGATGTTGAAAATGGGCTATGAAGAAGGCAAAGGTTTGGGCAAGCATGCACAAGGCATTGTTGAGCCTATTTGTGTTGTGGAGAGTCCCAAAAATATTGGTCTTGGCTATGAGCAGCTTAATGGCGAAGCTTTGAGCACATGCATTCAAGAATGTGATGCAAATTTGAAGAGAAAATTTCTCCCAAGTTCTCAATTACATCAATGTCATGATGGCAATATTCCTTACCATTGTTTGAAGCCTTTGTTGCAGCAAGAAGATGGTAGACATGCAGCTTATGGCAAGCATGCAAAGTAGCATAAGAAGATTTCTTGTACATTTTGTGGTCGATTTAACCATCATGTTTCGAGATGTTGGATGAGAAAGAAGGCATGCAAGAAGCAGATGAAGCAAAGACTACTTTCAAAGAATGTGCATATGATTTGCACTTTTTTCCAAAAGAAGGGACATGTTGTCTCTCATTGTTGGACTTTGCATCCAACTCGTCGTCCCACGCACATGCAGCAAGAGGACAAAAATATTGGCGAAGGTGGAACCTCATATTCCATTATTGATGTGGAAAGGGAAGTTTCACATGAGGAAAAGTTGCAGCAGCAAAATTCGCCATGGAAGTGGCTTGGTGAGAAGTGGATGGACTTCTTGACACAGTAAGACGTACTCCTTTTGTACATATGCAAATTTCGGATGTATGCATGTATTTTGTTGTAATATCTTGTTTGTTTTGAGCCACCTTAGATCATAGATCAAGGCTGCGTTGTATAGTTTCACTCTGTAAATTTCTTGCCAGAAATTTCTGTGTGGATTCAAGAAGACAGTTGTGGACAGTTGTGGACAAGCGCATTCAGAAAGGGAAATGTCGATTTCTTTTCATTTGTGGTTCAAATTTACTTGCTTTGTAAGGCAAAAGTGTTTGAAGGTCTGAAGAGAAGAGGATTTTTATTCTCTCATTTGCTGTACTACAGTTCAGTTCTTCATTTCAGTAAGCTTTTGGGACCAAAAGCCTCTCATTTGGGAGGTGTGATCAGGAGCTCAAATCTGAGCTTGGGAAAAAGCTCAAAAATGAAAGTGATCAAATTGATTTGGAACCTGAGCGACGGGATAGCCTCGGCGATACGATCCCAACGCCGTGAACGGCACTGAAAACTGACGCTGTATGAAGAAGTTATTCAACTGTGAAGTTCTTCAATTTCAGTAAAAAAAGGCCAGTTTGACTTTAGAAATTGGCAAATATTAAAAAAAGAATATTCTGAGAATATTCTTCGAAATATTATGAAAATATTCCTTAGAATATTCCACAAAATATTCCCTGTGGACCAATCGTCTTGTGACAAGTGGCATTTTACAATTGGCTATTGAGTTGACTGTGTAATTTTTGGTCCAATGAAGAGCTGCCACGTGGCAGGCCCGGACGCCGCCACGTGGCCCCAGATCACAATGGAAATGGCGGGTTAAAATTTTATTTGGCTTCGGCAAGTTTTGAAACCGTGACCTCACAGCTACTACTACCACACTTTACCAATATACCATGGGCTTATGACTTGACATATGTTCAACTCAAATTCTAAATAAGATATGGTTTAATGTGGCAACGTTCAAACAATTAACGGTTAGTGCTTATTGCGCATGTGAACGCGGAGTTTGTTAACTGCAACATTTAATGCTGCCACTAATTTAGTGCCGGTTCTCCCAGATTAGGCGGATGTGCCAGTTTAGTGAAGTTAACTGGCAGTGTCTCCACATTTAGTGGAGCTTGTTTAGGCCAAACTGGCAGTTTGAGTAAATGAGCCATAACTTTGGCTAGGAAAGGCCTTTTGAAGTGATTTTTTTTTTTTTTTTGGGTCTCTTCGACATTCTGGACTTAATGGAGCATATCTGAAGTCTAACAGAGGTCATCTTCAGAGGTTTAAGCATCGAAGAAGATGAAGGAGCCATCAGGGCCTAGAAGGAGAAGGTTATGTTTTGGACTGTTTTTCTCTGTTTAAGGTAAATGAATATGCATTATTAGCTATTTCATGCCTTTTGAATCTGTTTAGATGGTTTTCAGAGCCTGTTAAGAACATTAGAAAGCCGAAAAGCTTCATTTAAGTTCTAGAGGCCATTTTCCAAACAGAGTGTATAGGCGAAACCAGAGCAGCCAGAGGCCGTTTCTGATAAAAAAAAACTCTATATTGACTATTTCAGTCATTATGGAACCAATGGAAGTGGTTTCAGATCATTTTGTGCACTTCTACAGCTCGAGAAGTTGATATGAAGTCATGGGCAGCCCTTGGCAAACCGTGGAGGAGAGCCATTTTTGGGGATGTTGTGCTTAATGTAAGCAATTTATCAATTGGTATTTGATGTATGATCATTATTGGATGCAGAAGTAGTGGTTTCAGGAGCAGAAACAGAAATCTGAGGGAGTTTGTGCCATTTAGAAGCTCAGAGAAGCTTAGTGCACCAACAGAAGGATGTGTGTCCATGGAAGCCTAAAGCTATTTGCAGGAATTGGACAGCCATTAAAGGGATTTAAAATGGTATTCTCAGCCCTTTGAATCATTCTTGTATTCATTGTGGTTAAGTTTAGGGCTTGTAAAAGAATTTTATTACCTTAATCCCAAAGAGTCTAGTCATGTTGACGAAGCTCAAAGGAGATGTAGCCTAAGAGTTGGGGTGAACTCCTATATTATATTGTTGTTGTGTTTTGTTATTATATGGCTGAATTATGTTGCTGATATACATGACAAGTTTCAACAAAAACAAATAAACTTAAAACACATAAACAGAAGAAAAGACATACACCTCTTCCAAGCAAAAATTCTGCATAATGTCAAGTTTGAGTAAGGTCATTTTAATTAAGTCTGAGTGTTTACTTCTATTATTTCTTTAGGTAGAGTCTGTAAGAGGGCCAGGTAGCCTCTGGATTCATTCTTTCTTTGAAAGGTGACATATCTGGTAATTGCCCCTATAGTCTATCTCTGTATTAGAAATATGAAGTTCTCACATTTTCAGATTTAAAATTTGAAGTATTTGCACTCATTTACATAAATGAAAATGGATACCTTGCACCCTTTTCAAGTACCTTCCATTTTCAGATCAGTTGAAAAAAAAGAAGATAGAATTGTTCCAAACTTCTATCAAATTCCTTGGGCATACTATCAAAAATGGTCAAATCTCTTTACCAAAACATGCTTTCAAGTTTGCTGACAAATTTCCTGATGTCATTTCTGACAAGACTATGCTCTAGAGATTTTTGGGTTGTTTTAGTAGTTTTTACAAATATTGTGCAAAATATAGAAGCTTGTTATATCAAAGGTTGCAGAAAAATCCACTGCCTTGGACTTCAGCACACAACTGATGTAGTTAAACGTATCAAGAGCAAGGTAAAGACCCTTCCTATTTTGTTTGTGGCTGATGAAAATGCCCTCAAAATTGTTGAAACAGATGCCAGCGGCATTGGTTGGGGAGGAATATTGAAGTAGAAAAAGGACGAACAAGAGCAGATTGTTCAATTTGTATATGGTACCTGGAGTCCTTCTGAAAAGAACTAATCCACCATTGAAAAAGAGGTAAAGGTAGCATGGAACTGTATAGATAATTTTGAATTACATCTTGTACATAAAATATTTCTGCTGAGAACTGATGCCTTTGCCTTAAAGAAAGTTCTTAGTAAAGATATCAAAAAGCCTGGTGAAGCCAAATTTGCCAGATGGCAAGCATTGTTTGCTAATTTTGATTCTGATGTTGAACACATAAAGGGAAAAAATAATTGCCTACCAGATTTCCTTAGCAGAGAATATCTTTAAAAAGATCACATCATGGTAATTGTTACAGAATAGGATCCCACTCAGCAGAAGGAGATTCTCAGGTTTATCCCTGAAAATAAAAACTAGCAAGAATCCTGTTCGGGATGGAAGCCAACCTGGCAACTAAGAAACACTAAGGTATTGGATGCAAATTTACAATCTCATACAAATATTCAACACCTTGTGCCTGAAAGAAAAGTATATTTCCAAGGAAGTAAATGGATCCATGATATGGTATACTCTAGGAGTATGTTATCTGCAAATCTGGCAGAAGAAGCTCTAAGTAAAGATTTTAAAGATATCACCATGATCTGGTCCGAAGGAAGTAATAGAAGGAATGTCTATCACAAATACTTCAGCATAAATCAAACCAGAGATTCAAGATGGAGTGATATGTTTGCTATGTGGCCAAGAGGTGATCCATCCATCATCTTTCCTGACACCATATACAATTATGCAGGGTATAAAAAACTATGGTGGGACATTCTAAATGTAGATGGGAAAGATGAAACACACTATACAAAAATAAAATTTGGACCAACATGGATCACACAGAGAAATAGACAAAATGAATGGCTCCAAGAATGGTGGAACGATTTTGGTATCAATAAAACAGCCATGGATCCCTTATACTTTGAAACTTTATATCAAAGGGACTGCAATGTCTGTTTTAATATTGAATGTTTTCATTCTCCTTGCAAAACTGTTGGAGAACTCAATAATTTTCCAGATTATGAAATTTTGGAACAATACATGACCATGCACTATGAATGGTTAGTAATGACCAAAATTAAGCACCAAATTGTTTTGCTTAAGCCAATGATTGTACGTAGAATCTACACAAAAGCTTACACCTCTGGAAGATTCATCATGATGGTTTTCGTGGGCTTTCCTTAAAAGTATCCACTGTGTATCTTTATGTCTAGTCATGGATTTACAATGACCGATTTTTCCGTGGACTTTTCAATAAAAAGTCTCCACTGTGTATATAGTTTTCTCGTGGGATTTCTGACAAAAAGCATCCACTATGCAAATAATGGGTACGAAGATTCTATCTTATCAAGAGACTCAGAGCACTTCTCCGACATATGGTGGGGTTTGACCGCACATCTCTTTGATTGATAGACATCTGTCAGCTTTGTTTGATCCGTGATGTCTGATGCTTGTCCCCTCTTTCTCCTATATAATGAGAAGAGTATGATTCATTTGGGCATCCGGAGTTGGAGCATGTCAGTTTTTGGTGTGTTTTGTTTAGATTCATATACTAAAGTTTGAGATTCATCCCTTCTTGCTTTGCATCTGCAAACTAAGGTTCGATCTACTTGCAACACGAAGAATATCTTACTTCTATCTTTTAAGTAAATCTGAGAAGCCTGCGTATCAGAGTGCGAGCTCTGGTAAGAACCTAAAGTGGCCAGATTTTTAGGTAATATTTTGAGTATTGAGTCTAAAGTTCAGAGACAGAGTCTGTGAAAGGCCAGAAGCTTTCAGTTAGCATCTTGTCTATCAAATGCAAAAACTGATAAACGCCTTAACAATCGATCTCAGGAAAGAACTAGTACCTGTAAGTCCCTCTATAAGATATTCCCATATCAATAAAGAAGAATTTGTTTCCGCATTTGGAGTATTGTCTGCTGTGTTTTTAAATGTGTTGTTGAGATAGTATCTGTGAGACACTTTTGCTTGAGGTTCATCGGAAGTTCACTGGAAGTTCACCGAGGTTTGAGGAACGCCAGTCCGTTGAAGGCAAGAGGCCATGTGCAGGACGCCAGAACGTGAAAAACCATAGATTCGTGTATGCGTTCATGTACGAGTTCGTGTAAAGAATCGTGTTGTGGCAACACAGAGAAGTGATCCAACAAGGCCAAGAGCAAGCTTGAAGAAGCCCCGATCACTATTAATTCATTAAAAGCTTGAAACCTACCCCATACCGAGCTGCAAATCAACTAGACGATGCAAATCAACTAGATGAACCGAATCAAACAATCGAATTTTCCGGCCAAATTGGGTGACTATGCTTTTAAATTTTTTTAGATATCGAAAAAATATTAAAATAATCTATTAAAAAATTAATGAAAAGTATTTGAAAAATAAAATTACATGAGCATGTATGAATGCACTAATATGGTGAAAGATAGATGGGTAGAAATAGCTTCTAGAGTAGTTTTCATGAGTGCATTTATCCAAAATTTAACCATAAAACTTACCATTCCTCTTCCCCTAACCCTTAAACCATTCCCTCAATAGATTTGACCACTTACCCTCGGCCCGAGAGCTGCACATCGTCGTCTTTATTGACTTCCATAATATCTATTGAGGACATTAGTAAACCAGCGGGTTCCCGGTTCGAATCTCCAGGATGATACACAAAATAAGAAAGTTTCGGAATGAATATACAAATATTAATATTTGACAGCGAAGTGGATGAAAGTTGGGATCCAATCATATTTCTCTCAAACGATTTAATTAAGGGAGCAACAGCTTTCATGGAACCGTCATGGATATAAGAAGTTCTTCCCACCCAAGTCACGTTATTTCTCTTGGATGGTTTTAGCCATTCAGTGCAGGGCTCTCCTCTATTGTTGATGGTGTTATGATAATGGTAAAACATCATCTTATCCTCAGTCCTATGCTGTGTTCTTCCTTTCAGATTCTTGGACATATGAACTCCAGTCGCCCACACTTTTCTTGCCTGCACTGCGTATTTGCGATCTCTTTTTGCTCCTCTATTCACATATCTAAATACGAGCTTCTCAATTCCCCATTCGCTGCACCATACAATAATTATCATAATCACATTCGATTTCAAGCTCAAAAGCAACTGACAACATTTTTTTGAAATCACCATAACACTTACCTGGAATCAGTACCGTTGGCAGACTCGTTGCGCCTATGCTGATTCTGCAAGCAAATCTTGTTGGACATGGTATATTGCTTAAAGGTGATCTGAGTATAATTAGAGAGCTCATTCACTACAGATCGCAGAGATTTCCCATGAAAAATATAGAAATACTCATCTACATCGAAGAAAAAGGTCCAATTCGCCATGAATTTGTACCTGTGCAAACAATCATTCACAACCAGAAACTGATTATGGTAATACCCATCATATTGTTCCTGCTCTGTTATATCCTGCACTGTCACACGACCTGCTCGAATCCATGGCTCCAACACCTTTCTAACTTGGGGATGAATCCCACACGCATCGTGAAAAACAAAATGCGATCTAGGCCCAAAGAATTTGGCATGATAAGCCATCCACTCTCTCATTCTCTGAGGACTCAGGTCACCGTATAGCGAGGAACCACAGTAGAGATAATCATATGGAGGAGCCTGACTGTAAACAGATCCATTGTAAGTACCCTGTTCTTCCTTCAGAGCAACGATCCTCTCTGGTTTTTCAGACTGGCTGCAATTGAATGCATGAACAACGAGTTCTCCACCATTGGCACCAGTGCCCACGCTCTGAGAAAATGTGCAGTTGACAACTACAACTGTGTAAACTCGACCATAGCCCCAATTTGGAAGCATTTTGTAGGCCTTGCCCTTTATTCTTGCAGAGGATGAATTCTTGGGGATCCATTCGCATTCAAATCGTGGCTTCCCAAAAACGTGCAGAGCCTTGGAAGCAAGCCCAACCACAGCAAACGTGGCAGGGCCTCCTCTGTATGCCCCCATTTGGATGAACAAGTATGGAGCATTCCCATATGGACGAAACACCCGCTTGATGATATTTTCTTACTCAATTACTCTGCTGGTGGGGTTTTTCGTGCTACTGTTATGAATAATATTAGGGTTAGTCATGTGATTCAGCGCCTGGTCCATTTTTCTGATTTGGACACTGTATCCACAAGGATTGGAATCATCCTCGAGAAATGTTGAAGTGATATTTTTACACGAAGGGTTTTGTTGGTGTATAAATAGGGCTGCTACCAGAAAAACCCCCATAACCATGATCGCCCACATGACAACCTTGGTCTCGATGTGCCATATAGAAATAAATCCCGGCATACCATCCTTCTCTTTGCCCTTCCCCATTCAGATATCTGATGACAAAAACCTAAAGCTAAAAACTCGTAAATTAAGCCCAGAAACACACTAGTCGGAGTTTCAGATAAATCGATGGGTGGGCCGAGTACACACAGAAAAAGAACAAGCCAAGGCCAGATGTTTGTACAGAAAACTGTAGAAGCCTCCCCTCCCACAGAAGTTCCTATATATTCTTTAGGTCTACTCCTCAAGTTTCTTGACTAACGAAAACTGAAAGTCATAAATTGAAGAAGCAGACTTGCGAAGTTTCCGTGAATTATTCCACTGATGATTGTTTCCCTTCCATCCACATCATGTATTAACCCCCTAATTGACAGGCAATGTAACACTCAACTTACATAAACTTACCCTTTGTAAAAAAAAATTAACTTTATCACGCATACAATCAGCATTTAATTATGGCATATAATATCTGATCTTGATTATGTACACCACTCTTGTTTTATGGTTCTCGGTACAACATCATGTGATTAGTTGTACGTAGGGTTATGTTCACAACTGTTATTAAGTTTCCCTTTCTCATTATGGCACGCATGATTTAAATGTTTCACCGACTATAATGTAATGGTTTGTTTTGATTAATCATTCCACAATCATATCTATTAAATGTCAACATTGGAATTTGGGTTTGGATGATGTGGACCCGCCACATGGCTTGCTGATCACCGTCGATCCTGTCTTGATCGCACGACCATGAGGGCTAGGGTTTTACAATGACCCCGGCACTCTCAACCGTTTTCACCTCATTGCTTCTTTCTGCGTTGGAATTTTGGAGGCGGTGCTCCGCCAGGCTGCTTGGCCGTTTTCTAGATTTCTCTGGCGTTAATGCAACTCGGCGGCCAAGGCTCGCTCAGGCTCAGGTGATCATCTCCGAAACCGCTTAGTTTTCCCCGGTGTTTCTTTTCCTTGCGGCGTCTGGGGTTTTTATGGAAGTCTATGGGTTTTCTGTGATAAACTTACGCCGAAACCCTCCGTTCGTGGTTCTTAGGGTTCTTTGCTCTAAACTAATCTGGATGCTTGGGGTTTCGATCAATGGAGGTTCGAAGTTTTCAGAGGAAGCCTTCCAAGCGGGTTCCACAGGTAAAAACCCCGGAACGAGAATAACCTTATCTCAGCTCCATACTCAATCTAATCTGCCACAGTATTCACGTTTTTTTTGTTTAGATTCAGTTTCAGAATTGTTATCTGTACAGCTAATGTTTTTATTGTTTTCTTATGGCAGGTTTTCGAGTTATACCATGCCGGCTCGGGTTCCTCGTCGTTACTTCTGAGCTTGCGCCCAGCATGCAGGAAAACCCCCCCACCGCCTGCGTCTCACAGGTATTTAGCTCAACAGGGTCAAACCCTTGGCGAGGTTTTTGTTACATATGCGTAGTGAATTGGGTCGGGTTCGCCCAGGAAATGTCTGATTTGTTCATCTACGCCGTGCAGGGCAGTTTTCTGGCTTGGTTTTCTTTGAGCCATTTTAGGCCTCGAGCCCACTGTTGTGTAATTAACTTTTACTCCTATTCTGGAATGTCCTAGGAAAAACTGTCTCAGTTTTCAAGCTGTCTCAGCTTATGTATAAATCAAGTTAAACTATAGTCGTTTTATATTGGTACTCCTGGTTAAGTTTTGTACAGTGCGGAGAATGTCAACATTCCCAGTTTTATATTGCTGAATAATTACTCCTAAAGGTCTTGTTTACCATAAGGCTATATTTTCATATAATTGTTTATTAAGGTGACTGTGATAGTTCTGTTCTCAGATTCGGTACGAGTTGTGATATTGGCATTTCAATTCTTGTGCACTGTCTGGTCTTATTTCTGTGTTTCAGTTATAAATATTTATCTCCTTCGGTACTGCTTATGAGTTTACACATGGGTGCAAGTTTATATTTCTGTGTTGCTGCCTTCAGGGCATCGTGTTTTATGAGACTGCTACTGATATTTTCATTTCTTACTAATTAGTTAGTCACGGCGACCGGACCGCCTCACAAGTCCGTGTATTCTACCCAGTGGAGAGCGACCAACCTTTTAGCCCAGATCTCTGGGCAGAAGGGTTAACAGTTCTTCTGAATGCTATCTGGGTTTGTTTTCCACTAAAAATGCCCTACAGGACTGCTACAGTAACCAAGAAGTTTGACTGTAAATATTTTCTCAGGTGTTGTTACCAACTATCTTTTTTCATGGAATTAACTCTACTTTCTATGCATGTACATGTTAATTCGAACGAAGAGAGAATTACTCAAGAACTATTTACTCTATTAATGTCAGAATTTCAAGTCTCTTCTAGTTACCTGTTTAGCTTAAATATTGTTTCTTCTACTCGTTGTAGGTTCTTCGTTTCTATACCGCTTCTAAACAACTTATGAAATTCCTTCCTTCAACTCCACTTTATTAACATTAGAAGCAAGATTTTCTTTCCGTGGTCTTAACTTAATTTTCCTAGCAACAAAGATATTTTGCAACTAATTTAGGAAAGAAAACAATATACATATTACTCGTTTGCTCAAAACAAGAAACAACTTTCTCGTTTACTCAAAACAAGAAATATATTACTCGTTACTCAAAACAAGAATCATATATTAATGCTTACTCAAAACAAGAATCATATTATCGTTTACTCAAAACAAGAAACATATTACTCATCACTCATCCGAAAATTCCAATTCAACTGATGGTAATAGTGTTCCTCCCTTCCATGAGCTGGCGAACAGTCACGCAGCTCTCCCCCATGCATCAAGTCTGGGTCTCTGTAATTTTCAGAGCACTGGACGGGAACTTAGGACAATCCGGTCTAGACCTTCCATTCCAAGGAAAAACAGGAAATTCTGGGGAGATCACGGGACGAACCGGTCCAATCTCCAACCCAGAGCACACTCTGTTCTGAAATGCCTCTTCCAGGGTAACAGAGTTCCTCTTCCTTCCTCCACAGATAGAACCCCAAACTCTCCTCTGGATTTTCTATTTATTCCAGAGTTTCTATGGGTAACTGTGGAAACTGTTTTTCCAACTAACACCAGATCTTGATTTACATTTTTACTTTTACCATCAGTGTTACCCATGAAACTAATTCACAGTAAATTTTATAAATGTGAAATGTAATTTTGTTCTAATAATCTAACTGAAATAAACATAAATCTTAATTTTCTTTAAGCAACATAGTCTAACCATTCGTTCCACTAAACCAATGGTTACAGTTTTCCCCCTCTGGAGGAGAACACCGTCCTCGGTGTTATTATTCCAGTTCAGTAAAAAGCTGTGGATAAGCTTCCCGAACAAAACTTTCGTCTTCCCAGGTAGCCTCCTCAGGCCCAAAGTGCTTCCATTGCACTTTAACCTGGGCGATGGCTCGTTTCCGGAGCATGATTTCCCTCCGGTCGATTATACTGTGTGGCTCGACCAGAAACTCCCCGTCTGGTTCTACCTGCAAAAAAAAATAAACTTATGTTAATTGAATAAGTTATAATATTGCCTTCATTATTTGACGAGCATACTCATCCACTACCTGTATGTTCTGCCAATGAATAATATGCCTGGTATCATGGACATATCGTTTCAGTAACGATACATGAAAAACATTATGCACCCGAATATGACTAGGAAGCTCTAAACGATACGCCACCGGTCCCACTCTCTCCAGAATTTGGAAAGGACCGCAGAATCGGGGTGCTAGTTTTGCGCAAGATGCCCATCTTAATGTGCTTTTCTTTGGTTTAATCCTAACATAAACATGATCTCCAACTGCATATTCACGATAAGACCTTTTCTTATCTGCATACACCTTCTGCCTGTCTTGTGCCGCCTTCAGATTCTGTCTAATCTTTCTCACCTCAGCTTCCATCTCTGCTAGCATGTCTGGTCCTAACATGAGCTTATTCTCTGGGCTGCTCCAGTTAATGGGAGTCCTGCATTGTCGTCCAGACAGTGCCTCGAACGGACTCATCTTTAAAGATTCCTGGTAGCCATTATTGTAGGCGAACTCTATCAAATGTAGATATTCTTCCCACTTAACTGGTTGTTGCATGACATACATTCTCAGCATGTCTTCCAGAATCTGGTTCACCCTCTCTGTCTGGCCATCCGTTTGCGGGTGGTATGCAGTACTAAAATGTACTTGAGTTCCTAGACCTGTAAACAATGTCTTCCAGAAGGCTGATGTAAATTTTACATCCCTGTCTGAAATGACAGTCTTAGGTATGCCATGGAGTCTGAAGATCTCACGCATAAATAAATCTGCTATTTGTACCGTCTTATAGGTGGACTGAACAGGTATAAAATGCGCTGACTTACTTAATCTATCCACAACTACCATTATGGAATCATTACCTCTTTTTGACTTTGGTAACCCGGTAATAAAGTCTAATGAAATCACCTCCCACTTCCACTCAGGAACGGGTATGGGTTGCATTAATCCAGCTGGATGCCGATGCTCCACTTTTACTTGCTGGCATTCCAAACATTTGGTTAAATAGCTTGTTATTTCCTTCCTCATGCTCGGCCAACAGTAATCCTTCCTGATGGCTGTCAGCATCTTCTGATATCCCGGATGACCAGCGTAATTGCTTCTGTGATATTCATCCAGTATCATAGTCTTCAATCCCACTCTATTTGGAATGACTATCTTCTTCTTAAAAACCAACAACCCTTCCTGGTTGATTTCGTATTCCCCTTGCTCTTTAGAGTTTTGGACTTGCTGCCACAAATATTTATACTCTGGATCCTTATCTGCTTCTTCTCTGATTTGATCTAGAAATCTGGTTTCCACCTGATTAACGTATAGCTCATAAATGCTATGCACCTTTCTGCTTAACGCATCCGCCACTCTGTTCTCTTTTCCTTTCACATGCTGCAGATCAATTTCAAACTCACTCAAAAAATCATTCCACCTTGCTTGTCGGGAGTTTAAGTCAGTTTGTTTAAAATAAATGGTTAGGCTGCTATGATCTGTTTTTAAAACAAATTTCTTCCCAAGTAAATAATGTCTCCACACCCTGAGTGCGTGCACAACTGCGGTCAGCTCTAGATCATAGGCTGAATACCGTTGCTCATGATCTTTTAACTTGCGGGATTCATACGCAACTACCTTTCCCTCTTGTGATAAAACAGCCCCAACACCTTCCTTGCATGCATCTGTACAAACCTCGAATTCTTTACTCGGATCTGCCACACTTAACACAGGTGCTGTGGTCAGCAATTGCTTCAATCTTTCAAAACTACTCTGGCATTCTTTGTTCCACTAAAAGATTTTTCCTTTCCTCTGCAAGGAGGTAATAGGAAAAGCTATCTTTGAGAATCCTTTTATAAATCACCGGTAATAACCAGCGAGACCCATGAAAGATCGTATATCTGCCACATTCTGTGGCACTTTCCACTCCATAATAGTCTTGATTTTCTCCGGATCTACAGCTATGCCTTTTTCCGATATTACATGCCCAAGATACTGTATTTCTGTTTTAAAGAAGTCACACTTGCTGAATTTCGCATATAGTTGGTGCTTCCTAAGCATCTCCAGCACCATGCGCAAGTGTGCCTTATGCTCTTCTGCATCCTTGGAATAAATCAGTATATCATCGATAAAAATTAGCACAAAGTTGTCCAAATAAGGATGGAATACACTATGCATCAGCCTCATAAAGGTGGTTGGCGCATTAGTTAATCCAAAAGGTAATACCACGAATTCGTAGTGGCCATACCTTGTACGAAAAGTAGTTTTATGGATATCTTCATCTTTAATCCGAATCTGGTGATAACCAGATCGCAAATCTATCTTGGAGAACACCGTGGCTCCCCTCACCTGATCGAACAAGTCATCAATACGAGGTAGAGGATACCGATTCTTAACAGTCAGCTTATTTAACTGTCGGTAATCCATGCACATACGCATGGTTCCATCCTTCTTTTTAACAAACAATATGGGTGCTCCCCAGGGTGACACACTGGGTCGAATATACCCCTTATCCAGCAATTCCTGAAGCTGCATCTTAAGTTCAGTCAGTTCTGGTACACTCATACGGTAAGGAGTCCGAGAGACTGGCGAGGCTCCTGGCAGCAGCTCTATTGTAAAATCAACTTCTCTTTTCGGTGGTAAACCCGGTATTTCTTCAGGAAATATATCTTTAAATTCCTGGACTACCGGTATGTTTTCTAATGCGGCTGCTTTATTTTTAGACTCAGTTAATCCAACTTGTATAGCATACAGTTGGCATCCCTTCCTTATACATTTCCCCATCTGGGAAGCTGTAATTGGACGCAGATTCACAGGCTTCTTGATGCCTTGAATTTCTTGGCGTGTACCATTATGATCCCTGAAGTAAACTATCTTTTCCTTACAATCTATAAGAGTCCAATGCTTCTCTAGCCAGTCCATACCCAACAAAATGTCATAAGACCCTAAAGGCAAAATATTTAAATCAACTACTAGCTGCTGTCCGCCGATTTGTAATGCGCATTCTGGTATCTTGGCACTAACCTTCCTTTTAGCTCCTGTGGCTAACTGGACCAACCAGGTTTTCTTAAACCTTTGACTGGGCAGTTTACAGACTTCCACTAGTTTAGGACTTATATAACTTAGACTCGCCCCCGGGTCTACTAAAACAGAAACAGTTTGGGATAGCAATTTACCTTCCAGTTCTATCATGGTAGGCTGAAAATCTGCTTGCCGATCCTCCAGTGCAGCATTAATTATGGGTATACTCCGAGCAACATCTCCCACAGTAGAGGCCTCTTGCAGGTTATTTACTGCCTCAGTTTTATTACGCTGCGGGCAATCTCGATAGTAATGAGCTGCTCCGCAGCCCCAACACTGCAGAGGTGGCCTCTGATTTTGTGGCTGCTCAGGTTTACTTGAAGCTTCCACCGTTTTATCTTCCCCAGGCCATCTAACCCGCTGATGATTCCTAACGAATTGTTTATTGATTGAATTTCTGGCGGTATTCCGGAAATTACTGGTTTTCCCCCTTTTTGAACCAGCATTGTTTCTGTTATCCTTCCTTGGTTTCCATCCTTTTCCGGAATCCATCTTGTTCTTTGCTTGCTGGTAACACAGCCTTGCTTTCCTAATAGCATCATCCATTGTCTTGGGATTCTCAAATTCGATACGCTCCTTCATATGGGCAGGTAGACTACTCAGAAATCTTTGAACCTTGGCCTTTTCTTCTCTTAAGTAGGGTACGTAGCGCAATAATGCAGTAAACTTGGTAACGAACTCGTCCATGGTCAGCTGTCCTAGCCTTAAGTCATGAAATTCTCGGGCTTTTTCATCATAGAAACGCTCAGTGAGATACTTATCCTTGAAGTACTGTTGAAATTTTTCCCATGTCACGTCTTGATCCTCAAATCCCCGTACATTCTTCACTTCTTCCCACCATAAGGTGGCTTTGTCTTTCAACTGATAAATAGCCAGCCGTGCCTTAAGTCCACTGTCATAGTCATACACCTGGAAATATTTGTTCATGTTAATCAGCCATGCTTCTGCCGCCTCCTCCTTTTCTCCATCGAACGTAGGTGGCTTTATCTTTCTGAATTCTCCGTGTAACTCCACCTTCTGCCTTTTATTGGCTTTCCGTTCATTTTCATTTTCAGATTCAGCCTCGTTAAAATTTCTGTGGGAATTACTTCGCTGCGATATACTTCTTTCTCTGTGGTTCATATCTTGTTCACCTGTTCACTGATCGTCCCTTTCCTGGAATTCTCTGCCAGCACTGGGATTCTCATTTCTCTGATTCTGTTTGTCAGAAAGGCTTTTCAAAATCCTTTCTTGCTCTTGCATCATTCTAGCATTTTCCTGCCGCACCCTCTCCATCTCTTCTTGCAACTGCTGTACTGTATGTAACAGGATGCGGGTTTGATGTTGCTGTTCTTCCATCAATCTGTTAGATCTCTGATGCTGTTCTATTCCCAGCTGGACCCACATTTCAGGGTTTCCCTCTGGTGGAGGCTGCATTTCTCCGATGTTCCGCTGTAGCGATTGTGATTGTGTAGGTGTCCGTCTCATCTGTACTTCCAACTAATTACCTGACTGTGCAGGAGTAACATAAAGGATTTTTAACGTTAGTTGGCCCATTAGGGCTCCAGAGTTGTAACTCTGCTCTGATACCACTTGTAACACTCAGCTTACATAAACTTACCCTTTGTAAAAAAAAATTAACTTTATCACGCATACAATCAACATTTAATTATGGCATATAATATATGATCTTGATTATGTACACCACTCTTGTTTTATGGTTCTCGGTACAACATCATGTGATTAGTTGTACGTAGGGTTATGTTCACAACTGTTATTAAGTTTCCCTTTCTCATTATGGCACACATGATTTAAATGTTTCACCGACTATAATGTAATGGTTTGTTTTGATTAATCGTTCCACAATCATATCTATTAAATGTCAACATTGGAATTTGGGTTTGGATGATGTGGACCCGCCACATGGCTTGCTGATCACCGTCGATCCTGTCTTGATCGCACGGCCATGAGGGCTAGGGTTTTACAATGACCCCGGCACTCTCAACCGTTTTCGCCTCATTGCTTCTTTCTGCGTTGGAAGTTTGGAGGCGGTGCTCCGCCAGGCTGCTTGGCCGTTTTCTAGATTTCTCTGGCGTTAATGCAACTCGGCGGCCAAGGCTCGCTCAGGCTCAGGTGATCATCTCCGAAACCGCTTAGTTTTCCCCGGTGTTTCTTTTCCTTGTGGCGTCTGGGGTTTTTATGGAAGTCTATGGGTTCTCTGTGATAAACTTACGCCGAAACCCTCCGTTCGTGGTCCTTAGGGTTCTTTGCTCTAAACTAATCTGGATGCTTGGGGTTTCGATCAATGGAGGTTCGAAGTTTTCAGAGGAAGCCTTCCAAGCGGGTTCCACAGGTAACCGGAACGAGAATAACCTTATCTCACTCTCCATACTCAATCTAATCTGCCACAGTATTCACGTTTTTTTTTTGTTTAGATTCAGTTTCAGAATTGTTATCTGTATAGCTAATGTTTTTATTGTTTTCTTATGGCAGGTTTTCGAGTTACACCGTGCCGGCTCGGGTTCCCCGTCGTTACTTCTGAGCTTGCGCCCAGCATGCAGGAAAACCCCCCCACCGCCTGCGTCTCACAGGTATTTAGCTCAACAGGGTCAAACCCTTGGCGAGGTTTTTGTTACATATGCGTAGTGAATTGGGTCGGGTTCGCCCAGGAAATGTCTGATTTGTTCATCTACGCCGTGCAGGGCAGTTTTCTGGCTTGGTTTTCTTTGAGCCATTTGAGGCCTCGAGCCCACTGTTGTGTAATTAACTTTTACTCCTATTCTGGAATGTCCTGGGAAAAACTGTCTCAGTTTTCAAGCTGTCTCAGCTTATGTATAAATCAAGTTAAATTATAGTCGTTTTATATTGGTACTCCTGGTTAAGTTTTGTACAGTGCGGAGAATGTCAACATTCCCAGTTTTATATTGCTGAATAATTACTCCTAAAGGTCTTGTTTACCATAAGGCTATATTTTCATATAATTGTTTATTAAGGTGACTGTGATAGTTCTGTTCTCAGATTCGGTACGAGTTGTGATATTGGCATTTCAATTCTTGTGCACTGTCTGGTCTTATTTCTGTGTTTCAGTTATAAATATTTATCTCCTTCGTTACTGCTTATGAGTTTACACATGGGTGCAAGTTTATATTTCTGTGTTGCTGCCTTCAGGGCATCGTGTTTTATGAGACTGCTACTGATATTTTCATTTCTTACTAATTAGTTAGTCACGGCGACCGGACCGCCTCACAAGTCCGTGTATTCTACCCAGTGGAGAGCGACCAACCTTTTAGCCCAGATCTCTGGGCAGAAGGGTTAACAGTTCTCCTGAATGCTATCTGGGTTTGTTTTCCACTAAAAATGCCCTACAGGACTGCTACAGTAACCAAGAAGTTTGACTGTAAATATTTTCTCAGGTGTTGTTACCAACTATCTTTTTTCATGGAATTAACCTGTCTCTATGCATGTAATAATAAAGGAATTGAACGAAGAGAATTACTCAGTAACTATTTACTCTATTAATGCTGTAATTCTTGTCTCTTCTATTTACTGTCTAAGGCGAAATATTGTTTCCTTTTCGGCCTGTTGTAGGTTCTCGTTTCTATACTGCTCAGAAACAACTTATGAAATTCCTTCCCTTCAACCTTACTGTATTAACATTAGAAGCAAGATTTTCTTTCCAGGGTTCAGAACTTAATTTTCCTAGCAGCAGCATATTTTTGCAACGAATTTAGGAAAGAAAACAATATACATATTACTGTTTGCTCAAAACAAGAAACAACTTTCTGTTTACTCAAAACAAGAAATATATTACTGTTTACTCAAAACAAGAATCATATTACTGTTTACTCAAAACAAGAATCATATTACTGTTTACTCTCTACTCATCTGAAAATTCCGAATTCAAATGATGGTAGTGATGTGCCTCCCTTCCATGAGCTGTCGAACAGTTTCACAGCTTCCCCCCATGCAACAAGTCTGGCTCTGAATTTATCAGAGTACTGGACAGAAACGTAGGACAATCCGGTCCAGTTCTTCCATCATAGGGAAAGAAAAACAGGAAGTACTGGGGAGATCACGGGACAACCGGTCCAATCTCCAACCCAGTGCACCCTCTGCTCTGAAACATCTTTTCAGCTTCACAGAGTTTTCTCTTCCTTCCTCCACAGATCAGAATCATATTACTGTTTACTCAAAACAAGAATCATATTACTGTTTACTCAAAACAAGAAACATATTACTGTTTACTCTCTACTCATCTGAAAATTCTGAATTCAAATGATGGTAGTGATGTGCCTCCCTTCCATGAGCTGTCGAACAGTTTCGCAGCTTCCCCCCATGCAACAAGTCTGGCTCTGAATTTATCAGAGTACTGGATAGAAACGTAGGACAATCCGGTCCAATTCTTCCATCATAGGGAAAGAAAAACAGGAAGTACTGGGGAGATCACGGGACAACCGGTCCAATCTCCAACCCAGTGCACCCTCTGCTCTGAAACATCTTTTCAGCTTCACAGAGTTTTCTCTTCCTTCCTCCACAGATCCAACCCCCCATTCTCTCTTGGATTTTCCATTTATCCAGAGTTTCATGGGTAACTGTGGGAACTGTTTTTCCAACTAACCCAGATCTTGATTTACATTTTTACTTTTACCATCATTATTACTCATGAAACTAATTCACAGTAAATTTTATCAATGTAAAATGTAATTTTGTTCCAATATTCTACTGGAATAAACATCAGTCCTAATTTACTTTAATCAAAATAGTATAACCATTAGTTCCACTAAACCAATGGTTACAGGCAACTAGATGCTCTGCGGAGAATGTGCAGTGGCATTCATTGAAACTTTGATATGATTCAAAACCTGATATATCACGGATCTGCGAAGCGTAAATATTTTAGTTGTATTAGTATTATTTTTCATGACAGTGTTTTTGTTACATTTATTTACGCAACAAATAGAAATATTTAATTGAAAATTTTCTATATTATTATTGATTCTCATTTTAATAATGGTATTAATTTTTTATAATCGTTAATATTCTTTTGAATCATTTTTTAAAATAATTTTTTTATTTTTAAAACTAGAAACATAGAGTATATTGTATGTTTTTAGAGATGTAGTAGTAAAATTATTGTAATAGATCTCTAATCTCACAAACATGAAATTTTATACACTAATTTAATGTCTAATTAACAATAACTTTAAAATTAAATAATAATAATAATTAAAATGTATATCAAACCATATAAACATACTACCATTTTTCATATAAAAATTTGTGAAATACATTTATCAACCATGTAAAATATATAAATAAAACTATCCTAAAGTTATAAAAAACAAAAAGTTCAATATACGACCCAGTAGCATTAATATGCTCATTTTTCGTATTGTATAAATAAAATAAATTAATTAATACCAAGTCTTATAAGATATTTTGTTTGCTCGTCTTCTTCTAAGGAAGTTTTAATATACTTATTAAATCAATTTAATTCATAGTTACCAAATTTGAATTTGAATTCGGATTCGGATTACTGAAAAAATTAGATGACTTAAAATTCAATACGGAAAAAATTCGGAAATATACCTCTTACATTGATTCAAATATATTATTTTCCAATATTTTAAAATATTAATATGGATAATTATAATATTGAAATCCTCATAAACACTTTTACAATTGTTTTCAATTATAAATATTGCAAATAAAACTCTGTATTGAACCAAAACATGTAGTTTTACATTTGGAATAATAATTTTATGAGAATTTTTGTATTCATTCATACACTCAGCTACACCATATATTATATGTTACTTAATATAACTGATTTTCCTTACAAATTTTATATTACAATGAACCACATAAATTCCATATTATCAAAAATTTTAAGTTTGAAATAAAATAATATATTAAATTTGTACAAATAATTTTCAAAATATACATTTATATTCTTAATTTATAATTACTCATTACCCAAAAAAAACAAAATTCTAATTTATAACATATAATAACCATAATACAAAATATTAAACCTTATAATTTTACATTTATTAAAAATAAATTCTACTATAACAAAATATTATGAAATTTTAACCTTAATTATTATTATCTTTTTAATTTAACAGAATTATAAATTATATAAAAAAAAAACATGCATTCTTTATTTTACAAACACCGTTATAACTTATTCCATATTTTTGTATATATAAAAAGATGTTGAATTTTTTCAAATTTCATTAAAGCTCTGCTAATTAATTTCTTGTTACATAAAAAAGCAACGTTAAGTACAATTTGAAAAATAAAAAATATGAAATATGTAAAATTAGGAATATTTTGATGAAATCAGAGAGCTTCTAATTTGGCCAAATGTTCTTTAGATTTCAGCCTGGGGCAGTGAGGTATTTTATTGGGCCATGCTGCTGGTCATTCTTTATTATATATGTAATTACCATTTCCTCGATCCATAAGCTGTATGAATACGTATTATTATAATGGCCTATTACGGGGAAAAATGATATACACGCAGGCATCTATTCTTTCAGCTGCGTGACACACTAAATAAAGTTCAAATAGAATGGATTTATTAACCCGCCTAGACAAGGAAAGACATTAATACATTAAGACATTAGTACATTAATAGAAATATATACAGCGTTTTTTTTCTTCAGCGAAATACGCAAAGGAGTATGGGCAATTTTTCAAATAATGGACAACATGCCATTCCTGAATCGTGAAAGGGTTTATCCAGAGTAAAATTAGTTTAAAAATCTGCGCCAATTTTAGTATAATATTTTAACCAAATATTACCGCACACCGTATTGAACTGCAGATTTACGTCTTAATCCACAGAGCGTATCGAATTATCGGATTTTTTAATTTTTTTTTAAGGCGGTACGGTCGAATTCGGTAACTATGATCTAATTTATGTAATAAATAATTTACATATTTTTAATAATATTATTGCACATAAGGTGTTTTTATGATGGGTTTGGTTTGGTGGATTTGACCAATTTGTATTTTCTTTTCTCTAAATAAAAATTGACACCTGCAATAATTATGGAATTTGCTATTCTTTAAAATTTTCTAAATCTCATCTTAAATTGAAAAAGAAATATTCCACAAAATGGAAAAAGAAATATTCCAATATCTAAATTTTGAGATATTTTGATTTTTCATTGGTTTTTAAATTAATTCATCATAAAATTAAGTTTTATTGGATTTTGAAAAATAAATCTATTAAAATATTAGAACAATGATTTATATTTTTTATATTTAAAAGTTTTAAAATCAATTTATAATATTTATTATACAAAATTTTAATATATATTATTAATATATAAGTATTTTTGATAGATGGCAATGCACACGGAATTTGTAGAGAAGTGGCATGTGGTTTAAATTTTTTTAAATCTCATCCTAAAAAAATAATTGGTTTCTAAGTTAATTTATTATAAAATTAAGTTTTATTAGAAGCTAATTTTTAATAAAAAATGTACTATTTATTACACAAAATTTTAATATATATTATTAATATATAAGTATTTTTTATTCTTTTATTATGATTATATTATATTTTGATATTGTAAAAGATGTAACATAAAGATTTAGCAACAATGAAGAACGACATAAAGATGTGATGGAGCTTTAGCTAGGACGACGCAAAAATTTGATAGAGCTTCAGCTAGAGTGTAAGGAAATATTTAATTCTTATAGATTAATCATGGAGTAATGTCGCTTTTTTGTCGCCTTCTTTTAACCAATTTGATGGATGGGATGCGCAACTTTGGCCAAAATCAATGCCATAAGTGTTACATTTACCCCAAAATGGAAAATTATGGGGACTTGGATGGTGATTTGAAGCATTCAATAATTGATAGTTTTTTTTGCAAGCCCAAGCCTGAGATCACAGACAATATTCTTGGGATTTCACAAGCATAGACTAGAAAATGGTTGGTGAATTCAAGATTGCCTACTTTAGAAGTTAACTCCTATTCCAAAAAAAAATTATGTAATTGCAGTCACCACAGGTCAGAGGTGCTATCCATTTCGCTTAAATTTCTCTTTTTTCTTCTAAAATGACTTTTATATTATCATGGTTCCCATATTTACAAAACTTAGAACTTAGAAGTTCAAAACTAGCACAAAAATGAACTTAACTAGAAAATGATTAACGAAATCATATTGTTTTTCCAGGAAGAGTGTTTCTCTTTCCACCTCACAAAGTGCGTCACTCTACTCCAGTTCCACCTCCTATGTTGTCGTTCCCCTTCCTCTTGCTTTGAAACTGGACTGTACCGAAAGAAACGACAATGAAATATTTCTGAATATCAAAAATGTCTTCTTCAAACCTAATAAGAGCTTAATTCTTCTTATCAATCGTTAAAATCTAACAGGTGGAGTCCTCTTCAAAGATTTGTATGTCCCTTTCTAACGCTTCTGAGTGGCTTTAGATAGCTTTCATCTACATATTCTTATCGAGATGTTGCACTCATAGAAATTATTGGCAATGCTTGCATTGGAGTGAGTGGCAAGATAATCTTCCCAAATCTTATATTCCTTCAATGTGCCTTTTCCCCTTCAGGGGAAATTGCTAGTTTTATATTAGTTCACTTATAATGTTAGAAATTTTATTTATTTATTTATGTATATTATTGTTTATAGATTAAATTAATAATTGTTAATATAGTTTAGCTTGGGTGGTTGGCGGAATAGCTTTTATAATTACCACTCACGTTCAATAGTTGACATGATGATTGTTATGGTAGTTATCTTCCTTGTGAAATCATAAGTGAGTATCATAGTACCAACAACCTCACTCTAATTGAGCTATAATGCCTTGATAAATGTTATTGTAATAACTTTCAACCTTGTGATCTCTTAATTGAGTGTCCTGGTACTAACAACATCATTGTAGCTTATCTATAATGCCTTGATAAATATTATTGTATTGACTTTGAGCCTTTCAAATTGTGAAGTGAGTATCAGCCTCACTCTATATGTGTATGTATGTTTCCACTTCTTTCCATCATGATGTTTTTAAACTCTTGGATTGGATTCACCACCCATCATGAGGGACATAAGCTATAGTGGATTGGAAAAGAGAACTAGTATAGTTATAAAGATAATGTGAGGTGTCATTCAATTTTTTTTATTTTTTTTTGAAAAAATGGTATATATTCAACCTTTGGCCAATCAATTGAAAAAGAATTGAAAATTAGATTAATAAAATAATAACATTTAAAATAAAAATTAATTAAAAACATCTTTAACATACAAATTTTAAATTATTAATAAAACATTTGACACTTAATCTTTGACCAAACTTGAGAAGAAAGATAAAATATTAAAATTAAAATAATAAACTTTAAATATGTAATAATAGTATTATTAATATTAATAATAATATTATTATTAAAAGGTAATAATAATAATAATAATAATGGATCTATTAAAATATTGATAAAAAAATTTTATAAATAGATACTAATGATTAATGGGCGATACAAGACAAAGGGAAGTCCAAGAAACACTCGGGTTAAAGAAATAACAAAAAAAATATGAAATATATTATTAATAATTATCAATAATCAATTAATTAGTAAAATTAATACATTAATAAATTAATAAAATAAATTTAATAGAAAGAAGAGGATGCGATGATAAGAAAAGAAGCCAAGGGGGATGAAGGGGAATTTAGGGAGGAGAGAGAATGAACAATGAAGAAGGAAGGTTCAAGTAAGGAAAAGGGGGATAACATGAGGGAGAGCTAGCCAAGGGGAGAAAATAGAAAGAATGGTTGGTCATGTTATCACTCTAATAATCTCCTAGGGTTGTTATGAGTGTTCAAGAAATATTAGAGGTAACCAGAAACTAATTTTGAGATCAGGATCTAGCCTTCCTAATGCTCAGAGAGGGCTCTCTCTTGATTGGGTTTTGATTTTGTTTGGTTTGGTGGAGTTACTGATTTAGATGGATAGTTGTCTTTTCTAATTTTCCATTGGGCTATGGAGTCAAAATATCAAGAAAAAGGACAAAAATAAAGTACTAAAGGAAGTGTTCATAGGGCAGGGTAGCTGAGCAAGATCAGATCTTTTAAGGCTGATTGGTGAAGTGGTTTTCAATCAGGATCAAGGAGCAGTTAAGGATTCCTTAAACCAGAATGATGAATGAAAGAGGAAGAGGTCAATCGAGATAGGAGAGAAATTAAGGATTGTCAGATCTAGATATCAAAAGAAAACATTGAAATGAATAACAGTTCAGAAAATAGTCTACTTAAACAATTTTTGCAATAATATTCCTGTTATAGCACTTAAATTTGGAAAAAACATACAAGTTTATGGAATACTTAAGAGAAATAACATTTGAACAATTGAAATAATACTTCACCGAAGTAGCTCAACACATAAATCCTGTAATGCAATGCCTTTATTACTTGCCCAGTTTGCTGATTTGAAAATTGTACAATGAACCCTCAGGTGTTTAGATCAATTACAACTACAGGAATGTTCAGGAATCCAGACTAACACTTCAAGTTTCTAAATTATTTATACAAAAACTAATACAAAATATCCTAAAACTAATTTAGGATTTATTCAAGGGAAAATAAAATATCTTCCTGCAAGAAGATAGAGACACCTAGGAGACTAAATGCTAGTTGTCCCTGCTTATTTGGATTGTTGTTTGCTTCACTGATATTTTGCTTCTTTATCTCTTTTGTTGTTGCTTTACGCTAGCTGTATCTTTATGTTGGCTGACTTTTTCTTGTAACTCTGTTTTTGACCTTTAAACTATGTCTTTCACTTTGAACTTTCTGACCGGTTCACTCTTTAACCTGTCTCTGTTTATTTCTTTAACTTTGACAGCTCTGTTTTACTTTCTTTTAAATTTTCACCATCACAGTAAATCGTACAATTTCTCCCAAGTATCTTCATCTGGGATTTTAATCTTCATCATCCTTCTGTAAATTTCATCAGCTTTAGTGTACTTGGTGAAAGTATGTTTTTTCAAAAAGAGGTGATTTACCTCATGCTGGAGGTAAAAGAGATTTTCAAATATTTGATAAAGTACCTTTCCTATTCGAATTCCTTTCAAAGATGAATTTTTGGACTGTTCTTTGGCCACTTCTCTGATCTTCTTGTCATAGTATTCCTACCTCATCAATCTGTCATTAATCACCAATGGATTAGGCAGACCTTTCTGCCTTAGAACATCAAACTTATTCATAAATCGGTTTATTGCTAACTCCATGGCTTGATCTTCAAGCTGTACCATTAAGTTTCTTTTGGAAATTACCTTTTTAATTTTTAAAAATTTTCAATTCTGTCACTTACTCCAATTTCTTCTAACTCATGCTTGTTCTTAGAATTTAGAAACTTAATTATCTTTGTGGCGCCTTCTGGTTTCTTCTCAAGTTCTTCTTTGAATTTCTAGATGGCTTCAGTAGCTTCTTTTATCAAGTCTTTCTGCTCAAATATAACTTGGATGAATGGCCAAATATCATTAACAGAGTTAACGATATTAGCCCATAATTGTTGCTTTGCTTGAGCCAAAGGTTCTGCTAATGTCAACTCTCTTTCTAATTTCTAAAATCTGTCAGTCAATCTACTTGACTTCTATGCTTTAGTTGTATGCCTCATCTGTGCCAATTTATTTTCATCTTCAAGATTCTTTACCTGTTATTTCAGTGTATTATACTTAGTAGTCTGTATTAACATGTCTTGCATATCTTTAACCAATTTACCTAGTTCATCACTGGGATGAGCTGCTGATGTAGCTGATGGAGTAGTTGTTGTTGTTGCAACTTATGTTGTCACTGGAATTGTTGTAGTAGTGGGAACTGTTGTAGCCACTGAAGTTGATGCTGAGGCTATGGGAATGGCAATCACTGTAGCTGCTTCCATGCTTTCCTTCTGTCATCTGCATTTTCTTGGTTTTATAATCAAAGGAAGAAAGTAACCTGTTTTGGTCACTAGGTGTCTTTTCCAATATTGGGCATAAGTCACTATTTTTAATGCCTCATTCTTCAATTTGATCTCTTTATACCTCTCCATTATATCTTGTTCTTTCTCTACTGGTTTGCTTGATGAAGGGACTTCAACACTATGCTGCTTCTGAATGATCTAAGCACTAGATGTTGAAGGATGATGAGTTTCCCCTGAAATAGTCGGAGGTGCATTGTCTTTAACAACCAAATCTGTATCAATGATTTCCACTATCTCTTCTTATTCATTTATAGGATTTAGCTTGGGCTTCTTCCTGTACATTAGTTTGAATTTAGTTTTAGTAGTGGTTTGAGATGAATATGATCCTTCTTCTCTTGCTCTCTTGGATTTCCTATCTTGTAGGACTAGAGTATGTAGGACAAAACTAGTCTCAACTGGTTTCTCCACCTATTTCAAAGTATTCTCCAACCACTCTGACTGGTTGGAGTACTTTTCAATCTCTGGTTTGGACTCATGGACAAAAGGATTTAATTTAAATTTGACTCTTAGTTTGCTGATAACTCCCAAAGATCATACTGACATTTGAAACTTTCACTGAATTTGAAATCTTGTAGACACTTTTCTTCTTGTTGACCAACATTCCTGTTATTGCAAATGAAATGACCAAGCTGGTTCTTTATTTTAAACTGAGTTTTATTCTTTGATGATAGAAAATTAACCTCATCTGAGTTTAGGATCTGCCTAATATATTCTAGTGCAAATAACCTCATTGGGAGGTATTTGGGCAGCTTGTATGGAGTGAGTTGACATCCATACACCCTAATTTCAGTGTGGTTCTAGTATAAATACCAGTCTCCTATTCTACTATGTTCTGACAACTGAAATACTTTCTTTATTTCTTCATTGATCTTGGATTCACTGCTACTGCTTAGCATGTTGACAACTAGATGGATAAATGAATCAATGAAGTCCTTGTAGGTGAACTCCGTGGAATCTTTCCTGATTAAGGAAGTACAGAAGACTACAGATTGGGGGTTACCCTATGTGTCCAGTTTTTGAAGGCTAACTGCAAACCTTTAAGATTGGAAGTCTAAGAAAAAATGAAATAAAACTGATGAATACTTAAACACTCCCTCCTCTGGTAATTTAACCAATTTCTCATGGATGGCATCTGATAAGTATTGAGCAAAGTTAAATGTGAAAGCTAGTGGTTGTCCTGGGCAGAAAATGGACAGAAAACCTAGGATTGAAGCATCTACATACTCATCTGTAAAGTATCCTAGAATACAAGACAACATTGTGACAATCTGTCTTGTTCTCTTTGAAAAAATTGAGTCTGAATAAGGAGGGTTACTCTTTGGGGTTTCAACTGATGAAGGTAAGAAGTTTTTAAAGATTTGAAACCTCTTTGGAAAGTCAAGCTTCAGATATTTGAAACCTCTTTGGAAAGTCAAGCTTCAAATATAATTCAGTGAGGATTTCAATAGAGAAAGGGGCTTCATCAGGATTGGGTTGGATTTGCAATATCTGATTTATTGATTCTGCAGTAACTGTGAACAAAATCTCTTTGCTATTGGTTACTAGGGCTCTTTCATTGGGCAAATAATTAATTTGACAAAGTTTGATGATTTCAGGAAGTTGGAAGGTCTATGGGAAAATATATTTAGGAAAATTTGATTCTCAAAGGTAGATATCATCAGCTTAGTCTATGGCTTTATCATGGCTCCAATAGTGGATGCTAAAGAGGAAGAAATTAGTGACTATGTCACTGATTTTGAAATCTTTGTCTGTAAGGGGGGTATGTTCAATATCAACAACAGGATGTTGTAGGGGATCAACAATCACAATGCCCTGGGAAGCCATAGATTTGTTTATTTTAATCAATTTATCACTTTCTTTAGCTTAAGTACAGGTCTCGACACTTAGGAATACTTGGAAAAGGTTTTGAAATTGGATGGGATTCTGGTCGCAGCAGAGGCCTTAGTCCTAGTCTACAAAGCTTTTAAACTGGTTCTGCATAGGCTTTTGTGGCAAAAGGTTGGAATATGAGTATATATTGGCTTCAAAATATGTCGGCACCAGTGTGGATAGCTTCAAAAGAGGTCGGCACCAGTCCAAATAGCTTCAAAAGAGGTCGGCAAGGCTTTTTTGTGCTTCTTCTCCGCAATTCTCAACAAAAATAGATAACTTAATGGTTAAGAGCGGGTTTAAATACTTTTTTACCTGAAGTAATAAATTATAAGGCACGAGGCCAAATTCAAACAGCAGGGTGGTTTCATCATACATCTCGGACGATGGATTGGCAGTTATCGCATCGCGAAAAGTAGTTAAATGGTTTTAGCGTGAGGGATCTTTGATACAACTTCATTTATACGATAGAAGGATGCTGATGTGAAATACTCATTGCAACCCCTTGTGGTGTTAAATGTTAGGCAGTCGGGGGTGCGAAAGGGCTTATTGGCCATTGGATCAAATGAATAGAGATTTGATGGATGGACGAATAGGAGGGATTTGATAGGTGGGACCGAGAATGAGTCATGCGAAAACATATGTGGGTCGGGTTTTATATAAACCATAGGTTTAAATTAATATGAAAGTGGGGTTAGCATGGTATATATGCGTGTAGAAATTTGAATAATAGCTGAATTATTCACCGAGATTATCCTGATTACACACTATTTAAGCTTTATGCATAATACATAACCTCTTCTACAATTGATCATCAATATGCGGAAATAGAAGCAGTCGCATGCGCACATAAACACAATAGTCAAGCACACATAAACACAGTATGTAATGGGGAAAGCATACAGATGAAAACCCCCAACTATCTGTATATTATAATGATAGAGAACATGTAACAATACATAGTACAAATCTCTCACAGCTCTCAGCACTATCTCACATGCTACACACAAACTAGCACGGAAGATGAACAAGTCACAGGTTCAAATCTCCTCCACAAGTCTGCCTACCTCTACTGCGCAATCCAAGATGAATAATGATGAGATCCAAGTTCGAATCCCACTAGCTTGAACTTCGCAATCCTCATTAGCAATCTCAATCAATGTGTGTGCAAATCTCATGCAAAGCCATAGTCACAACTGATAGTAGACTCACCCTTTCACCCACCTCTAACACTGGTCTCCACTGAACTGTCCATGCATTGCAGTTAACTGATGTATTCTTTAGTTGATTTATGAGTTAATAATTAGTGAAATAATTAATAATTAATTCACACCACTCATCACTAGTGTATTTATCAGTTAGACTAAATACAACTAGTTCAACTAAGTTAAACCGAACACAACTCCACCAACTGTCTCATCAACTCCACCAAACTCTGCCACATGAGTTCTAACTGAAGTCAACCATGAAATAGCTCAACTAACCCTTAGGAAAAGCGTATTTTCATGCATACATTGCATGTACTTTGTAAGCATCAAATTGAAGTACTCAAGAGGAAAAGATATGTTTATAGTCTAAATATTATTAAGGGTTAATATTTGGCTAATTCTATTTTGCTTGGCGGTCTAAAAATAGAAGTCTATATATTTTTCCAACTTGACCAACCATCCACAAATAGCATCCCGCAACTCATAGAATATGATCGACATGTCTAAAAATAGACATAGTCTAAAAATAGACTTTACGACAAAAATCACCTGTGTGGGCCCCACCTAGTTTAGGTGATCACTTTCCAACTAGGATCAGGAAAGATGTTTCAGGATGCCTCCTTCACTGTTTCTTGTTGCAATCTTCAACACTCCCTCTCAACAAGAAAGGACTGTCTTTGCATACGACATGCAACTCCATGCATTCGCCCTGCAACCTTCACAAGCGCCATGCAACTCCATGCATCTGCTCTACAACTCCTCTGAAACTGAATAGGCTCCAAACAACTCAATCAATCTGATGCATCTATCATCAAAGTCTTCGACTTCTGCAAGAATTTCAAATTGCATGTCATGGGTGCTAACGCTATTGTGAACTCTTGCCCATGCACTGCCTTGCTGTGCTGCGATTCAGCTCCGGTGTCGACCACTGTCACTTTGATACTACTGCATCAATCCAAGCGATCGCCCTCTCTTTGTGTTGTGGGCACCTCGTAGCGAGTTCAATTCCATGAGATCCACCATGTCCATGAATCCACGCTTCAATCTCCTCTTGGGATTATTCATGCATGTACTTCACCTCTCACACAGTGGTATGTTGCATGCACTCATACGCATGCGACACAGAATTTCTCTGCATGAGTGGTTTCTCCCACTCCATGATCCTCCATCTTGTGGTGCTTCACATCTTATGGGGTTCACTATTAACACGTATGCAAAAGCAAGCTACTCTCAAGCATCAATTGCATGTCTTAAAAATAAACTGAGAACGTGCAGGCTCTGTGGGCATCCCATCTAATTTCAGTGCCGCCCAGAGATTCTTTGCTCGAATCCCAACCTTCTTGACTTGTCTTGTTGCCTTGTGCCGAAGGAAAAATTTTCCTTCACTGAAGACAACTTCATACCCTTTATCCTCTAACATTGCGGCTGAGATCAAATTCTTCTTTAAACCTGGAACATGCACTACATCTTGTAAAAGAATGAGTTTACCTGACTCCCTCTGAAAGGTTATGGTACCAATGCCGGTCGCATTGTATTGTCCATTGTCGCCCAACTCAACATGCAACTGGAGATCTTTCTCCACCAAGTCACTGAAAATATTCACATCTCCCGTCATGTGAAAGGAAGCGCCACTATCAAAATACCACCCCGATCCCAATGCACTAGACACCATGCATGCGATCAATGAGAAGTCCAGCTCAAATTGCGAGGCAAGAGCCTCACCAGCTGCAGCTCCATCAGCCTGCTTGTTCTTCTTCTTCTGTGGACAATTTGTGGCGTAATGTCCATGATCGTGACAGTGAAAACACTTCACTTTGGACATGTCACGCTCTTTACCATCCGCACTGGATTGAGAAGCATTCTTCTTGCCCTTCCCCTTCCTTGCTTTGGCAGCCAAAGTGCAATATTATTCATCAGATGCCTTTGATGAAGATCCATCCCTGGTACTCAGCCTTATCTCCTCTTGCACAAGATCCGACCAAAGTCTCTCCCATCCTGGAAATTTCTCCCGACCATTGACAGAGTCCTCATAGGAATGCCAGCTCTTCGGAAGACCAAGGAGAGCCAAGCTCACCAATTCCTCATCATCTACAGTCACCCCCACACTTCCCAGCTCATCCCTGCATTGGATGAACTTCGTGAGGTACTTGGGCATAATGTCGCCTTTCTCCATATTTATATGTCTGAGTTTATCCTTGAGCGCCAACTTCCTCTGGTCGCTCTTGCTTTGGAATAAATATGTCAATGCTTTCCACATCAAATATGGAGAAGCTTTTCCATGCATGCTGGATACAATGTGATCCCTCACGCCCTCTGATCTGAAAATGGAATGTACTTGTTTAAGGGTGCAAGGTATCCATTTTCCAAAATTTCAAATTGACTGCTATACTCCAAGTGACCTCTTGATAATGTGAGAATAAACTATTTCCACTCTGAGAAATGGAGCGCAGGGGCATTCAGCTGGACATGTCACCTCTAAAAGAGAGGATGAGTTCCGCAAACTTCTGGCCCATACGAAACTGTCTGAAATAATATATAAGCACAAAAAACAAGAACAATGAAAGTCTTTTGTTTTTGAATTCAAAGTGTTCATTGATCTGTTTTAAATGTGAATAAGCAAGAGTATATATTCTGCAACTCATGTGTAGAGGTTTGATGAGAAAATAACAAGTTTTTCTTCCTGTATAAACTTGTTTTGGAAAAACATGCTCATGAAATTTTACTGTTTAAACTATCAAAATCTGAAAATAAACAGCCATAATACACACATGAACAACAGATATTTGTTTAAGCGGTTCACCCCTCTCTTGGGCTACCTCCGCTGGTCCTAAAGCCTCTAATTAGGCTTAGTCCTCTTTTGATTAAATGGTGCAAATGAGATTACATCTGTATAAACTCCTCTAATGAGAAAATAGACTGCTAAAACAGACTCAGAAGGTCCAAAACAGTAGAAATAGACTACAAATTCACCTCCATTGGAGGAAGGTAGCCCAATGCAGCAATCTTTCCCCTTAGCTCTGATGGAGTCACTGTCAAAAGCGATGTAAAATTCGCAGATAAAATGCCCTGATGGCTCTGCAGACCCCTCCAACAGCTCCAGAATGCTCTCTACACCCAAAATAAATAAAAAATTTGTCTCAAAAGACTTCTCCTAGCCAAAGTTATGGCTCTTTTAGTAAACTGCCAGTTTCCCCTAAACAAACTCCACTAAATGTGGAGAGACTGCAGATGAGGGCGCTAAAATAGCAAACGCGCCAAAAGTGGCAGAACCACCAGAAAAGGCCGCGCGGTTAGCAGGAGCAATAAATGTTAACGGTTATATCAACACGCGTTCACATAGGGGTCGGCGGTCATATTAACGGTTTTCAAACGTTTTAATTTAATACAAAACGTTTATTATTAAAAACCCACAACATAACTTATCCAAAGTTTGTTACCTTGATATCAATTAGAGGCGAGAATGGCGGGACATGTCGTTCGCTGCCGGAGGTCCATGGGAAGGGGTTAGCCTTAGAGTGGCCTTTAAGACCCATTAACCTTCAACAAACATACTGATGACTCGTGCTGCCTGCATAAGCAAGATAAGTGGCTGTTTGTGAAAGCGCTTGGTTATAAACCATGTGGTCGGGAGTTCGAATACGTAGACCATGTAAATTTTTTAACAAAAATGCGCCATTTCAGATTCCATGTCGGCCCACGGGCGGCCTCCGGGCTAGCCACGTGGCGCCTCCTGATTGGCTGCCAAGGAATATTCCCCAGAATATTCTGCGGAATATTCCACGGAATATTCCCACAATGTTCTGTGGAATATTCTTTTTTTAATAAAATTTTCCCAAAGTCAAATTTGCCATTTTTTTAATGGAAATTGAGAAAACTTTGAACTTGAATAACTTTTGCATACGGAGACCATTTTTCGAACCGTTCACGGCGCCGGAATCAGGAAGACGAGCACTATCCGGTCGTTCAGGTTCCAACCAGTTCTGAGCACTTTCATTTTTGACCATTTTACGACACCTGGTCCTGAGCTCCTGATCACACCTCCCAAATGAGAAGGCTTTTGGTCCCCAAAAGCTTACTGAATCTCTGCACTGAACTGTACAGCACTTGAGGAACAGAAATATTCTCTTCCAGTCAGCCAAAAGAGCATACTAATGCCAAAAATGTCCTGCCTTGTTAAATGTCGTCTTGGCGACTTTTTGCTGCATACGCCAAGTACTTGTCGAATCCCGACCAAGTTCTTTCGCCAGACAAATCTGAAATTGCAGGAACCAGCAATGAAACTTGCTGAAATATGAGCTGAAATATTCCCCTGAATATGTGGACTTGCCAACTGTCACGATGCCCATCCAAGGCACCTTCGCTTCAGAAGAAGAACTGCCTCCCAAATGAGAAAGCTTTTACAAAGATGAAACACTTCATCATTTCTCCTCCTTACAATCTTGGAGATCAAATTAACTTTTTCCAAGTCAATATTACATTACATGCATGGTTAAAAACAAAGTAATCAACCCTTCAAGTTAATCACACATACATGTTTAAAATACAAGGAAATCATCATGATCCCTGTGCTTATGCATCTCATTCTCATGCATGCAGTTTATCCTTCAACTTTCTCTTAAGTACAATCATAAGTACAAGATCCTCAATCACATGTACATGTACTTTCAAAGCTGAAATGAACATAACTTTCGCTACGATAGAGTGAGTCTCATACTCAGCTTTTCCATCCTGCAACTTGCATTCCTTAACAAAGAAAATGCATTCAATCGAAAGACATGCAACTTTAATTGGATAAGAATTCTAACCATTTCTTACCAATCCATTTCAAAGGTGATTCCTTTAACTGCACATCAATATCAGCATGTGTATCATCCTGACACATCTCAATGATGGAAACTTCCTTCCCATTCTTGCCATACTCTTTCTCCCACTTCTTCAACTTTTGTGGAAGCATTGTTGGATTCAGAGTCCAACACCTTTCAACAATATGTCCTTGCTTATGGCAATAAATGCAACACATGTTCATCTTCTTGACCGCATGATTTGCATTGTTCATTGGAACTTTGGCTTCTTGCCTCCTTTCCTTCAAAAGTTTCTTGTATGTTTCCATTCTTTTCCAACATCTAGAAACACTATGGTTAAACAAACCACAAAAAGAACATGCAATTCTTTTCCAATGCTTGTGTGGAAATTTTCCATGCTTTACATGATCAAAGGAAATATGATTGAAATCAGATTTATGCCTTTCTCTTTCACCTTCATTACCTTCATGAGGAGGTGAATCGAAAGAAGAAGAAGCTCCCTTTGGAACACTATCAATCCCATTAATGGTTTTAGAGCTTTCACCACTCCCTTGTTCAAGTGCATGCTGATGCACACCTTCTTCCTTCATGGCTGCTTTGGAACTTTCTCCATAAGATTGTCCATAACCAAGACCCAAATTCTTAGGCCTTACCTCAACCATTATTGGCTCAACTATACCCTGTGCATGTTTTCCCAGTCCTTTTCCTTCATATCCCATTTTGGACATCAACTTGGACCCTATGCCTTTGGTATGTTTTTCAAAAGAACCAAGTTCATAAAAATTCTTATAAGAATTTGAAGACAAACTAGAATTGTTTACCTCTTCTTCAAGCTGATACTTGGCTAAGGCTTCTTTGGAAACCAGGAGTTGTGTCTCCAACTCAGACATCTTTTCCAGCTTCATGTTTGCCATACGAAGTTGGCCTTCCATTTCCTGCAATTGGTCAGAAAGCAACTGCTTCTCTTCCCTCATGGAATTCAACTGCTCTTGAAGTCTAGAGCTCTTTCTTTCATCCTCATACATTTCTTTCACCATATTCAACATGATGAAAAATTCTTGCTTCAAGTCTTCATCAAAAAATCTTATGAAGGAGGACAATTTTGAGAACTCACTTATAGAAGTTGTCATTATAAAAATGAACAAAAGAGCTTCAGCAAACTCAAACAACAAGTAGTTTGCAGAATAATAAAGCAGTCAATCTTCAACACTGCTTAAGACACCTTTCAAGCTACACAATCAAGCTAGTGATGTCAGTCAAGAAAACCAACTTTGCAACCTGCTCTTCAGTCAAGAAAACCTTGCTCCGATACCATCTGATCTGAAAATGGAATGTACTTGTTTAAGGGTGCAAGGTATCCATTTTCCAAAATTTCAAATTGACTGCTATACTCCAAGTGACCTCTTGATAATGTGAGAATAAACTATTTCCCATACAGAGATGGACTGTAGGGGCATTCACTGGACATGTCACCTCTAAAGAGAAGATGAGTTCCAGAGGCTACCTGGCCCTCTACAGACTCTGTCTAAGGAAATAATATATAAGCACAAAAAACAAGAACAATGAAAGTCTTTTGTTTTTGAATTCAAAGTGTTCATTGATCTGTTTTAAATGTGAATAAGCAAGAGTATATATTCTGCAACTCATGTGTAGAGGTTTGATGAGAAAATAACAAGTTTTGCTTCCTGTATAAACTTGTTTTGGAAAAACATGCTCATGAAATTTTACTGTTTAAACTATCAAAATCTGGAAATAAACAGCCATAATACACACATGAACAGCAGATATTTGTTTAAGCGGTTCACCCCTCTCTTGGGCTACCTCCGCTGGTCCAAAAGCCTCTAATTAGGCTTAGTCCTCTTTTGATTAAATGGTGCAAATGAGATTACATCTGTATAAAATCCTCTAATGAGAAAATAGACTGCTAAAACAGACTCAGAAGGTCCAAAACAGTAGAAATAGACTACAAATTCACCTCCATTGGAGGAAGGTAGCCCAATGCAGCAATCTTTCCCCTTAGCTCTGATGGAGTCACTGTCAAAAGCGATGTAAAATTCGCAGATAAAATGCCCTGATGGCTCTGCAGACCCCTCCAACAGCTCCAGAATGCTCTCTACACCCAAAATAAATAAAAAATTTGTCTCAAAAGACTTCTCCTAGCCAAAGTTATGGCTCTTTTAGTAAACTGCCAGTTTCCCCTAAACAAACTCCACTAAATGTGGAGAGACTGCAGATGAGGGCGCTAAAATAGCAAACGCGCCAAAAGTGGCAGAACCACCAGAAAAGGCCGCGCGGTTAGCAGGAGCAATAAATGTTAACGGTTATATCAACACGCGTTCACATAGGGGTCGGCGGTCATATTAACGGTTTTCAAACGTTTTAATTTAATACAAAACGTTTATTATTAAAAACCCACAACATAACTTATCCAAAGTTTGTTACCGCCCGTATCAATTGCGCGCCGAGTAACTGGGACCGTGGTTCCGCTGCGGAGGTCCCATGGGAAGGGGTTGGCCCTTCGGGGCTGGCCCCTTTCCGGGCCCCGCCCAACCTTCAACAAACCTTAACAATGACTCGTCCGCACCATATAACAAGAACCGAATACGTGGCCTGTTGGTGAAAGCGCTTGGTTATAAACCATGTGGTCGGGAGTTCGAATCCGGCCGACCATAACAAAATTTTTAACAAAATGCGCCATTTCAAATTCCATGTCGGGGCCCACGGGCGGCCTCCGGGCTAGCCACGTGGCGCCTCCTGATTGGCTGCCACGGGAATATTCCCCAGAATATTCTGCGGAATATTCCACGGAATATTCCCAGAATATTCTGTGGAATATTCTTTTTTTAATAAAAATTTTCCAAAGTCCAATTTGCCCTTTTTTAATTGAAATTGACAAAACTTTGAACTTGAATAACTTTGCTACGGTCATTTTCGAACGGGTCACGGCGCCGGAATCAGGAAGACGAGCACTATCCGGTCGTTCAGGTTCAAACCAGTTCTGAGCACTTTCATTTTTGACCATTTTACGACACTTGGTCCTGAGCTCCTGATCACCCTCCAACAGAATTCTTCGACACTTTGCCATTTTCTTTTGCCAAGCCTCAACTTGAGCAGCATCAGTAGGCTTTGGGATCTCAGCTTCTATGAACTCCTTCAGCCCATTATCATCTAATACCGCCTCCATTCTGTCCTTCCATGCAACATAATTCGAGTCGCCCTCAAGGGCATACTCCAGTCGCAATCCGTTGAAAGACATTTTGACTTCGACACCAAGAAAACTTCTGCAAATTCGAATTCCAAATCCTGCTGCAAATTCAAATTCCACCAGCTCAAAACTCAACCGCTTCCGATCTATGAGAACAAAGTATTTCTAGCACAGAGATCGACTGTAGGGGCATTTACTGGATATATCACCTTTCAGAGAAAGGATGGATCCAGAGGCTACCTGGCCCGCTTACAGACTCTGTCTACCGAAATAAATTGTAATCACTGTAATAGATCCGATGATAAATTTTTCTCTGATACCATGTAGAAATTTGAATAATAGCTGAATTATTCATCGAGATTATCCTGATTACACACTATTTAAGCTTTATGCATAATACATAACCTCTTCTACAATTGATCATCAATATGCGGAAATAGAAGCAGTCGCATGCGCACATAAACACAATATGTAATGGGGAAAGCATACAGCTGAAAACCCCCAACTATCTGTATATTATAATGATAGAGAACATGTAACAATCATAGTACAATACTCCTCACAAGTACTCAGTACTATCTCCAAAAAGTTACACACAAACTAGCTCATATTTGAACAAGTCACAGGTTCAAATGTCCTCCACAAGTCTGCCTGCCTCTACTGTGCAATCCAAGATGAGAATGAATTTGATCCAAGTTTGAATCCCCTTGGCTTGTACTGCGCAATCCTCATTGGCAATCTCAATCAATGTGTGTGCAAATCTCATGCACAAGTATAGTCACAACTGATAGCCACACTCACCCTTTCACCCACCTCTAACACTGGTCTCCACTAAACTGTTCATGCACTGAAGTTAACTGATGTATTCTTTAGTTGATTTATGAGTTAATAATTAGTTAATTAATTAATAATTAATTCACACCACTCATCACTAGTGTATTTATCAGTTAGACTAAATACAACTAGTTCAACTAAGTTAAACCGAACACAACTCCACCAACTGTCTCATCAACTCCACCAAACTCTGCCACATGAGTTCTAACTGAAGTCAACCATGCAATAGCTCAACTAACCCTTAGGAAAAGCGTGTTTCCTTCTGTCAGCTGCATGTGCCACATCCAAGCATCAAACTGAAGTGCTCCAAGAGGATAAGATAATGTTTATAGTCTAAATATTATTAAGGGTTAATAATATTTGATTGTTCTAGTTTTAGCCCGGCAGTCTAAAAATAGAAACCGCCCAATGTCTAAAAATAGAGGTCCATCTATTTTTACCAATTCGACCAATCATCCATAAATAACATGTCCTGCAACTCATAGACCATGATCCATGTGTCTAAAAATGGACTTTGCCCATAAAAATCATGTGATTTTATTTACCTAGTTTTGGTGATCACTTTCCAACTAGGATCAGGAAAGATGTTTCAGGATGCCTCCTTCACTGTTTCTTGTTGCAATCTTCAACAATGCGGGGTTCGGAACTGTAATATAAAGCGGGGAATTTACATATAACTATATGCTAAAGTTAAAAAATATATGGGGGGGAATGCAAAAAGGTCATCTGCATTTTCTTGGTTTTATAATCAAAGGAAGAAAGTAACTTGTTTTGGTCACTAGGTGTCTTTTCCAATATTGGGCATAAGTCACTATTTTTAATGCCTCATTCTTCAATTTGATCTCTTTATACCTCTCCATTATATCTTGTTCTTTCTCTACTGGTTTTCTTGATGAAGGGACTTCAACACTATGCTGCTTCTGAATGATCTAAGCACTAGATGTTGAAGGATGATGAGTTTCCTCTGAAACAATAGGAGGTGCATTGTCTTTAACAATCAAATCTGTATCAATCATTTCCGCTATCTCTTCTTGTTCATTTATAGGATTTAGCTTGGGCTTTTTTTGTACATTCATTTGAATTTGGTTTCAGTAGTGGTTTGATTTGAATATGATCCTTCTTCTCTTGTTCTCTTGGAGTTCCTATCTTGTAGGGTTGGCGTTTGTAGGACAGAACTAGTCTCATCTGGTTTTTCCACTTCTTTCAAAGTATTCTCCAACCACTCTGACTGGTTGGAGTACTTTTCAATCTCAGGTTTGGACTCATGGACAAAAGGATTTAATTTAAATTTGATTCTTAACTTGTTGATAACTCCTAAAGGATCATAATTCCATTTGAAACTTTCACTCTGAATTTGAAATCTTGTAGACACTTTTCTCGCTTGTTGACCAACATCTTATTATTGCAAATGAACAACGTTCAGTTCTTTATTTTAAACCGAGTTCTTATTCTGGTGATAGAAAACTAACTAGCTCCAGTTTAGATCCGCCCGGATCTGCCTGATGTATAGCCTCATTGGGAGGTATTTAGGCAGCTTTTATGGAGTGAGTTGACATCCATACACCCTAATTTCAATATGGTTCTAGTATAAATACCAATATCTTGTCCTACTTTGTTCATAAAATTGCAATACTTTCTTTATCTCTTCATTGACCCTAGGTTGATTGCTACTGCTTAGCATGTTGAAAACTCAATGAAAAAATGAATCAATGAAGTCCTTGTAGTTAAATTATGTGGAATCATTTCTAATAAAGGATGTCTAGAAGACTACATATTGGGGGTTACCCTATGTGTCCAGTTTTTGAAGGCTAACTGCAAACCTTTTTGATTGGAAGTACAGGAAGAAATGAAACAAAACTGATGAATACTTAAACACTCCTTCCTTTGTTAATTTAACTAATTTCTCATGGATGGCATCTGATAGGTATTGAGCAAAGTTAAATGTGAAAGTTGGAGGTTGTCCTGGGCAGAAAATGGACAGAAAACCTAGGATTGAAGCATCTACATACTCATCTGTAAAGTATCCTAGAATGCAAGACAACATTGTGACAATCTGTCTTGTTCTCTCTAAAACAATTGAGGCTGAATAAGGAGGGTTACTCTTTGGGGTTTCAACTAATGAAGGAAATAAGGTTTGGAAGATTTGAAACCTCTTTGGGAAGTATAGCTTTAGATATAACTCAGTGAGAATTTTAATTAACAAAGGAGCTTCATCAGGCTTGGGTTGGATTTGCAACATCTGGTTTATTGATTATGCAGTAATTGTGAACAAAATATCTTTGTTGTGGGTTACTAGGGCTCTTTCATTGGGCATATAATTAATTTGTCTGAGTCTGATGATTTCTAGAAATTGGAAAGTCTGGGGGAAAATATATTTAGGAAAATTTTATTCCCAAAGGTAGATATCATTAGCCTGGTCTATGGCTTTATCATGGCTCCAACAGTGGATGTCCAAGAGGTTGAAATCAGTGACTCAGTCACTGATTTTGAAATCTTTGTCTGCATGGGAGGTATGTTCAATACCAACAATAGGAGGTTGCAGGGGATTAATAGTCACAATGCCCTTGGAAGCCATTGATTTATTTATTTTAATCAATTTATTACTTTCTTTAGCTTAAGTACAGGTCTCGACACTTAGGAATACCTCGAAAATGTTTTGAAATTGGATGGGGTTTTGGTCGCATCAGAGGCTTCAGTCCCAATCTACAAAGCTTTTAAACTAGTTCTGCATAGGCTTTGGTAGCAAAAATGTTTGAATTTGAGTATATAATAGCTTCAAAATAGGTCAGCACCAGTCTGGATAGCTTCAAAAGAGGTTGGCAAGGCTTTTTTGTGCTTCTTCTCCAAAATTCTCAACAAAAATAGATAACTTAATGGTTAAGAGCGGGTTTAAATACTTTTTTACCTGAAGTAATAAATTATAAGGCATGGGGTCAAATTCAAACAACAGGGTGGTTTCATCATACATCTTGGACGATGGATTGACAGTTATCGCATCGCGAAAAGTAGTTAAATGGTTTTAGTGTGAGGGATGCGATACAACGTGGGGCTGCCACGTAGAAGGGAAGAAGGGATGTGAAACCACTCATTTCGCAACTCACCCCCCCCCCCGCCCTTGTGGTGTTAAATTTCAGGTAGTCGGGGGTGCGAAAGGGCTTATTGGCCATTGGATCAAATGAATAGAGATTTGACGGATGGACGAATAGGAGGGATTTGATAGGTGGGACCGAGAATGAGTCATGCGAAAACATGTGTGGGTCGGGTTTTATATAAACCATAGGTTTAAATTAATATGAAGGTGGGGTTAGCATGGTATATATGCGGGGTTCGGAACTGTAATATAAAGCGGGGAATTTACATATAACTATATGCTAAAGTTAAAAAATATATGGGATCGGGGATTTTAATATAGGGGTTTAATGAAACAAACTATAGTTTATGAAATAAAATGGGTTTTGCAAAAAAATATATATGAGAGTTAATATAATAAAGGGGATAGGTTAAAATGAAGTGTGGGGAGAGTAGTAATTTATAGTGGGTCCCGATATTTTAAACATTTAAAACTCAGGATAAGTGGATTTTGGAGTGTTTTTAAATGGAAAAGGGAATTAGTAAAGGGGATTTTACTTTTCAAATTAAAATGTGATTTTTTAAACAAGGGAAAGGGGGTTTTAGGAAGGGAAAATGGGTGAAATAAGGAGAAAAATATTAGTATGAAGGGAAAGGGATATTTTTACAAGGGAAAATGCCTTCTAGAAATGGAAAATATGGTTTTAAGCAAGGGGAAGGGGATTTTGGGGGATATTAGTGATATTAAATGACCAATTGATGCTTTCCATGCCTTATGAAAGTGCTTCTGCCTACCCATTATTTACCCTAACATTTTTTCTTCATTTATTGAGTGCATTTAAGCTTGCTGACCCTTTATTTTTCTTTAGATAAGCAAACAAATCTAATTCTAACCTTATAACTTCCAATGGCTCAGATTAAACTGATGAGCTCATTTTTATTCTCTATCTAACTACTGATCTTCCAAGATTAAATGATTTGGCTAGATATTTATTCATTATCTATCAATACTTGAAATTTAAAAACATGAATGATCAAGATTAAGCTGTTTGATCATCATGAATTGTGGCATTTTTTGACAAGTTGCACACAATTTTTATTTTGCAGAAGTAACTAAAGTAGTGGCATTTGAATGTGCACACTTTCATGATCTATTTTTATCTCTTTTTTGCGGGGTTCATACTTTATCTTCTTCTTTTTTATTTTTTTCTTTTAGTCCTTTGATTTTTCTTTTAGGACTTACCCTCTTTACATTTTTTAATATGGGAAAACATTTTTCAGAAAGAAAAAGTATGTACAATATTACAAGACTTAATCATAGTCAATTCAAAATTATGATTCCTATTATTATAGGACCTTGATAGGTCATTAACTAAGAAAATAGATCAAGGGATTCCAAGAGTTGATATGCTTAAATAATTCTTCCCTATTGAAGTTTTTCAGGTGCTTTTCAATCTCAAGAGCTTCTCGAATCAAGTGGGTGGATTGGAAGGGACTAGGATCTAGGATCTTAGTTTGGTCAAAGTTAATAAGGTGCTTGGTTTTGAAAGAGTGTTCTACTAGAGAAAACTTTAGGACCTTGTTGTGAGTCATGTCAACTATGTATTCCTTTGAATGGGCTTTAAAGGACCTACTCGTTTCGCCAATATAATACTTGCCACATGAGCAAGGAATTAGGTAAAATATAAGACCTTGCATTGGATCCATCTTATGTTTAGGAGATTTGAACAATTTCTTTAGAGTTTTTAAAGGTTTGAATAAGGTTAAATATGTTCTTTCTCACTAAGAGGTCATTAACACCAAAATAGAACATCAAAAGTATATTTTTATTTTAGTTAACCTAAAGAAGAAAATTAATAATGTGAAAAATATGAATGAATTCTTATGAAATTCATATTAAAATGCCGCACTAGACAATTCCTAAATCATCATGGAATGAAATAATTTATCCTTTTTTTGATACTACAAAGGTGGAGGATGAAACCAACAATCTATGTGAACTAATGATAGCCCACACATTCGTCTTGAAGCTTGCTCATGAAGATGGGGTCTTAAACATTTAAATCTTTGGAGATTCTCTACTAGTTGTTCAACGGATGCAAAAGGAAATTGTTTTGAGAATATTCACATTGCAACCTTGTTTTAATGATGTTTTGTTGATTACATCAATCTTCTCACACATTTCCTTTTCACATATCTATAGGGACATAAGCATGTTTGTTAATGGACTTTGAAACAATAGTTCATTTTTTAATAGCTAGAGAGCATTGCCACAAAATATGATCATGATTAGTGTCTTTGAAGATGTCTTTTATTTTTTACTCATTGTTTATGTATAAAGATGGGATAGCATGGTGTTGGGTCAATTACTAGGAAGAGGCCTTTCCTATGATGTTTTACGCCCTCTTCCTTGCGCTTTAAAATGAAAATTGTGTCTTGAGTAGCTAAAAGAAGTTATGAATTTTTTTTTTAAAGATTTAGTCACAATGCAAGTTGATGAAATTTGATGGTCCTTTGTAGAGCAACATAAGGTTGTAAAAGTAATTTTTAGGAATGGTACATGCATATGTGGTATTGTAATCTTGTTTTTATTAATAAAATTACAAAACTCTGTCTTTGGAAAAGAAGAAGTTGGAAAATGAAAAGCACTCCTAAATTGTTTTATATATGTCCATATTAGATTTCAATTTCAAAATGTGTGAAACAATATCAACCTTCCTAATTTATCAATTTATAAAATATATGGGGATTTAGGAAAATTGTTTTCCATTATTTTTAAAGATTAAAAAAAATTAAGAAAAAAAAATTCAATTCCTTACCATCTTTTGAAAACCTCATAAAACAAAATTAATCTTAATATCCATGTAGAGGGATATTTTTATTAATAAAATTATAAATCTTTTTCTTTAAAAAAGAAGAAGTTGGAAAATGAAAAGCACTCCTAAATTGTCTTATATATACCCATATTAGATTTCAATTTCAAAATTTATGAAACAATATCAACTTTTCTAATTTATCAATTTATAAAATCTATGGATATTTAGGAGAATTTTTCTCCATTCTTTTTAAGCATACAAAATAATTAAGAAAAAATAAATTAATTCATTACCATCTTTTCAAAACCTCATTAAAAAATTAATCTTAATATTCATATGGAGGGGTCACATTTTGCAGAAATAACCCCAAAAGTGTAAGGAAAATTGACCCAATAAACTCCCATTAATGAAATACTTTAACTAGAAAAAATGAAACAATTGAACTAACTCTAGGACTATTTTTCATCTTAACTATGAATTCAATTTATTTTTCATCTTAATTATTCGTAAACTTTATAAATATTAACTAACACACCAACATTTCAATACCACCATTTATAATATTTCCGAGTACATAGACCCTGTTTTAATTTTATCTATAATTGCTAAGATAAAATACTATTAAAGTTGTGACTTTTTTAAGTTTCCATGACACATAAGAGTTTCTTTTCACCTAGTTGTACTCCAATATTGATAAACTTTCATTCATATATAATTAAAGAGTTGATTAATTAAAAACGAGTGATGATATTTTCTTCTAAATTTCATGCGATAAAGTTTTAATGGGACCATACTATTTTTTGTCGTAGTCTAAAAAAAATCTAAGAATAATTAAAAAATTCTAGTAAGATTGTGAAAAATTTAGGTAAAGATTTTTGAAAATTTGTATTACAATTAGTATTTGGATATTTTAAGAGTGTTTAATAAAACTAAATCTATTTTCAGTATAAAAATACAATTCAAACACTCCAACTACTTTATTTTTTGAATTTTTTATATCAAATTAAAAAAAAAAACTGACGTATAAAATATATTATTCCAATATTATTCCACTATTGCGTCAGTAGATACCTCCGCTTAAGTTTTTACTTAATCCAAAATGACGAGGTTCGTGCCTTTTCGTATGTGCCCATTACTCCTCTCCGTCATTCAACTTTTTCTTTTTGTTCGTTAGCCTACACTCTAGAGCCGCCTTCGTTGATTTATGGCCACATGTCACATTACCCACCTCATTGCAGTTGCAATTTCCATATACATTTTATAAGCTTTATTTTCATATATTTTCACTTTTACGATTGTGCCATTGACTTTGACGGCGGGTGTAGCACTAATTGTATGGGTCTCGTAACGTGCAATTAGTTTATTGTGTTTATCTTATTCATTGAAATTACATGGCTTATCACCGTCAGTGTGTTGCGTGTAAATGCAGTGCTACAGGGGCCGTAAAAGTCAATGGCACAATCGTAAATTGAAAAATATATATTAAAATAAAGCTTATAAAATGTATATCGAAGTTGCAATTGCAATGACGAATCACTACATCAGTGCTATGAATGAATCACTTTTCAAATAATCATTTTTCGGTTTTATTTTATTTTGCTTTTTAAATTGTTTTGAGCACGAGGGTTGCGATTATATTTTTATTTATTTATAAAAATAAAATAATTTAAAAATCACAAAAGTGTAAGATCTAACCAAATTAAAATTTTAGATTTTAAAAATAAAATTATTTATTTAAATTTCTAAATTAAAGAATTCTTTTTTATGATTTTAATAATTTTATACACTTTTAAAATTTTTTTAAAAGTCAATAAAAAAATATGTTAAAAATTTGATAAAAAATATTTGAAAAATAAAATTACATGAGGCATTTATGAATGCACTAATATGGTGAGAGGTAGATTCGGTAGAAATACTCTCTGGAACAACTTTGAAGAAGTTCATTTACCCAAAATTAATCCATAAAGCTTATCATACGTGGTCACCGAACCATTAACTCACTCGTAAATCTGACCACTTATCCTACAACTTCATATAGCTATGAGTTGTATCGCTATTTGCTCTCCATAGCGCTGCACATCGTCGTCTTTATTGACTTCCATAATATCTATCGAGGACACTAGTAAACCATCGGGTTCCTGGTTCGAATCTCCAGGATGATACACAAAATAGCAACCAGCGGGTTCCCGGGTCGAATCTCCAGAATGATACACAAAATAGCAAAGTTTGCGAAGGAATATACAAATATGAATATTTCACAGCGCAGTGGATGCAAGCTGGGATCCAATCATATTTCTCTCAAACTGTTTAATTAAGGGAGCAACAGCTTTCATGGAACCGTCATAGATATAAGAAGTTCTTCCCACCCAAGTCACGTTATTTCTCTTAGATGGTTTTAGCCATTCAGTGCAGGGCTCTCCTCTATTGTTGATGGTGTTATGATAATGGTAAAACATCATCTTATCCTCTGTCCTATGCTGCGTTCTTCCTTTCAGATTCTTGGACATATGAACTCCAGTCCCCCACACTTTTCTCGCCTGCACTGCATATTTGCGATCTCTTTTTGCTCCTCTATTCACATATCTAAATACCAGCTTCTCAATTCCCCATTCGCTGCACCATACAATAATTATCATCATCACATTCAATTTCAAGCTCAAAAAACAACTGACAACATTTATTTTAGAAAACCATAACACTTACCTGGGATCAGTACTGTTGGCAGACTCGTTGGCCCTATGCTGATTCTGCAAGCAAATCTTGTTGGACATGGTATATTGTTTAAAGGTGATCTGGGTATAATTAGAGAGCTCATTCACTACAGATCGCAGAGATTTCCCATGAAAAATATAGAAATACTCATCTACATCGAAGAAAAAGGTCCAATTCGCCATGAATCTGTACCTGTGCAAACAATCATTCACAACCAGAAACTGATTATGATAATACCCATCATATTGTTCCTGCTCTGTTATATCCTGCAATGTCACACGACCTGCTTGAATCCATGGTTCCAACACCTTTCTAACTTGTGGATGAATCCCACCCGCATCGTGAAAAACAAAATGCGATCTAGGCCCAAAGAATTTGGCATGATAAGCCATCCACTCTCTCATTCTCTGAGGACTAAGGTCACCGTACAGCGAGGAACCACAGTAGAGATAATCATATGGAGGAGCCTGGCTGAAAACAGAGCCATTGTAAGTACCCTGTTCTTCTTTGAGAGCAACGATCCTCTCTGGTTTCTCAAACTCGCTGCCATTGAATGCATGAACAATAAGGTCTCCACCGTTGCCATCGGTGCCCACGCTCTGAGAAAACACGCACTTAAGAACCACGACTGTGTAAACTTGGCCATAGCCATCATCTGGGAGCATTTTATAAGCCTTGCCCTTCATTTTCCCAGCAGATGAGTTTTTGGGGATCCATTCGCATTCAAATCGTGGGTTCCCAAAAACGTGCAGAGCCTTGGAAGCAAGCCCAACCACAACAAACGCGGCGGGGCCTCCTCTGTATGCTCCCATTTGGATGAACAAGTATGGAGCATTCCCATATGGACGAAACACCCGCTTGATGATATTTTCTTGCTCAATTGCTCTGCTGGTGGGGTTTTTCGTGCTACTGTTAGGAATAATATTAGGGTTAGTCATGTGATTCAGCGCCTGTTCCATTTTTCTGATTTGGACACTGTATCCACAAGGATTGGAATCATCCTCGACAGAAGTTGAAGTGATATTTTTACACGGAAGGTCTTGTTGGTGTATAAACAGGGCTGCTACCAGAAAAACCCCCATAACCACGATCGCCCACATGAGAACCTTGGTCTCGATGTGCCATATAGAAATAAATCCAGGGATACCATCCTTCTCTTTGCCCTTCCCCATTCAGATATCTGATGACAAAAACCTAAAGATTAAAACTCGTAAATTAAGCTCAGAAAAACAGTAGCCGGAGTTTCAGATAGATCGATGGGTGGGCCGAGTACACAGAGAAAAAAAACAAGCCAAGGACAGATGTTTGTACAAAAACAGCAGAAGCCTCCCCTCCGAAAGAAGTTCCTATATATTCTTTAGGTCTACTCCTTAACTTTCTTGGCTAACGAAAACTGAAAGGCATAAATTGAAGAAGCAGACTTGCGAAGTTTCTGTGAATTATTCCACTGATGACCGTTTCCCTTCCATCCACATCATGTTATTAAAAAACAAAAATTCAATAGTTGTGCGCGCTCATTTTTCATATTGTATAAACAAAATAAATTAATTAATGCCAAGTGTCATACGATGTTTTGTTTGCTAGTATTTTTCTCACGAACTTTCAATATACTTATTAAATTAATTTACTAAATAATTTAAATATTTATAATAATATTATTATATCTAAGTGTTCTTATGATGGGTTTGGTTGGGCAGATTTGACTAATAAGATGTGTATTTTCATCCTCCTTTCTCCAAATAAAAATTGACATGTAGCAAATTATAGAATTTGCTAAGAAATTTGCTGTCCTTTAAAATTTTATAAATCTCATCCTAAATAGAAAAAGAAAGATTCCAATCTCTAAATTTTGAAATATTTTTATTTTTCATTGTTTTTTAAATTAATTTGTCATAAAATTAAGTTTTATTGGGTTTTGAGAAATAAATCTATAAAAATATTAGAATAATGATTTATATTTTTTATATGTAAATGTTTTAAAATCAATTTATAATCAAATTTATAATATTTATTATACAAAACTTTATTATATATTTAAAAAAATAGTGATTTTTCATTGAAAAGATTAAATCGGTGATTTTTTAAACGATTTTTTGAAAAAATCACCATTTTTTCGAAAAAATCGCGATCCGTATAGTAAAAATCGTGGGGTTTGGAAACAACAAGTTTTTATATGCGATTTTCATGTTTTTGTTTCTCATTTTTGCGGTGAAAGGTTTGCTAAGGAGAGCTAAGGAGTGAAGGAGAGCTAAGGAGGAAGATAAGTGATCTACAAGGGCAAGAGTGGACAAAAGTGAAGGATTTTAGCAAGCCAAACCAACAAAAATCGAATTTGGACCAAGTTTCTTCGGCAAAACGTTTTTTCCAGGTATGGGCATCAAATTTGACCATTTTTTTTTGTTTTTTTCTTGTTCTTCCATGGGTTTCTATCACCCATGTATTTTTCATCATTTGTGATTGCATTTGGTTGTTGTTGTTGTTGTTTGTTTGTTTTTTTTTGTTTTTTTTTTAATTGAGAGGAGAGGGTTTATTTTGGTCAAATATGCAAAAAATTGGTTATTAATTTTTTTTTTTTTAATATTTCTTCTTGTGCTCTTAGTTTCTTTCCATTATTTTTGCTTGTGTTTCAACATGTATTTTTTCCCATTATTTTTGCATTGAGTTGAGGGTTTTTTTTTTTTGTGAAAAAATCAAAATGTTGTATGTAAAATTGTAATTTTTTTATTTTATTTTTTAACTTGCAATTTTTCTTGTGCCCTAGGTTCAAATTTCAACGTTCAAAGTTCATCATACAATAAAACTCAAAAGTCAAGAGTTCAACAAATTTGCAAACATGCCAAGGAAATTGGATCCTTTATGAGAATTTGGTGAACCTGATCAGGGGTTTGACCGATCAAACTTGAGTTGCAAGTGATGTGGTCACCACATGATGGGGGGGAATACAGGTTGAAATACCACCTGGCATAAATTCCTGAACATGAAGTAGGCCCTTGCACAAATACCAATCCAGGACTAATCAGAAGAGCCATCAACTCATTGGAAGAAATAGAAACAACTAAACTCAACAAGGTAGCTCTAAAAATTCAAATATCAGGGTTTAGAGTTGACCGTGAGAGTGGTAGTGTTTCTTCAGCATCAACATCTTCTACAGCCAACCTCGTAGCTGCCTCCTCATTTTTTGTTCCTAGAACCACTCCCGGGGCACAACCATCTATCTCTTTACTTATTGAAAAAAGGAGAAGGAAGAGTCTGACAAGTTGTTGGGCAAACTGTTTCTTTGGAGTGATATTCCTTTCAATGTTGCCAGGAACAATCCATTTTATCAGGCTACGATTGATGCTATCACTGTTGTTGGCCCAGGATACAAAGCCCCTTCATATGATGACTTTAGAGAGCGCATTCTTCAAAATGAAAAAGTTGACTGCACCAAGAGATTGGAGGAGTTAAGGGCATCATGGGAAGTCAAAGGATGCACTGTGATGTCAGATGGTTAGACTGATCAAAGGGGTAGGACTCTTATTAACTTCTTGGTCAGTTGTCCCAAGGGGACAATGTTTATGAAATCTGTTGATGCATCTGCACATGTCAAAGATGCACGATTATTATGTGATTTATTGGATGCGTTCATTCTGGAGGTGGGCCCCCAAAATGTTGTCCAAATCATAATGAACAACGCTGCAAACTATGTTTCTACTGGCAAGATGCATATGGAGAGGCATCTGAGCATATTTTGGACACCTTGTGCTGCACATTGCCTTGATTTGATGTTGGAGGACATCAGAAAGATTGATTTTGTCAAAGATATTATAGAATCATCAAAGAGCATTACAAAATTTATATAGAGTCATGCATATGTGCTTCATTTGATGGGAACATTCACCAACAAGAAGGAGTTGGTGCACCCTGCTATTACACGATTTGCCACTAGTTTCATATCTCTTCAATCCCTCTTGAATTCTATGTGGGATTTGAAGAGAATGTTTCTTTCAGAGGAGTGGCATGCTTTGACTGTCAGCCGCAAACCAGAGGGAGAGGCCATCTGCAGGTTGGTGTCATATCAAGAAATTTTCTAGGCGGGAGTGCAAGAGGTGTGCAGCGTTACTAAACCTTTGGTAAAGGTTCTTAGATTGGTGGATGGAGAGAAGCCCGCAATGGGCTACTTGTATGAGGCCATGGATAGGGCCAAAGAAGCTATTCGCAACTACTATGATGATAATGGTAATGAGGGGTTTCAAAAACAACTTCTTTTATGGGAAGTGATTGATGACCAATGGAACAACACACTCCATCATCCCATTCATGCTGCAGGGATCTTCCTGAACCTCGGATTTGCTTACTCATGTAGTTTCCTATTTGATGCTGAGGTCATGGATGGCTTTTTCACTTGTGTTCAGAAGATGGTGCCAACTCCATCAGAAAGTGCAGAAATATCCAAAGAAATGGAGGTATACAGAATGGCAGGTGGCACCTTGAGCTTCGACATGGCTGTCTAGGATAGGACTACTAAAATTCCAGGTAAGATTTTCATTATTTTAAAAATTTTCTTATGTTTGTAACTTTATAAGTTTATCTTATTTGTTGTAACTTGTAACTTGTAGATGCATGGTGGAGGAGCTACGGTGGCAGATTACCAAAACTCCAAAAACTTGCCATTAGAATACTTAGCCAAACACGTACTGCTCTTCAGGATGTGAGCGCAACTGGAGTGTATTTGAAAAAATACACACCAAAAGGCGCAACGGGTAAAAACTTAAAATATTCCAACTGATTTTTTGAATTCATTAAATATTTTTTTTTAATATTTAATTTATTAATTTATGACCCTTTTACAGTTTGGAGGCCCAACGCCTCAATGACATGGTTTACGTCTACTACAATCTTAGATTGTGGGTGAGACAACTTGAGAGGACACCTGATATGGAGGCCATATATTTAGATGCGATTGACACCACTGCTGAATGGAGGATTGAGGCTGAGAGGCCTGTCATGGAGCCAGCCCCTGATTGGATAGAGTAGGAGGTAGTGGAGGGGGAGGAGGATGAGGAGGAGGAGCAACATCAGCAAGAGCAGGAGGAGCAGGAGGAGGAGGTGACACCATCTACCACTACTACCAGTAGAGGACGTGGTCTGCCTTATTTAGGTCCTAGTGCTTCAGGTTCCTATTCTGGTGCTTCAGTTTCTACTTCTAGAGCACAACAGAGTCCATTGCCGGCCCCGCCAGCGTCTTTGTCTAGAGGGAAAGGCAAAGTTGTTACATTTTCTTGCAAGAGGGGCAGAGGAAATCAATAGTATAGGACCATAGGTTATATGGTGCATTGACATTCCTTTGTATATGAAATTATGACTCATGATATGAGATACATTATTATATTTTTTGTTGATATTTTGAGGCTGAGTTGACTCTTGAGACTTAGGACTTAGTATTCAGGACATGATTCAATTTTATGTGTGATGTAGCACTAGACATGTTATTACACATCTTATATATTAGTTTTTTTTCATATTTATGTGTCAATGCATTTATTTTATACTATGGATGCTTTAGATATTAAAAAAATTGAAAAAAAAAATGAATATTTTTGTATGTGCCGATTTTTTTCCGATTTTTACGATTTTTTCTGATTTTTTCCCCTCACCAATTTAATCCCGATCGCGATTTTCAAAACATTGATTAATATATAATTATATTTGATAGGCGACACTCCACAAAGAATTTGTTGAGAAATGGGATATGGTTTAAAGTTTTTAAATCTCATCCTAAAAAGGAACAAGGAAAGATTAGAATAAATCTGAAAAACTACACCACAGAAACCTCCAATCTAGAAATATTAGAATAAATCTCTAAAGATATTAGAGTAATTATTTTTTATTTTATTTTTTATATTTTAATTTTTTAAAGTTAATTTTAATAAAAAAATTAATATTTCTTATACAAAATTTTAATATATATTATTAATATATAAGTATTTTTTATTATTTTATTATGATTATACTATATTTTGATATGGTAAAAGATGTAACAGAAAGAATGGCATAAACATGTGATGAGGCTTTAGTTACAACAATGCAAAAATGTGATGGAGCTTCAGCTAGAACGATGCAAAAATGTGATGGAGCTTCAGCTAGAGTGTAAGGAAATATTTAATTCTTATAGATTAATCATGGAGTAACGTCGCTTTTGTGCCACCTTATTTTAACCAATTTTATGGATGGGATGCGCATCTTTGGCCAAAATCAATGCCATAGGTGTTAATTTTACCCCAAAATAGCAAATTATGAGCACTTGGATGGTGATTTTTTTTTTTTTTTTGTAAATTTAGTAGGACCTTACTATTTTCTATTTATCATCAAAAAGCAAGTTACATTCCATATTAAGTTGGTGACCTCAACCTGCCCTAAGGAAACGAGGTATGTTGGCCACCTTAATGCATTGAAGGCCAACCAAAATCGAAAATGTTTCATTCTTCTGCTATCCGCATTAGCTAGTTCATTGTTTCAACCATTAACTAAATAACAAGTATGAAATAAATAACTATCCGCAAAAAGCATAAAACTTGAGCTAGATTACTATCCATCTGAGGAATGAATTGGTGCTAGATCCTTCACCGTGGAGTCAGGCATGTCCACTTGTTGCATTTGTTGTATCTGTCTTTCAATTCGTCCTATCTGATCCACCGCTTGATATTTTGTCACCTTGATATGTTGCAGTTGTATGTTGATATCTTGAAGCAATTTCATCATTGTTGATGCTTGAGTCTCCTTCCCTAGATGAATGCTTTGCATAGATTTGGCTAGCACACATTTCATAATCCAATAAGTGTGAACTGTTTGATTAAACAAAGAAAGACGTCCTCTGGTATTACCAGGATCTATAATGAAGTCCATGATTTCAGCTTCAGCTTCATTGTCTTCTTCATTACTGTAGCTTTCCTTTTCCCAGCCTTGAATCACATTCTTGACTTGTTGAGGGTTGCCAAGGGAGTAAGCTGTGGAGAGGTTATGTAACACCTCTTGCTTTGTTTTTCTCCCATGTTTGCTAGTCTCAGCTTGTAGCTTATGCTTTCCTTTATCTGTCTATTGAGCCATAGTTTGCCTCTTCTGTCTCTTTCCCATTGTTCTGTTCTGAGTTTTTTTCTGAATAAAACCCGTCTTATCAATCTATGGTCCTGTATGATGGCAGAACAGAGATATAACAATTAAACTTCCTATCAACTAAATATAACCTTCCACAAGCTCGTGTTTCTCATCATGATAGAGATAATGCCGATGACCATGAAATTTCTGACCCAAGTTATATAGTAGACAGAGGAGGAGACACTAAAAATAGTCGGTATTGTAATAAAGACTATGCCAGACCTACCTGAGTTTCTACTAAACCCAGAATTGCGATACATAAAACCCCGCCTCACTAAATTTCAAGGGTGAAGGTTAAATCGAGAACAGAGATGAGATAGAAAACAAATATACATTCTAATTCCCTGCTCGTATTGGAGACTATTACCCAGCTTCCCAGAAATACATTGATTCATTAAAAGACAAGAACCTAGAACTTGAATAAAACTGAATTTACAGGCTTGCTTTCGCCAGACCTCAGTAATCCACATACAACTAAGGATCCTCCCATTAACCCTTTTAGTTTTCAAATTAAACAAGAAAATACTTACAGAAGCGAAATGCCTACCATACGAGAAGGAATAATGACAGTTACAGTTGTGAAATTGACTGCACTTCCCATATAATTGAGACAAAAAATTAAGTTTTCCCTTGTCAACCTTACAAGGGTCACGGAAACAGGGTTGGATATACTCCAGTGGTATTAACTTGCGATTCCAGACAACTAACTGGCGGATGGATAACATCATACTTGGAATTACAGTCATTCCACTATCATATTTCGTGTCATTATACATAGGAAAAAAACAGGAGGTTGAATTGTATGGTGATTTGAAGCATTCAAGGATTGACATCACAGACGATGTGCTTGGGATTTGGCAAACTAGAAATTGGTCGGTGAATTCAAGATTGCCTAATTTAGAAGTTAACACATATTCCAAAAAAATATTATGTAATTGTAGTCACCACAAGTCATAGGTGCTACCCATTTCGCTTCAATTTCGTTTTTTTCTTATAAAAGGACTTTTATATTCTCACGGTTCCCATATTTACAAAACTTAGAACTTAGAAGTTCAAAACTACCAGAGAAATGAAGTTAACCAGAAAATTATTAACGAAATCATATTGTTTTTCCTAGAAGAGTGTCTCTCTTTCCAGCTCTGGAATAGTGTCACTCTACTCCAGTTCCACCTCCTATGTTTTCATTCTCCTTCCTCTTGCTCTGACACTGGACTGTACCAGAAGAACTGACAATGACAACTTTCTAAATACCAAAAATGTCTTCTTCAATCCTAATAGCAACCTAATTATGCTCATAAGTCGCTAAAATCTAACAGGTGGAGTCCTCTTTAGAGATTTGTATGTCCCTTTCTAACATCTTTGAGTGTCTTTAGATATATTTCATCTACATATTATTATTGAGATGTTGCACTCATAGAAATGATTAACAATGCTTGCATTGGAGTGAGTGGCATAATAATCTTCCCAAATATTATATTCCTTCGGTGTACCTTTTCCCCTTTAGGGGAAATTGCTAGTTTTATATTTGTTCACATATAATGTTATAATTTTTTTATTTGTTTAATTTTATTTATGTATATTAGCTAGTTTCATATTTGTTCACATATAATGTTATAATTTTTTTATTTGTTTAATTTTATTTATGTATATTATTGTTTATATAATAAATTAATAATTGTCAATAGATTTTATCTTGGGTGGTTGGTGGAATAGTTTTTATCATTAACACTCAGGTTCAAGGTTATCATCCCCACTCACGTTCAAGTCTCATAAGTTGACATGATGGTTATGGTTGTTTTCTTCCTTGTGAACTCTTAAGTGAGTATCCTAGTACCAACAACCACACTCTAGGTGAGCTATAATGCCATCAAAAATATTGTCGTATTGTCTTTGAGCCTTGTGAACTCTTAAGTGAGTATCATGGTACCAACAACCTCACTCTAATAGAGCTATAAGGCCTTAATAACCTCACTCTAGCCTTGATAAATATTGTTGTATATATTGGCTTTAAGCCATGTGAACTCTTAAGTGAATATCCAGGTACCAAAAGCCTCACTCTAGCAGATCTATAAGGCCTTGATAACCTCAATCTAGTCGAGCTATAATGCATTGATAAATATTTTTGTAACATGTTTTAGCCTTGTGAAATATTGTTGTATTCGATTTGAGCCTTGTGAACTCTTAAGTGAGTATCCCAATACCAACACTGTCACTCTAGCAGAGCTATAAGGCCTTGATAGCCTAACTCTAGCCTTGATAAATGTTGTTGTGTTGGCTTTGAGGCTTGTGAATGCTTAAGTAAGTATCATGGTACCAAAAACCTGACTCTAGCAGAGCTATAAGGCCTTGTTAACCTCACTCTAGCTGAGCTATAATGCATTGATAAATATTGTTGTAATGACTTTCATTCTTGTGAAATATTGTTGTATTGGCTTTGAGCCTTGTGAACTCTTAAGTGAGTATCATGGTACACCAACAACCTCACTCTAGTGAAGGTGTAAGGTGTTGATAACCTCACTCTATAAAATCTATAATGCCTCGATAACTATTGTTGTGATTAATTTCTATCTCATGAACTCTTAAGTGGGGATCCTAATAGCAACATCCTCACTCTAGTCGAGCTATAATTCCTTGATAAATGTTATTATAATGAATTTTAGACTTGTGGTCTCTTAATTGAGTATCCTGGTACCAACAACCTCACTCTAGCTGAGTTATAATGGCTTCATAAATATTATTGTATTGGCTTTGAGCCTTGCAAATTACGAAGTGAGTATCAACCTCACTCTATCTATGTATTTATGTTTCCACATCTTCCCATCATGATGTTTTTCAACTCTTGGATTCGATTCACCACCTGTCATTAGGGACATAAGCTATAGTGGATTGGAAAAGAGCACTAGGATAGTTATAAATATAATAAGAGGTTTCCACATCTTTCCATCATGATGTTTTTCAACTTTTGGATTGGATTAACCACCCATCACAAGGGACATAAGCTATGGTGGATTGGAAAAGAGCACTAGGATAGTTATAAAGATAATGTGAGGTGCCATCAACGACAATATGAACGTTAATATTAACATTCAATTAATATTTTTTTTTGAAAAAATGGTAGATATTCAACCTTTGGCCCATCAATTGAAAGAGAATTGAAAATTAGATTAATAAAATAATAACATTTAAAATAAATATTAATTAAAAAAATCTTTAACATAGAGATTTTAACTTATTAATAAAATATTTGAAACTTAATCTTTGACAAAAAAAAGGGAAGAAAGATAATATAATAACCTTTAAATATGTATTAGTATTATTTTTAAAAGGTAATAGCTTAATAATAATAATAATAATAATAATAAATCTATTAAAATACTGATAATTTTTTTTATAAATAGATACTAATGATTAATGGGAGATACAAGACAAAGAGAAGTCCAAGAAACACTTAGGACAAAGAAATAACAGAAAAAAATATGAAATAAATTATATATATATAACTAGGAGAATCGACAACTGCAGTAGTATCGTACTCACGTGACACGGGATCAATCCCACTGGCTACCCCTATAAACCTAGGAGGAACCACCACACTTGCCATAACGACCCTCGGGCTATCCGAGACTTGAACTCGTGACCTACACAGTGGCATGAACACCTTAGCAAGCGTCCACTGGCCATGAGCCCAAACCTCGACGAGCGATATGAAATAAATTATTAATAATTAATTCAATAGTCAATTAATTAGTAAAATTAATACATTAACAAATTAATAAAATATATTTAATATAAAGAAGAGGATGCAATCATAAGAAAAGAAACCAAGAGGGACGAAGGGGAATTCAGGGAGGAGAGAGAATGAACAATGAAGAAGGAGGGTTCAAGTAAGGAAAAGGGGGATAACATGAGGGAGGGATAACCAAGGGGAGAAAAGAGAAATATTGGTTGGTCATTGACTAAGAAAATAGATCGGGGGCTTCCAAGAGTTGATATTCTTAAATCCTTCTTCGCTATTGAAGTTTTTCGAGTCTTTTTCAATCTCAAGAGCTTCTTGAATCAAGCAGGTGGATTGGAAGGGACCAGGAGCTAGGATCTTAGTTTGGTCAAAGAAAATAAGGTGCTTGGTTTTGAAAGAGTTTTCTACTAGAGAAAACTTTAGGACGTGTTTGTGAGACATGTCAACTATGTTTTGCTTTAAATGGGATTTAAAGGACCTACTAGTTTGGCCAATATAATACTTGCCACATGAGCAAGGAATTAGGTAAAATATAGGACCTAGCATTGGATCCATCTTATTTTTATGAGATTTGAACAATTTATTTAGGGTTTTGAAAGGTTTGAATAAGGTTTTATGTTTTTTCTCGCTAAGAATTTAGAAACGATATTAGTGGTTCCTCTTATATATGGAAGGGATAGGAGGGGAAAACAGGTCTTTAGGATGATGTGACTGATAATATATAATGCATTTACCGATTTGGGTTGAGGAATAACTCTTATTGATAAGGGAATTGGTGAGGTGAGCTCTTTCAGAGGATAAAAATTCAGGATCATAAATTTTGAGCACTTTATTGAAGAGGGTATTTAAGACAACAAAATTCTGACCCAAGTGATAATGAGAGTTTGCATGGAGGTATCGTTCTATGTTAATTTTATTCTAATACAACTGGAAGGAAAGGGAACCATCAGGGATTCGAGTAATGAGTACATCCAAAAAGGAAAGGGAGGAGCACTCTTCTAGTTCCATGGTGAATTGGATATGCAAAGAGAGGATGTTGAGGTGATTCAAGAAATCCTAAAGGGGTTTTTATCCCATGTGGATAAACTAAAAAGTATCATTGAAGAAGAAATACCAACATTTTGGTTTGTGATGCCAAGAATTAAGGGTCATAGTCTCAAAATTCTCGATAAAGATATTTGCAACAACATGAGATAGATATGATCCCATTGTTGTACCTTCAGTTTGTTCATAGCAAGCACATTTAAAGGAAAACTCACTCTAGCTGAGCTTTAATACCTTGATAAATATTCTTGTATTGCCTTTGAGCCTTGTGAACTCTTAAGTGAGTATATGGGTACCAACAACCTCACTCTAACCGTAGGGATGAGAGGGAGGTGGAACTCTTTCCTCAAAAAAAAATATTAAATTAATAATTGTTCCCCACTCGTGACATCATGAGCTATATTATTGTAATGGCTTCTTGCCTATGAATATTATTATATTTTATTTAAGCCTTGTGAACTCTTAAGTAAGTATACTTATGGGTCTACCTGATACCAACCTTACTCTAACCCTTTGTCTGAGAGGAAGGTTGATCTCTTTCCTCTAAAAAAGAAAAAAAAGAAGAAGAAAAAGAAAAAAGAAGAAGAGGATATTGAATTATTGATGAAACGATTCTTTTTTAAATGAGAAAAGTATTTACAAGTTTTTTAAATTTATGTTTTGTATCATGTATGATTGATGGTTGTTTATTGAAAAAACTAATTAAACACATGTTTAAAGGCTTGTCAACAAATATATGGTAATTTGGGAATGATTTGCTAACTTTTTTTAGCATATAATTAAATATTAAAGAATTTTCATGAATAGAAGCTTCACTCACTTGTTTGTTAGCATAAAAATAAAATATTAAAGAATTTCAACTAATATTTTAGCTTCAAATAATGTCTAAAACTATATAAATTTTATTGGTGATTAATCATTATAATTATCATTAAAAAATAAAAACTACCTTCAAAATATTTCATTATTAATAAATATTTAAAAATATAGAAAAATAAAAAGTTACTTTCTAAATTATAATATCAAATTATTATTAAATATTCTATAAATATAAGCTACCTATTTCCGTGTAAATAAAAATTTATTTGTACAATAAATTAATAATTATATAAATTTAATTTTTCTATACAAAATTTTCTATAAATATAGAAAAAGAAAAAATTTCATAAAAATACAAAATTTCATTATAAATTAATTTAGAATATTAAATTATTATTAGATATTCTATAAATATAAACTAGATATTCTATAAATATAAACAAGTTCAGGCTTAAGTCCAAGGCTCTACACAATCTAATTTTAATGATAGAGGTCATTGATATAGAAGGAAGATCTGAAGGGTCAAAGACAGAGAAATCCAAGAAGAAATATAAAAACAAAACCCCATTGTCAAGGAAGGAAGCAGCCACAAGGGTTCTAAGGAGGAGAAATCCATTGTCAAGGAAGCAGCCACAAGAACAACCAGATCAAAATCAGCTACTGACAGTAAGACAGATTTGGATAAGCTTGTTGAAGCTGCAACCCATATGAAAGGAAGGTAAAAATCTTTTTTGATACAAACACCTTTTTTCTTATCAATCACAATTTTGAATAGTAGCCTAGATTTCAAAGAATATAAGTCTACACAAGTTTTTCAGCATTTTCTGTGCATTTTCAAAAAAACAAATAGAGCGCTACCAGAAATTCTGGTAGCATTCCAATTTTTTCAGAGTTACATGTTTTTACCAGAATTTCCAGTAGCGCCTATTTTAACTGAATTTTGACACCTATCAGCAAAATTTCTGAGCCAGTTCAAGAAGGATAAAGACTCATAACCAAATGGATATAACAAGTGATGGTGAAAGCTAGTTATGAGGTTGTTGGAGGTCATATTAAATGAAGATACATGGTTACTTAAATACCAAAGACATAAGGAGACAAACCAACAGAAAAAAGGACAACATGACAGAACATTCAACAATTCATCCCACGTTTCTTCGCTTCTTTCTTTTACATCAGTCTTTTCGGTTATATTTCGATGGGATATGGTTGTAATGTCTTATGGCACCTATGTAAGGTTAGGAGTAGGGTTTCCTTATTTTTAGAAGAGATGGAGTTGGTGCCTCTCTTTCTATATATACCATTTGTAAATACCATTTCCAGGTTGGATGTTGGTCTACCTGAAGACTTAATATAATAAAGAAAATCCTTTTTACTTCATGGTGGAGGATTTTGTGACTCAAGAACCATCTAATGTATGGTGTGTTTTCTTTCTTTGTTAACTTCTTCTAATTATGAATTGCAATATTTATTAAGGTGTGAGTGAGAAAATATTAAAGGATTTAATAGTAAATTATCTGCTTTCACCTTTCTGCAAATCATATATGTGTTGTAGAACATCTTAGTGGTGAAGATTTCATAAAGGATTTGTGGAATAATTTATGCATGAAATCTACTTTCTGAATGTTGTTTGCTTTGCATAAACAGATTTTTTGTAAAGAGCCATAATTATAGCTAAGTGACTGATTTAGGATATGAATATTTCCTAGAATAGGTACCAGCTAAATATCTCCTCTCATTTGTTACACTCTGCTCCCTATACTACCAATTTACTCATACAATTTATACTTGCCAAATGCATGAAATTCTTAAAGAATATAAAAATTATTTCAAAATATTTGAGAAACCATCCCACCACTCAAAAAACCCTTTAAAATTTGAAAAGAACTATGATGTGTAAGGCTTACTCCTTTTGCAGTCAAGGAGTGACTCCCTGCGCTAACGAATTTTACGAAGAATCTAGTACATTGACTCATAAATTACTAAGGAAGGTAACTCTTATTCATGAATGCAAAATTCAACTCAGTATGGGACTACCACATTCTACCCAACCATATATTGGTTGAGCCAAATATCTCTTCATCCAATCACCCTCATGCCACATTCCAAACATGAATGTGGGACTCAAACCAAAATAACCAACCAGGGCTTCCCAATGCTAAACCACCTCACCCTCATCAATATAAACCATATTTACTGTAATCCTCACCAGATCACTAGGCCAAAAAAATAAACATGTAATAACATGCTTTACCATGATATCCACCAGATCACTAGGCCAAAACAAGCATGGATGCCACCGAATTTCTCCACCTACACCGTGAGGAATTTTCATGTCTCTTAGTCTCTAGGCTTTACCGCAATCCACATTGGATAACTATGCCCTAACCGAGACTCCACCCTCCAATATTTACTGTATATCCCATGCCGAGATTCCAAGGCCTCATGGAGAGCACCCACCTCTAAGCTTTACCCTATATCCCACCATACACCAGTCGAGGATTCCTAGTCCCACATAGGCAACACAAAATCTAGCTTTACCGCAACCCACAGTTTGTTTCAGGGGTTACTAGGCCATGTTTTCTTTCATTTAGAGGTCCACCTCAATCAACCTTGAATCCATCAAGAAATCTAGCTCAACCAAAACATGATAACCCCATCACACCATGACACTATGGGTAAATGGTAAGGCTAGGCTGGAAACACTGTCACACCTAGAAAAACCCATGCCCATGACAGAAATAGAACTAAGAACACACATGCAACAACATGCATTCCAAATCTAGCAAGGAAACCACAAATTCAAATCGATATCTGTAAAGAATCTCGTTGTAGCTACTTGATCCTGCTCTTCCTTGCTTGATATTTCCTCCTCTTTTCCTTCTTTGCCTTTCTTGATCTAATGCTAAAATGCTCCAAGAAAATTCTAAGTATCTAAGAGTGAGAGAGAGAGAGAGAGAATAGAGAGAGAACTCCAAAATTGAACTAACAAAAGGTACCAACTGATCCTGATAAGCCTTTTTATCAATTAGGCCTCTATTTTCTTCATTTTCCATTATTTTTCTTATTTTTCTTCCACACATGCAACCGTGACATTTCACCTTCCTTTACTCATAATTTCCATTATTTTCATAAATAAATTGCCAATTAATGTCACTTGTCCTTTCCAAATCCTTTTCCATTTCATTTGCCAATTTCCTTAGCCACAATAAACCAAATGAACACCCACACTATGATCTCTTTCCCAACATTCATCTTGGAATAAATGTCACATAACTGTGGTTATTATTTTCCATTTCTTAACTTTTATTACATGGAATTTTCAACATGGTTGTTAGAGAAACATTCTTATGGCTTCTAGTCTTTCTATAGGTGAAAATGTTTCTTCAAAGTCTATCCCTTCTTTTTTAGCATGGATTTTGCAGACAAGTATTGCTTTGTTTCAAATTACTTCTCCATTTTCATTTAGTTTTTCTTGAACACCTATTTTGTCCCAATTACATTTTTATCTTGAGGTCTTGGTATTAATTTCCATGTATGGTTCTTTTCTATTTGATCAATTTATTTATGCATTTCCTTAACCCAACATTCATCTTTTCATTCTTGATTCACATTTTGAGCTTCAGTTGTGGATAGTAAGGCTAAGTGACTAGAAGTTCCAACAAGAGTTCTTCTAGTTTGTATAATTACTGCTTTTTTTTAACCTAGAATTTGAGATTGAGGATGATTTTTCTGAGCATACCATGATGGAGTCTTTTTTTATATATCTGTATTTTCATTTCCTTCTTCTGATGCTTCTATATTTCCTTCTCCTACAACCTTTTGGCTTTTAGTAGGGAGACACTCGCCATCTACTAGTGCTTCTCTTTCAGTACTTGTTGATGCTTCATCAATCACAACATCTATGCATTCAAAAATATTTTGAAGCCTTTTATTATAACATTTATATCCCTTTCTTCTAGGGGAATATCGAAGGAGGATTTCTTCATCGGCTCTAATTGAAAATTTCCAAGCTTATCATCATTTTTCTTTATGTAACAATTGCTTTGAAAAATTATAAAGTGTTTTACAATTGCAGGATTACCAAACCATAGTTCATGTGGAGTTTTATATCATTGTTTATTCTAACATGAGCTTTGTTAAGTATATCCACAGTTGTATGTGTTTCTTCTCCCTAGAAGATGTGAGGTGTTCATGACACATCAAGCATGGCACGTGCCATTTCTTGGACTATTTTTTTCATTATTTCTGCCACTCCATTTTGTTGAGGAGTTTTAGCTATGGAAAACTATCTTTTAATGCCATGTTGTTCACAAAAATTGAAAAACTCATATGATATAAACTCTCCTCGTCTATCATATCTAACTCATTTTCTACCATAGCCTTGAATACTTAAATGTATCAAATGCCTCATATTTATGTTTTAGTAAGCTAATCCAACACATTCTTGTAAAATCATCAATGAATAATCTAAAGCATTGTTCACCACGAGGAGACTTATTTCTCATAGGACCACATAAATTATGTGAATAAGTTCCAGTGGCTTACTTGAAGTACCTTCTTTAGCTTTAAACTGAACTCTGGTTTTCTTACCAAATTGAAATGATTTGCAGATGTTATTTTTAGGTGGAGAGATGTTGGAAAAGTCACGAACTAATCCCATCCCACTTGATTTATATAATTGGGAAAATCTAAGGTGCCCCAACCTTTTATGTCAGAGCCAACTTTCTTCAAAATTGCTTAAATAATAGTGCTCTTGGACGCCTTCTAAGACATATACATTTCTTGTAGTTTTGGTTCCTTCCATTATTATCTTACCTCTATCCAAATTCCTTACCGCAGAATTATTTGATCTGAAAATAACCCCTTTCCCTTGATCAAACATTTGATTGACACTTAACTAGTTATGTCCTAACCCATCAACAAATAATACATTTCCATCCTTGAAATTTTTCTTTAGAAACATAGTTCCTTTCCCTTTGATAGCACTGGTGAGTTATTACCAAATGTCACATTCTTTCTTATTTATTGCATTAAAATAAATACAATAATCTTTGTCACTTGTCATATAATTTGAACATCCCTTGTTAATGTACCATATTTTTTTATTTCTTCCATTCAAGGTGTTAGCCCCCCTATAAATTTTTGACAAAGCAAAGTAGGGGACTAAATTTTTTTTGAGCCTTCAAGGAATGCATCTCCCCTGAAGACACATCATCCTTGAAGTCTCCTGTGCCTTTGCCTTTGATAATTTTCCCTCTGTTGACTCCCTTTATAAGGTCTCATTGATTACATAAATTCTGCTCCAAAAGGCCTACATTAACCCTTATATCCTTGCAGAATTTCCCTTTTCACCTCTTCTTCATTTGTCAAAACCCCTTTTCTTTACCCCAAAATCACTCCCCTAGTCCTTATAATCCTCCCAAAAAACCCCTCTACATCCCGCATTCACCCTTGGTTTGGCCAAGCACCCCTTTTTCCCTCTATCGTTATCCATATTTGGCTCTGATCTTCATTAAAACAAGCCAAAAAACCCACTTTTCTACCTTTGTAACAGGCCTAGCCCCTGCACCTTTTCCTCCACGTGACCAGAGGGCTAAAACCAAGCGCTAGCCCGAAAGGCGCTTACTGCAGATGGATATCGGACGCAGTTTCAACCGTTGATCTGTATAGATCGGACGTCGATCGCAGCTCCCACAGCGTCCATTGTTCACCACGTTCATCGCCCCGATCGCGCCATCACCATCTATTTACCCGCAGATCTGAAGGTTCGGAGTCTACCCGCCTCGGTGGTCCCCACGTACTATTCAAAAACCATTCGGTTTCTATCGCACCACCTTTGGGCGGAGGGCGGTATTTTCCGATAGGCCAACGATTCCACTCAGCATTCGATACGTGGCTCCGACACTATTTCAAAACCACTACCCCATCGCGCATTAATGTTCGTCCGTGGATGCGTAGCGATATGCATGTGCACCGTCCGATCTGGGGTAGTTGATCCAACGGTCGTCGTTCCACAAAGCTACGCATGAGTTAACCCATGGCAGCTGTACCCCTGGCCCACAGTCCATCGCCCTCCGACGTGCTTTCCACCGTCGATCTCCGTCGAGATCGGACGGTCCAGATTTAATTGCCCCGCCGTTGACCACCCCGCCATCGCCCGGTCTCGCCACGTCACCCCCACGTGTATCCACCGTACATCCGCCCATTCCATTGCATATATTTGTTCAAAAGTCGAGTTTGTTAAGGTTTTTCATTTAAATTTCCTCTACGCTCCACCAACCTTCACCAAGGCTTCCCTCCATCATTCCTCTGCATTGTTCCGCCATTTCACCAGCCACACGACCATTTTCATCATCCAAACCCATGCATGGTTTCCCTAACATTTTTCGTGTTCTGCAGGGTTACAGGTGGGCGGAAAACCGCCATAGCTTATTATCTCTGTCACAGGGACATAAAACGCAAGAAAAGACCACTTCCAAAGGCCGAGATAATAAAAAATAGCCCGGGAAGATGGCTGACAAGACTTGCATTAAAAAAGAAGAGTTCAAACTCCGCAAATCTTTCCGGCGCCATTAAAGCTTGGTTTTCCACTGATGGAGACAATTTGAAGTGGAAAAGAGTATCAGCACAGAGTTAGGGAGTTCCTATGTACATCATTGAAAATCTTAAGCCCTAATCCAGTGTTTCAAAGGTAGGGTACCAGGATCGAAGACCCTGAGGATCAACCAGAAAGTCCAATACACGGAAGATTAATGCTATCAGGGTTTCAAATCAGTAGAAATGTTTCTTCCTGAGCAAGGACACGGTACACATTATTGTTTCGGTCTACGTTGTGTACAAGTGAAGTTTCCCCCCCTACAGCAGTCCTATGCAATCAGCAGCATTTGATGCACAGCATGGCAGGCCCTAGCATCCTTTATTTTCCTTTTTTTTTATTCACCAGAAGTACTACAAAATGTTGCAGCAGAGTACATCAAAGACATGCCTGGAGTAAATGGAAACCTAACGAAGACCGCTCTTTCACCCAAGAGTGCCACAGATTAATGCACAGAATTTATACAGAGTGGGCTTCGGCCTTTCTTCCTCTTCTGAGTTTTTAATGCTGCATTTAGTTTTTCACCTACCTTCTCTGCTCCACTGGAGCTATAAATTCATGAAGAAACTCATTGTAAAGGTTGTTGATCAGTTATCAGAGAATTGCAAGTAGTTTCTTTTGAGACACAGTATCCGTGTAAAGTTGTAAGATAGGCTGAGGAATATGATTTCAGACTGAATTATTCAGCTATTGGAAATGTTGTACTTGACTGGTATTGCTATTTAATATGACAAGCACATTTCTTTGGATCCTGATCTAAAGCAGCGGTGATGTTTTCCTATCTCTGCGTTTTAATTCATTTCATTTCGTTTCTACTAGCTTGCATCAGAATATTGGCATAGGATATACCCTTGTTAGGTACCCTATGTTTTTGCTTTCCTTGCCATTGATGTTTTTCTTCTGAACGTGTTATCTAAGAATTGATTTCAGTTAGTTTAACCAATGTAGTGGATGTTATTGCCTACTCTCTGATGTATGAATTAAATGAATCTGTTCTTAGATATTTCTTGTTAAGGATTTAGCTGGAATATTTGGGTACACTGGGGATCAGAGTTGTTAGTCATCAGTATTTTTCACTTGTTAGTGATGACTAGATCCATAGCTGAGTTTTCTAGAAGCTGATCTCCATATGTCAGTTTGTCATCTAGAAAACCCTCATAAAACTTTTTTCGCCCTCCTACTTTTCAGTCTGCCCATGTCAAGGTTAAACCTCATTATCACTATCCTATCTAGCTTTAGCCCTACTTGTCTGCCCATCAGCTCTAAAAAAGGGACAATCCAAGGCTGTTTCAAAAGCCTCCCCTAATTTAGGAAGTGGCGCTTTAAGGCATTTTACCCTTGGCAACCATCAAAAGGCCAAAAACCTCCATCTGCTACAGACCAATCATGACAGACCTCCCACTCTGCAAATGAAATTGATCACAGCCCTAATTCACGCCACTTACACACCCCTAAGTCTCAGCAATGCATAGACCACAGTCTCAAGCTGATTTTAGGTGTTTTACAGTGTTTTATGGATTTTACAAAGACAGGAAACATGTCATCATCTCAGGAGAAAATTATTGAATCCACATTTAGAAGAACAGCTGCTTCTCAATGTAAACATGAGCCTGAGATACATCTGCAGGGTAAGGAGTTACTCATCAAACTCTTACAGCTTCATTCAGCCTGATAGCACAGTAAAAGAAAGGCAACACTGTCAAACAAACTTGTTATTTGTCATGGCCAAAAACCTCCTTCATCTATAAGAAGAGGGTTAAGGCGCCTCCTTCATCTACAAGCAGAGGGCGATGGCCAATATTGACTTGAATAATTGCAAAACTTACTATAAGCATAGGTTTGTTTTTTACTAGACAGTAAAACAGTGACTCTAGGTTTCTGAGGGAAAGTGATGATCAAAACAGGGCTGAGATCTAAAATGTGCAAGACAAAAGAAAGCAGAGTTTTTGGTCTTGTGTCCTAAGAAAGAAGATCATTTGAAGTTTCAGGCATCATCAGTATGGCGCAACAAAAAGAGACTCCATTGATCAAAGCTATCAAAACAAAACATCTCTGCAGGGGTGTTAATATGAATGGCTCAAATCAGTCTTGAAAATGAAAATACTTCAGTAAAAGGGACCTCTGTGTGTTCTTATGTTTCTTTTGAGCTGTGGGATAAAGTCTGTGGTTTCCAGATAAGATAGAGAAAGGGCAGGCAAGTAGTACACAATCCCAGACATGTGACATCTTGCTATCATTCAAAGCGCCAGTGCAAGTTCATGGTGTTGCGATCTACACTCCACCACAAAGACAAATGTATCCTTCAAATGCAGTAGGGTTGGTCATTTCAGAGCTCCATTGAAAAGAAAATGACTGATAAAAGCCTTGGTACCTATGAAATATTCCAGTAGCCACTCTACACCTCATATGTTTGTCTCCCCAACACAAAGGTATAAAAAGGTTATGATATGAGTTTTAAACCCTTGGGGAGGCATGTCATTAATGAAAGTAACTCCAATCATAGACATGTGTCTTTTTAAAACTGTTTATCACAGCTGGCAAAGGAAATCTGGGCTTTTATTATCAAGAGACATCATCACTGAAATGATTGATCATAATATGCAAAAGAGATGCTGTAACATACTGTTAGTTTTTTTTTTTTTGGAAAACTTGAGACAAATACAAGTTTTCATTAGTTAAAAGATCAAGAGGCACCATATTGGTATGTTTGAGCAGAGGAAAATGTGTTAGAAGCAGCGCCCTCCTGGATCAAAAGACCATGACAAAGTCCAAATGAATGCAGCAAATTTTGGACACCTACAGTTGGAAAAGGTTGATGAAGCGCTTGGAGGCAGAGTCTGTCAAACCAAGTTAAAAAAGGTAAGCCATCTCCTTTCAAATGTCAGAGACAAGTATGCCATCCAAGAATCAAAAGTATAAAAGATATTGAGGCAACAGTTCAAATTCTTCTTCATCAAAGGGCACTACAAAAAACAGTGAAAGCCCGGGCAAATACATCCAGGTCTCACTCACAGCCAGAAAAGGCATCGGTTGGAGAATTGCACCTACGGGCACAAAATGTATTTGATCTAGTTTTTGTTTTATAGAAAACAGATATGGGTATATAAAGCAGAAAATTTCAAATCAAGTCTTAAAGAGGTATTTCACCAAACGTTTCAAAGTATGAACCCTTCACCACAATTTCAGGCTCATTCTTTTTTCATTATAGATATACAAAAACCTTGGTTTAAAAGCGAAAGTTTTCTAAACCATCTCAAAAACTAAACCAAGGGTTTTGTTTTTATTTACATTCAAAAGGACAAGAGACTATTGCAGGCATCTTCAAATATCTAAAAAACAAGAGCAAACCCCACTCTTGCTATTTCGAAATTTGAAGGCGAGTTCACAGGCGATTTTATTATTTACCAAGTTTTTTTAACTGTGCGGCGCGCCTGTATATGCGCGTGGCGCGCTCAGAGGAAAATTTACACAGGCGCATAACCGTTGCACGACGTGCCTGTACATGCGCGCGACGTGCCTGTGCGTGACGGTTGCAGTCAGCCGACAACTCATGCGCGCGGCGCTTTCTCGCTCAAACGCGCCGCGTTTGTTGTCACGCCTCCAAGTCACTTCTAAGGGCTGCTGCAGCTATCTAAAAATCCTTGCCACCATTTTAAAGGTATTTATATGCCTATATGACCTTTGCAAATTCGTTGATGTAGAGTGAAAGGGGATAAAATCTTGGTGAAAAATCACAGTTGTGTTTGGTGTTTTCATTTGTAAAGAGAAACGAAATTGACAGTTTTTATGATAGCTAAGGATGAAACGTTAAAACAAAACTGTGGAGATTGCTTCAAAGAGCCTATAGAGTGCCCTCCAAACAAGGGTAAGAGATGGAGACATTGGGTTAAGGCAGAAAATCAGTGTTTGCAAATTGAGACAGTGGCCCTAATTTTCAAACCACAGTAATCATCCACATATAACTTGGTCATCATTCAAAGTTTTTTTTTTCGGTATGCTGAAGAGCAGACTCAAGGCTTTTTTCTTGACCATAAACAGATTCTAGTATATGAAACTGTGAGTTGCCACTTGGAGGTATCAACAAAGTTGTGAGTGAAAATTGGTAAATGCAGGGGCAGTATCTTGATTAGAAGAAGTGTTTGCTTACTACAAAGCTTTTATTGACTGCCCTCAAACTATGATTTTTTTTTATAAGAGAAAGACATTAAACCACTCAAAAAACACAGTGAAACAGTCTTGAAAGAAGAAAAGAGTGCTGAACAGCAGCATCTCAGTGAAAATGAACAACAGGGACAAGAGAAAGAGCAACAGCTTGATATTGAAGGTCATGAACAGCAGTTTGGGCAGAAATTTGAGCAGAAGCTTGAGCCACAAAATGAACAAGAAATCCAAGCACAACAGCAGCATGATGTTGATGATCAAGGGCAACAAAAATTTGAGACAGATTAGCGTCATGACATTGAAGAGCAGAAGCAACCTAAAGAAGACACATAGCAGCCTCAAGGAGAGCAGCAGTTTCAAGAAGATGACAAGGGCAAAGCAATTGTGCCTCCTTCTCCTAAAAGGACAAAGCCCAACATAGCAAGAAAGAAAGGACCTAAGTCTGCCACTCCAAAAGTGACAAGAGTTGTCCCTAGCAAAAGAAAATCACCAAAGAGGTCTCCCACTGGCATGCCAAGAAGGAAGAGTGCAAGGTTAGCTTTCAAGGGCAAAGGGAAAGGCAAGATAGGAGAAAGTCAAGAACATGGAGGTGCATTGGCTGTCATTCCAATCCAAAGTGATGACAGTGATAATGAAGCTCGCATTCTTGAAAATCTTCTAATCCATCGAGAGGGTCAAATTGAAGCATTGGAGAATGACCTTCATCGGGCAAAGAACTTCAATCATTTCTTGGAGATCCAAAATAAACAAATGAGTGTCCATATGGCTGTCCATGAGGCACGAGCAATCAAATACAAGAAAGAGGCTGCTAAAGCACAAGTAAGGATAGAGGAGCTCATCGGTGAGTTTGATGAAGATGAAGAAGAAGACCAGCCTAGGCGGAAGAGGCCTAGAACCATAGGGCTTAAAAGAGCCCTGGATAAGCAAAAGGAAGAAGAAGAGGCCCATCTTCAATCCTTTCCCCTCACTGCACTACTTGAGCAAGAAATTGAAGAGAATAAGGAGGCATGGCTAGAAAGAGCCAATAAACACTTGGAGATGAAGCTTGAAAAGGCAAACAGAGACCTGGAGCTGCAAAGGAAGATGACACAGCACTATCAAAAGTTGAATCATTTTGCCCGGCGCAAGCTAAAGGCCACCCAAGAGAAACTGAAGGAAGAAAAGGGGAAGCGCCCGGCACGGAAAGAGAAGAAAGGCATATCAACACTTGACATTTTGGCTTCAGCTTCGGAACATGTTGCCAAGGACCCTTGAGGGTCATGCACCCCAATTTTGAGCCCATTTTGACAATTTTTGGTTTTTTGGTAGTTTTGGGTTTTTGGTCAAAAACTCATAAATTCGCCATTTCATTTTGAGGATTCGTCAAGAGAGGATAATGGTACCATCAGATGCCATAATTTCATGAGCATGTCCTCAGCGATTTTTAGAGCATTTGGAGATCATTTTCCCCTTCAAAACAGCGAAAAAGGCTCGCATTTTGCACACTCTGCCCGGTCTATCAGCAGACTGTAATTTTCTGGCTTTTTGCACACAAGTGCCGATTTGGAGGACTTCTGGGCATCATATTGGAGAAATTTCAGTTGCGCCAGAAAGTAGACACTCAGAGCTTTCCAACGAGCTATCATGAGCTTCATTTTGACATCAGGAAGGCTGCCAAATGTTTCCGGCAAGTCAGGGGACATTTTTCTGATGTAAATTTGAAATATTTTTGTAATTTTTGAACCTCTAAAATCTGCTTTTTCCAAATGTGCGTTTAGCTATTTTTACACTTGGAAAATGATGCAAAGTCAATTAAATTCCCTTTTTTAGCAATTTTTAGATATTTTATGAGATATTTTTGTGCCTTGGGCTTTGCAAAGCCTCAAGGACAAGTTTAGATATTTTGATTAGGCCAATGAGGATGCAAGTTGAACCATGAGGTTTTCCTCACTTTAGCCTATATATTCTAAAGGCTCTCATTGTAAACAAGGCTGAACTTGAGAAGAGAAGCAATATATGGTCACATGAGCTTTGGAGAAAATACTTGTGTTATGCTTTTGGATTGCCTCTTGAATGTTCTTGGATGGATGATGAAGGATTGTTGATGGATTCCATGACATGGTAGAATGATATAGTGTCTCTTGCTTTGTTGTTGTCTTCTAGTTTTCATTCATGATACATGTTTCTTGCTTGCTATAGATCAGTAGAGAACAAATTTGAGATATGCCCATGGAGGCACCTCAAAATTCCTGAATCTTCATAGCTTTTATGTTTTCTTCTTCCTTGGTTGCATTAAAGAATTCTTAACTGCTCTTTAATAACTTGAGGATATTGTTGCTAGTTTCATTCATAGTTCTATGCATGTTGAGTAGGATGTATGGTGTGCCCTGCTTACCTATGACTGTCCATAGTCCCATCCATGAAACTATCTCTTTGACTGATTAAGATTATCATTTTGTTTGAACCAAGGAGGCCTAGTCCCAATCTAGCCCTTTGCCTAAAACTATGCAAATCTTGTTGTTCAAAGTGCCCAATAACTTGAAGTACTGTGTTTAGGCATTCCGGCATAGTGTTTTGAGTTGTTAGTCCATCTTATGTGTTTTCCCCAAAGTCTGATAGCCATTTCCCAAAGTTAGAGGGTCTTATACTTCTATGCATGGCTTGAAATGTTTGTTTCTATGTGTTGATTAGTTTATAGTTACATTTTGCATGATTAAGGGTTTTCTTTACCATGTTTATGTTATCTATTGAACCAGTGATGCTTGAAACTCTTTGTTGTTCACAAACTTGATGTCCATTTACTCCATTTTGCCCAAAGATCCTTTCTACCTTGAAATCAAATCGGGCCTTCAACAGCCTTGCATCGTCATCTAATAGCTTTCTTGGCCTTTTGACCCCATAGCCCAGTTAATCTACATCTTGTTATCTATTTTATATCTTTGATCAGTTTCATCCCTCACAACTTAAAAAAAAAACAAAAATAAAAAACTTACTTCATAACTAGCCTAAAATCAGAACACAATAAGCAAACACACCGATATCTTTTACATATAATAGAGAGAGCCCTCTCTGAGTCCAGGAAGGCTAGGTCCTTGGGCTCCAAAGCTTGGTTTGATGTTACACTGTCATTTGGCTTGCCAATCAGCCAAATCACGGGACCCTAACATAATGGCGATCACGGTGGGACCTTCTGAGTTAGTGACAATCTAAGTACTCCTTAGTAACTCTCGAAGTCTCATTCAAACTTAGAAAACTTAAGTGTTGTCCGAAGAGTAGAAAATAGCTCCTTCACCATCTTAGCAAAATGATGAGTCAGTTATAGGAAACTCTTCCAAACCTCGTAGGCACATAAAACTCAAAAAACCCCAAAACACTCCCTTAGATTGGTTTTTGTCAATATTGGTGGTGGACCATACACACATATCTCAAAACAACCAAGTTCCACCTGGCGACTCCACTAGCCTCCAGTAGGCCTTACTATTTTATCGAACTCTAGATTACCATCCAATTGATCTATCCCATCGCTCACTAACATAGCGCGAGATGGTAGGACACTGAGTACACAATAGTCTAGCAAACTCTTGAAGACTTTTTAGTCCTTTAAATACTTAAACAAGCAAGCAGTCCATAGACTCATTTAGAGTAAACTCTTTTTTATCGCCACCCTAGCAAAGTGTTGAAACAAATTTAGAATACTTTAAACCATAGATTGCACATAAAACTCAGAAAATCCAAAACATTTCCAGATTAGTTACCGGTGGTGGACCATAGCTATCTTCACAAAAACAACCCAGTTCCACCTAGCGACTCCACTAGTCCATCCCTTTTATTTTGACCATCCTTCACCTTAGTAGAACTTTAGAGAGACCACTCATCCAAAACATTCACCAATACCATTCTCTCTAAACTCTAGATCCAAAATCTGGCTTCACGAAGAATCAACACCAGATCCCATCCAGACCCAAATCCCCCTATCATAGTAGATGACCCAGAGAAGATTCTGTGGCAAGCTTCCGAAACTGACCATCTAGCTACTGGTAGATCCATCCGTAAAACAAGATCAGTACCTAAACATCTCACTATTCTACCAGATTCACCTTTTGAATTAGAGTCATCAAAAACTCTTTTCAGAAGCAAGTCGCATAGTAAGATAAACTTTGACGATCTTGAACCCCTAGACCCACAACAGAGTCCTAGTAGAGAAGCCTCACCTTCCACCCCCCCCGACTTTCAGCTTCTCTATCACTTTGGCTCCTACCATCCCAGATCTGCTCAAAACCAGATCACTAGTCCAAGTTCATTCGCCACACCTGTCGAAACCACCACTGTTCAAACCACCTCATCTCATCCCACTAGTCCTCCTCTTGTACATCATCCATTGGCTCCCATCATGGCAGCCTGGTATGCACCTTTGGTGTTGCCACTACCTTTGGCTCCTCTCCCAAATAAATATCAAGACAAAATCCCACACTTTACCGGAGAAGACACCACCACACCTCAACAGCATATAAGTAGGATTAGTGATGCTTATGAATACCTGGAGGTACAAGACGAGACCGTCAGAATGAGAATATTTTCCCAAAGTCTTGGTGGTGAACCCAAAACATGGTTCAAAATCTTGACTCCAAACAGTATCCACAACATCCCAAAACTACATCAAGTCTTCAGAAACAGGTGGGAGGTCCGAAAGAACCCTATTCAAATCCTGTCAGAATATAACAACCTAAAACGGGAAAATGGGGAAAGTGTCCAGGCTTACTGCACTAGGTTCAATAGTGTGTATAACTCCCTCCCACCTCATTTCAAACCCCCACTTGGTTTAGCCTTGGCAAAATTTCCCGAGGGTTTTGATCCGGACATGACATATCATCTGAGAGACAAAGATCCCCCTACCTTAGAAGAAATGCAACAAATAGCTATAAAAGCAGATGCCAACTTAGCAGAAAAAAGGGCTAGGACTAGATCAGAAAGAAAGGTCACCTATAAAGACGAGGTCTCCACTTCATCACCTTCCCTAGATCCTAGAATAGATGACCTAGTCAAAACCATGGCCAAAATGTGGGAAAGGATAAATGAAAAAGCTCCTGTTAGGGACAACCAGCCAAACCCTCCAAACAGAAACCAAAACCAAAATTTTAGGAGGGAGCAGCCTCAAAACCAACCAAGGGAAAATGACCAACAAATTAGGCCACCATTCAATGAAAATTATTTGGAAGAAGATGATAGGGATACAGAACCCATTGATGAAAGTCATTTGAACCTCATAGGGTCTGATAATGAGAGCGAGGTTTACCTCACAGAAGAAGAACAAGCGTTCTTTTCTCCTAATCAGGATGAGGCCAACTATGAAGATCCCGATGACCCTGCCATAGATTTTCAAAATGCCATAATAGAAGCTCACTGACAGTATGACCTTAGAAGCAAAAGAAATCAAGATAATTCCAAGAAAGGTAACTCAGATACTGCTAAAACCCCTGATACCATCCTTAGGAAAGCAGTAAACAGTAACAAGATCGTGGTCGAGAGGAATGACCAAAACAAAACTAAAGTTACCCAAACTAGTCCTGATTCAGATGCTCCTAGTACTTCCACAAAAGTTCCCGAAGAAACTATGGCAAACAAAATCCCGAAACAAAGCCAACAAACTCAGAACATAGAGAAGGTCGTGGCTGAAAAAGCTGAAACAAACATATCTAAACTTCAACTGCCTTTTAGCTTTGAAGGCGAAATCGCCAAGATCAAGATCACCATGCCTCTTACCGAACTCATCGCCCAAAGCTCTTATAAAACCCAAGTGTTAAAAGTCCTAAATCTAGGAAATGATGCGAACACTGTTAATCTGGCTGATGACACTCCTGAAGTGTTGTTTGGTCCGAAGATAGAGGGAAAATTCCAAGAAGGAACTACTCTTCCATTTTACATTAGCCTAAACATCCACGACCAAATCCTCCACAATGCCATGCTAGACTCCGGCGCCTCGCATAATCGTATGCCGAAGGTAGTAATGGAAAGACTAGGCCTGGAAATCACAAGACCATACAAAGAATTATATTCATTTGATTCGAGTAGAGTCAAATGCCTGGGTTTGATCAAAGACCTTTGTTTTAGTCTGGCCCAAATACCTGCGAAACATCTAATCATGGATATAGTAGTGGCAGACATCCCTCCCAAGTACGGGATGCTTCTATCCAAATCCTGGGGAGCCAAACTCCAAGGGAATATTCAACTGGACATGTCATACACCACCATCCCTGTGTTCGACCAGACAAGAATACTCTACCGAGAGTCACACATGAAATACATGATTAGTAGTCAAGAGAGGTCAGACAACATTCCAATGTATTCCTTACATTCCGACTTGAACTCTTTCATTATGCATATTGATGAAAACATGGAGGAAGAAACAGAAGAGACTAAAATAAACTTAGATCCACCACATCAGATGCCCTTGGTGCTCTATAATGAACTAGACACTCAAAACTACCATGATCATGAACAACTGTGTCTTGAAGAAAGTAAGTATGTCCCTTCTAAGGTGGGATTAGAGCAAGAAGCGCAAACCCTTATGTACTATCAAGCGAATTACTCTAACCGCAGTCAAACACCAGCGGTAACCTGCGGAAATTTTTTCTGGGTAAAGGCTTTAGAAGACTTACACATCATAAACCTGTTCGAAACCCGGGAGCAAGGGATTTTAATGTTTCTACCATACCTCAAAGATTTACCATCATATGGATCATCCACTGCAAATGAAACTTTGACTATAGCCTCAGCAGCTCAAAATATAAAAAAAATGCCTGATAAACTTCTTATGAGCAAGAATGATAGATGCAGTCCCATCATACCTGAGCTACTGAAATTGGCTCATATTATGTCTTTTCATGAAGAACTTAGAAATGCTAAAATCAGAAATCTCATGCAGAATACCAATTTCTATAGGAAAAACAAGGGAAAATGTTGTGATACTTTTTCTTCCTCAAAGAATAAATTTGACAAGAGAAAACATAACGATCTGAACCAAACTGTAATAATCAGGGATAAAACAGCTGGTCATAGAGTCTGTTTCGATTTTAGAAATACTAATGCATATCCCTATAACATAAATTCTGTTTTTTCTACCCAAGACCATGATATACCAATTAAAAGTGCTTTTAATCATGTGTTTTCGCAAGATGATGTTTCAGGTCATGTTCAAAAGATTCCCTTGCAAAGTAGACAACTTAAAGATTTTTTCCAGTTTGCGGGAGGTAGATCTAATTTCAAAATCAAAATTGCAAGACCACCCAATATCAGAAATCTGTTCATGAAGGCCATGTTCCCAGTTTTAAATTTCTGCATTTTTGCATACCTTGATGATGTCATTATCTATTTCAAGAATGACCAAGAGTACATGCATTACTTGAGGAAGATGTACAGTAAGGAAAGGAGTGGAAATCAGATATTCAAAGAGGTACAGCGGTAAGATACCGGTTTGTTTAGAGATTCTTGCATGAATCCCTGTGTCATGTTAGAGAGAGAAAACTTCCCAAATTTCTCTTTTCAGGAGTTGAGTGGGCCAAGGGTGAGAGGAGATCCTTACGAGGATAAGATGCTTAAATTCCGTCATTTCCAAGATTTTTGAGTTTGAAACACTTTCATTCATTGTACATACCATTGTTTGAAATATAGAAAAATAGAAAAGTCAAAAACAGTAAAAGTTAGAAAAGAGGGCGAGTGAAGATAGAACAAAGCCCCATGTTCCAAAAAATAGTCTTTCGGAAAGCGAGCAAGTCTAAATGCCGCTACTAGTACTCCAATGTCTTGTTTAGCTATCTAGCCTAATCATAGCTGAGCATGTTTAAATTTATTTGCTGATAAGTTAGTGAGTGCAAAAGATAGTCAACATTGTGTAAGATTGACTTATCACAGAGTTTAGATTAGGGAGAGATTCTGGTTCCACATGCCTAAAACAGAACCAAAGAGAGAAGCGAGGGATGAAAAATACATTTTACATCTTAGCCCCGCTTGTCTAGTTTTTCTTTTGTTGCAAAATAATATTTGTGTGCAGCTTGTCTTTTATGCCGCAAATGCATGACAAATCAGACTGTCTAATCCTGATTTGATCATTTTAAATTTCATGTTTTAGATTAGAGAACAAAATCCTGTCAAACTGCTTAATCTTGACAGTTGATCTAGTATAGGTAGAGTAATGAAGGAGTTCATCAATTTAATCTGAACTCCCGGCAGATATAAGAGTAGAAATAGATAGGTTCATTTTGCAAAAAGAAAAATATACATTTTCAAAAGGCTGCTAGTTCAAATGCGCTAAAGAGAAGAAAAAATGTTAGGAAAGATAGTGGGGTAGGTAGAAATATCATTGATGTTAACCATGCTGTCACTTTTCAGAAATAGCATCAAAGAAGGGTGAAATTTTGCGCCAATGGGTAAGGCACTAGTCTTCATAAGCCAAAGATCTGAATTCTGGACACCTCCTGACGAGGAGCTGCCCTCCCCAAATGGAGCCACTGTTAGTCATCAATATCTTTCGCTTGTTAGTGATGACTAGATCCATAGCTGAGTTTTCTAGAAGCTGATCTCCATATGTCAATTTGTCATCTAGAAAACCCTCATAAAACTTTTGTCGCCCTCCTACTTTTCAGTCTGCCCATGTCAAGGTTAAACCTCATTATCACTATCCTATCTAGCTTTAGCCCTACTTGTCTGCCCATCAGCTCTAAAACAGGGACAATCCAAGTCTGTTTCAAAAGCCTCCCCTAAGTTAGGAAGTGGCGCTTTAAAGCATTTTACCCTTGGCAACCATCAAAAGGCCAAAAGCCTCCATCTGCTACAGACCAATCATGACAGACCTCCCACTCTGCAAATGAAATTGATCACAGCCCTAATTCGCGCCACTTACACACCCCTAAGTCTCAGCAATGCATAGACCACAGTCTCAAGCTGATTTTAGGTGTTTTACAGTGTTTTATGGATTTTACAAAGACAGGAAACATGTCATCATCTCAGGAGAAAATTCTTGAATCCACATTTAGAAGAACAGCTGCTTCTCAATGTAAACATGAGCCTGAGATACATCTGCAGGGTAAGGAGTTACTCATCAAACTCTTACAACTTCATTCAGCCTGATAGCACAGTAAAAGAAAGGCAACACTGTCAAACAAACTTGTTATTTGTCATGGCCAAAAACCTCCTTCATCTATAAGCAGAGGGTTAAGGCGCCTCCTTCATCTACAAGCAGAGGGCGATGGCCAATATTGACTTGAAGAATTTCAAAAATTACTATAAGCACAGGTTTGTTTTTTACTAGACAGTAAAATAGTGACTCTAGGTTTCTAAGGGAAAGTGATGATCAAAACATGGCTGAGATCTAAAATGTGCAAGACAAAAGAAAGCAGATTTTTTGGTCTTGTGTCCTAAGAAAGAAGATCATTTGAAGTTTCAGGCATCATCAGTATGGCGCAACAAAAAGAGACTCCATTGATCAAAGCTATCAAAACAAAACATCTCTGCAGGGGTGTTAATATGAATGGCTCAAATCAGTCTTGAAAATGAAAATACTTCAGTAAAAGGGACCTCTGTGTGTTCTTATGTTTCTTTTGAGCTGTGGGATAAAGTCTGTGGTTTCCAGATAAGATAGAGAAAGGGCAGGCAAGTAGTACACAGTCCCAGACATGTGGCATCTTGCTATCATTCAAAGCGCCAGTGCAAGTTCATGGTGTTGCGATCTACACTCCACCACAAAGACAAATGTATCCTTCAGATGCAGTAGGGTTGGTCATTTCGGAAGCTCCATTGAAAAGAAAATGGTAAGTAAAAGCCTTGATACCTATGAAATATTCATTAGTCACTCTACACCTCATATGTTTATCTCCTCGACACAAAGGTATAAAGGTTATGATGCTAGTTTTAAACCCTTGGGGAGGCATGTCATTAATGAAAGTAACTCCAATCATAGACAGGTGTCTTTTTAAAACTATTTATCACAGCTGGCAAAGGCAATCTCGGCTTTTATTATCAAGAGACATCATCACTGAAATGATTGATCATAATATGCAAAAGAGATGCTGTAACATACTGTTAGTTTTTTTTTTTTGGAAAACTTGAGACAAATACAGGTTTTCATTAGTTAAAAGATCAAGAGGCACCATATTGGTATGTTTGAGCAGAGGAAAATGTGTTAGAAGCAGCGCCCTCCTGGATCAAAAAACCATGACAAAGTCCAAATGAATGCAGCAAATTTTGGACACCTACAGTTGGAAAAGGTTGATGAAGCGCTTAGAGGCAGAGTCTGTCAAACCAAGTTAAAAAAGGTAAGCCATCTCCTTTCAAATGTCAGAGACAAGTATGCCATCCAAGAATCAGAAGTATAAAAGATATTGAGGCAACAGTTCAAATTCTTCTTCAGCAAAGGGCACTACAAAAAACAGTGAAAGCCCGGGCAAATACATCCAGGTCTCACTCACAGCCAGAAAAGGCATCGGTTGGAGAATTGCACCTACAGGCACAAAATGTATTTGATCTAGTTTTTGTTTTCTAGCAAACAGATATGGGTATATAAAGCAGAAAATGTAAAATCAAGTCTTAAAGAGGTATTTCACCAAAAGTTTCAAAGTATGAACCCTTCACCACAATTTCAGGCTCATTCTTTTTTCATTATAGATATACAAAAGCCTTGGTTTAAAAGCGAAAGTTTTCTAAACCATCTCAAAAACTAAACCAAGGGTTTTGTTTTTATTTACATTCAAAAGGACAAGAGACCGTTGCAGGCTTCTTCAAATATCTAAAAAACACGAGCAAACCCCACTCTTGCTATTTCGAAATTTGAAGGCGAGTTCACAGGCGATTTTATTATTTAACAAGTTTTTTTTAACTGCGCGGCGTGCCTGTATATGCGCGCGGCGCGCTCAGAGGAAAATTTACACAGGCGCATAACCGTTGCGCGGCGCGCCTGTACATGCGCGCGGTGCGCCTGTGCGCGACGGTTGCAGTCACCCGACAGAGCCACCCGACAGCTCATGCGCGCGGCGCTTTCTCGCTCAAACGCGTCGCGTTTGTTGTCACGCCTCCAAGTCACTTCTAAGGGCTGCTGCAGCTATCTAAAAAGCCTTGCCACCATTTTAAATGTATTTATATGCCTATATGACCTTTGCAAATTTGTTGATGTAGAGTGAAAGGGGATAAAATCTTGGTGAAAAATCACAGTTGTGTCTGGTGTTTTCAATTGTAAAGAGAAACGAAATTGACAGTGTTTATGCTAGCTAAGGATGAAACGTTAAAACAAAACTATGGAGATTGCTTCAAAGAGCCTATAGAGTGCCCTCCAAACAAGGGTAAGAGATGGAGACATTGGGTTAAGGCAGAAAATCAGTGTTTGCAAATTGAGACAGTGGCCCTAATTTTCAAACCACAGTAATCATCCACATATAACTTGGTCATCATTCAAAGTTTTTTTTTCAGTATGCTGAAGAGCAGACTCAAGGCTGTTTTCTCGACCATAAACAGATTCTAGTATATGAAACTGTGAGTTACCACTTGGAGGTATCGACAAAGTTGTGAGTGAAAATTGGTAAATGCAGGGGCAGTATCTTGATTAGAAGAAGTGTTTGCTTACTACAAAGCTTTTATTGACTGCCCTCAAACTGTGATTTCTGTTGATAAGAGAAAGACATTAAACCACTCACAAAACACAGTGAAACAGTCTTGAAAGAAGAAAAGAGTGCTGAACCGTAGCATCTCAGTAAAAATGAACAGCAGGGACAAGAGGAAGAGCAGCAGCTTGATATTGAAGGTCATGAACAACAGTTTGGGCAGGAATTTGAGCAGCAGCTTGAGCCACAAAATGAACAAGAAATCCAAGCACAGCAGCAACATAATGTTGACGATCAAGGGCAAAAAAAATTTGAGACAGATCAGCATCATAACATTGAAGAGCAGAAGCAACTTAAAGAAGACACACAGCAGCCTCAAGAAGAGCAACAGTTTCAAGAAGATGACAAGGGCAAAGCAATTGTGCCTCCTTCTCCTAAAGAAAAAAAGCCCAGCACATCAAGAAAGAAAGGGCCTAAGGCTGCCACTCCAAAAGTGACAAGAGTTGTCCCTAGCAAAAGAAAATCGCCAAAGAGGTCTCCCACTAGCATGCCAAGAAGGAAGAGTGCAAGGTTAGCTTTCAAAGGCAAAGGGAAAGGCAAGATAGGAGAAAGTCAAGAACATGGAGGTGCATTGGCTGTCGTTCCAATCCAAAGTGATGACATCGATAATGAAGCCCGCATTCTTGAAAACCTTCTAATCCATCGAGAGGGTCAAATTGAAGCATTAGAGAATGACCTTCATCGGGCAAAGACCTTCAATCATTTCTTGGAGATCCAAAATAAACAAATGAGTGTCCATATGGCTGTCCATGAGGAACGAGCAATCAAATACAAGAAAGAGGCTGCTAAAGCACAAGTGAGGATAGAGGAGCTCATCGGTGAATTTGATGAAGATGAAGAAGAAGACCAGCCTAGGCGGAAGAGGCCTAGAACCATAGGGCTTAAAAGAGCCCTGGATAAGCAAAAAGAAGAAGAACAGGCCCATCTTCAATCCTTTCCCCTCACTGCACTACTTGAGCAAGAAATTGAAGAGAATAAGGAGGCATGGCTAGAAAGAGCCAATAAAAACTTGGAGATGAAGCTTGAAAAGGAAAACATAGACCTGGAGCTGCAAAGGAAGATGACACAGCACTATCAAAAGTTGAATCAGTTTGCCCGGCGCAAGCTAAAGGCCACCCAAGAGAAACTGAAGGAAGAAAAGGAGAAGCGCCCGGCACGGAAAGAGAAGAAAGGCATATCAGTAGTTGACATTTTGGCTTCAGCTTCAGAGCATGTTGCTAAGGACCCTTGAGGGTCATGCATACCAATTTTGGGCCCATTTTGACAACTTTTGGTTTTTTTGGCATTTTTGGGTTTTTGGTCAAAAACTCATAAATTCGCCATTTCATTTTGAGGATTCATCAAGGGAGGAGAATGGTACCATCAGATGCCATAATTTCATGAGCATGTCCTCAGCGATTTTCAGAGCATTTGGAGATCATTTTCCCCTTCAAAACAGCGAAAAAGGCTCGCATTTTGCACACTCTGCCCGGTCTATCAGCAGACTGTAATTTTCTGGCTTTTTGCACACAGGTGCAGATTTGGAGGACTTCTGGGCATCAGATTGGAGAAATTTCAGTTGCGGCAGAAAGTAGACACTCAGAGCTTTCCAACGAGCTATCATGAGCTTCGTTTTGACATCAGGAAGGCTGCCAAATGTTTCCGGCAAGTCAGGGGACCTTTTTCTGATGTAAATTTGAAATATTTTTGTAATTTTTGAACCTCTAAAATCTGCTTTTTCCAAATGTGGGTTTAGCTATTTTTACACTTGGAAAATGATGCAAAGTCAATTAAATTCCCTTTTTTTAGCAATTTTTAGATATTTTATGAGATATTTTTGTGCCTTGGGCTTTGCAAAGCCTCAAGGACAAGTTTAGATATTTTGATTAGGCCAATGAGGATGGAAGTTGAACCATGAGGTTTTCCTCACTTGAGCCTATTTATTCCACAAGCTCTCATTGTAAACAAGGCTGAACTTGAGAAGAGAAGCAATATATGGTCACATGAGCTTTGGAGAAAATACTTGTGTTATGCTTTTGGATTGCCTCTTGAATGTTCTTGGATGGATGATGAAGGATTGTTGATGGATTCCATGACATGGTAGAATGGTATAGTGTCTCTTGCTTTGTTGTTGTCTTCTAGTTTTCATTCATGATACATGTTTGTTGCTTGCTATAGATCAATAGAGAACAAATTTGAGATATGCCCATGGAGGCACCTCAAAATTCCTGAATCTTCATAGCTTTTATGTTTTCTTCTTCCTTAGTTGCATTAAAGAATTCTTAACTGCTCTTTAACAACTTGAGGATATTGTTGCTAGTTTCATTCATAGTTCTATGCATGTTAAGTAGGATGTATGGTGTGCCCTGCTTACCTATGACTGTCCATAGTCCCATCTATGAAACTATCTCTTTGACTGATTAGATTATCATTTTGTTTGAACCAATGAGGCCTAGTCCCGATCTAGCCCTTTGCCTAAAACTATGAAAGCTTGTTTGTCAAAGTGCCCAATAACTTAAAGACTGTGTTTAGGCGTTTCGTCATAGTATTTTGAGTTGTTAGTCCGTCTTATGTGTTTTCCCCAAAGTCTGATAGCCATTTCCCAAAGTTAGAGGGTCTTATACTTCTATGCATGGCTTGAATGTTTGTTTCTATGTGTTGATTAGTTTATAGTTACATTTTGCATGATTAATGGTTTGCCCTACCATGTTTATGTTATCTATTAAACCAGTGATGCTTGAAACTCTTTGTTGTTCACAAAATTGATGTCCATTTACTCCATTTTTCCCAAAGATCCTTTCTACCTTGAATCAAATCGGCCCTTCAACAGCCTTGTATCGTCATCTAATAGCTTTCTTGACCTTTTGACCCCATAGCCCAGTTAATCTACATCTTGTTATCTATTTTATATCTTTGATCAGTTTCATCCCTCACAACTTAAAAAACAAAAATCAAAAACTTACTTCATAACTAGCCTAAAAACAGAACACAATAAGCGAACACACCAATATCTTTTACATATAATAGAGAGAGCCCTCTCTGAGTCCAGGAAGGCTAGGTCCTTGGGCTCCAAAGCTTGGTTTGATGTTACACTGTCATTTGGCTTTCCAATCAGCCAAATCACGGGAACGTAACAAGAGTTAGCCCTTTCCACTAGGATCCTTGTGCGACAAGCTGGTTTTTAACTTTGTGCCCTGAATCTGTGTTGTCTCCTCCTCTCCTACCATTCCATATCATGCTATCATCTTTAAGATCCAACGTTTTAGATGACTAGCCCAATTGAAAGCCTGCCTATTGATTAGCATACAAATCCTTTTTTGACTCCATTTCCCAATGGTTTTGAATGCTCCCTGGAATACTTCACCTCTGCCTTATTCCTCTTTGCTTATCCTTGTCTTACATTGAACCCTTCTTTCCTGATAACCAGCAACCAAACAAACAATGAAACAAACAAACCCTGAGCCTTATAACTAGCCTAACATATTAAATTTGAGCCTCAAAGACACAAAACTTTTTCTTATATAGAGAGATCCCTCTATAGACCCAGGAGGGCTAGATCCTAAGGTCTGAAAGCGGTTTGATGTTGTCTCATCTTTTGGTCTTGACAATCTGGCCAAAACATGGGAACCCCAACATAATGGCGACTCCGCTGGGGAAAAATCTAAGCACCATCCATCTTACTACATCATAAGGACCTCAAAAACCTACAATCTTTGGTTAGGTTGGCAGTTAAACACTCCTATTCACACATCAACCTCTATGCCATTTGTTGTGTTTCCCCATACTCTTGGACAGAGTCTGGAAAGGGCCAGGTAGCCTCCGGATCTCACACTCTTTTAGAGGTGACATATCTGGTAAATGCCCTCCCAGTCAATATCTGGTTAGAGTTTGTTGTGTTTGCAATATATCCTCGAAAAGGAACATCCCATAAGCATTGTGGTGGAAAGTGTACCCTCCAAAAACATCTTAAACCTTCCACCTGGTGAATCCAAGCTTTCTAAACGATTTAAAGACTCCACTGGTGATCAGTAGGCCTGCTGATTATCTTGGGTTCACATAAGAGTCCACTGGGAGACCAGCCTCCATAACAACATCAACCAGAGTAGAAGTAACGAGTAGGGTTAAGCTGCTTGGTTAGAAACAACGTTCTGGCTTCAAGAACCATTCAAACAAGAGCTTACCTAAACCCAGACCCACTTGAAATAGTTGAAAATCCTGAGAGCATCCTCAAGGGATCTCCTACACCTAAACAATCAACTATTTCCAGCCACATACATAGAGCTAATTCTACACCAGAAAACTTTACAGCTCTATCAGACTCACTTTTAGACCTAGGCACTCAAAATAGTTTACCAAGAGCTAGGTCATTCGGTGTTCTAGACCAGCCAGACCTTGAGTCTCCTGTTTCACCACCTCAAAGTGGTAAGCACCCTGGGAGTAGACAGAACCCTCCATCTACACTGCCTGATATACACTTCATTCAGAACTTGAGGCTCAGCCACCCTAGATCTGCTCATCAGTCTTATGTTGGTCACAATATCCCTATCATCCATATGCCAGCTGCCCAAGTTAACCCTTTACCTCATCAAAACATCATTATGGCAGCCTGGTATGCACCTTTGGTTTTACCCCAGCCTCTAGTACCCTTACCCAATGATTATCAATCAAAGATCCCACAATTCACTGCAAAGGAGTCTACCACAGCCCAATACCATGTAGATAGGATGGAAGATTCTTTTGACTACATGGAAATAGATGATGATACAGTCAAAATGAGAATCTTTGCCCAGAGCTTAGGGGGTGATGTGAAGAAATGGTTTAAAGGCCTACCTCCGGGTAGCATTAATGACCTTCCATCTCTATATCAGACTTTCTTAAACAAATGGGAGGTTAAGGCCAACCCTCGCCAACTCCTAGCAGAATATATGAGCCTTAAAAGAAATGTAGGAGAGAGTGTCCATGATTACACAACGAGATTTAACAGCATTTACAATGCTCTCCCTCCACACATGAAACCTCCCCAAGGTATGGCCCTAGCGAAATACCCCGAAGGCTTTGATGCTGACATGGCCTACCATCTTAGGGAAAGAGATTACAACACATTGGAAGACATGCAAAAATGTGCAGTGAGTGTAGAGGCTAATCTGATTGAGAAAAGAGCAAGATTAAGAGCCGAGAAAAGGGTAACATATAGAGATGACAATATAGCTTCCACGTCTGACCCAAATCATGACCATCTATCTAAAAGGGTGGATAAGCTATACCAAATGGTGGAAAAAATGGCTGTCTCAGTCAGCCAAAACAGAAATCAAAACCATAACCATAACCAAAAATTTAGAAGAAACAATGCCACTCCCAACAGACAAAGAGAATCAGATCAGCAAGTTATTCCCCCATTCCAAGAAAAATTTTATATGAAGATGAGGGAATCATAGAAGAGTCTGAGGGTAACACAATAAACATGTTCGAAACAGAGGATTCAATCCATAACTGTTACACAGAAGTAGATCTTCCCTCACCCTCTGGTTGGGATGAGGAATGGTTAGAAACTGAGGATTACAGGTTGGAATTTGAAAATGCCATGATGCAGGTCAGGGAAAAATATGAACTTAGAAGAAAAAAGAGTCAAGAATCAGCCAAACCAAAGGCTTCTGAGGTCACCATCAAGAAAAGACCTGAGAAAACTTCTAAAGCAACTGCTGAAAGTAACAAATTAGCAGCTGAGAGTTTTGGGAAGAACAAAGGAAAAGACAACCAAAACATTGATACACAGGGTAAACCAACTAGCAGCACTGACACTACAGTTAGTGCTCCTGATAAAACTGTCACAAATACTATACATAACGAGAATCAGCACACTGATTCAGCCACTAAGGCAGTGGCTAACAAAACGGAGTTGAACATTCCAAAGAGTCAGTCCACTTTCAATTTGGAGAGCGAAATTGCAAAAATTAAAATCTCTATCCCACTCTCTGAGATGGCCACTCAGGATGTATATAAAGGCCAAATTTTGAAAGCATTAAACTTAGGTGAGAACAGTGACACTGTAAATCTAAGTGATGATCAACCTGCCCTTCTGTTTGGTCCAAAGATAGAAGGAAAGTTTCAGGAAGGGGTAGTACCACCTTTCTATATCAGTCTCAACATCCATGATAAGATTCTCCACAATGCAATGCATGATTCTGGGGCATCACACAACCTAATGCCTAAAGTGGTGATGGAAAGACTAGGCCTAGAGATAACCAATCCCTATAAAGGCCTATATTATTTTGACTCTAGCAGAGTAAAGTGTCTTGGCCTGATCAAAGATTTATGTGTGAACCTTGCCTAGATTCCAGCAAAGTGTATGGTCATGGACGTTGTGGTGGCAGATGTGCCACCCAAGTATGGCATGTTATTATCAAGATCATGGGGAGCCAAGCTGCAAGGGACAATGCAAATGGATGGGGCTTATGCCACAATCCCAATCTTTGGCCAACTTAGAAGACTGTACAGAGAGACACAAATGAAATTCCTGGTTAGTAGCCCTAAAAAGCCTGAAAATTCTCCTCTATACTCTGTACATACAGAACTGGATTCCTTTATCCTCTGCCATGATGAATCTTTGGGGGAACCAGAATCTGAAAACATAGATACAAGCAAAGGTACACATGATGAAACAGAACCAATGGACTTTAACATAATGGCTACCCTAGACTCAGAGGAGGAAGATGTAGAAAACCTTGAACAATGCACTGAAACAACAACGCAAGGTAAACCAGAAACAGAATGCAATCAGCCAACTAGTCACCCCTCTGATTTCCACACACATGACGAAAAACAAAACGACCCAAAGCCTAGTGCAACCCCTATAATACTACATAATGGCGAACCCAACGATAGGGAGTGGAATGACGATAAAACGAAAAACAAACCCCTATGAGTAATGAACTTTGATGGGTCATGCACCAAGAGAACTGCCGGAGCTGGGGTATGGCTACATAACACAGAGAGTGATTACGTGGAAAGTCATGCCTACAATCTGCATTTCAAATGCACAAATAATATTGCAGAGTACGAGGCTCTGATCCTAGGCTTAAATCTGTTGAAGAGATTAGGGGCCTAAGATAGCCGTGCAGGGAGACTCTGACCTGGTTATAAAACAGGTAAACGGTGAATACACAGCCAGACACCGTAGGTTGAGAGCATATAGGAACGATGCTATGGATATATTGAAAACATTTGTTGAATACGAATTAGTGTTTGTTCCTAGAAATCAGAACGCCATTGCGAATGGATTAGCTTGCCTAGCCAGTTCATACCCTAAGACTCCAAGCGACCAACAAATCATAATACAAACCAGATTCAGACCTGCAGTGCCAAATAACGAAAAATATTGGCAGGTCTTTGAGGGCGACAAACAGATTGAAGATTTCCTGATAGGAAGAAACGAGTTTGAGTTTTCTGATTCAGACTCTACGTCTAGTGATAGCTACCTAAGTGAGGAACCCTCAGACGAGGAAGAAACTACACCCCACGACGTAGAAATAAACGCTTTAATTGAAGAAACTAGAAATTCAACCACAGAGTGTGAAAACGCAGATAGTGAAGAAGTAGAGGTGCTGCAGGCCAAATATAGGAACATACCTCGAGGTCTGGCGCCTTTAGAATATCTTTTTGACTTTGACGATGTAGCAAAAAAGCCTACCATAGAGCACACAGACTCTGAAGTTGAGGAATGCAACATAAGCACAGAAGATAAGCCCAAAATGATTAAATTGGCTAAGTTTCTCCCCACAAACATGAAAAAGAAATACATTGACCTTTTCAAGGAGTTTTTAGACATGTTTTCTTGGGGCTACGAAGACTTAGAGGCTTATGACACGAACATCATACAACACAAAATACCTTTGAAAGAAAATCAGAAACCCTTCAGGTAAAAACTTCGTAGAATTAACCCAAAACAACTGCCTGCAGTGGAAAAAGAGATTAAAAAGATGTATGAGGCAGGAATAATAGTTCCCGTAAGGTTCTCTGATTGGGTTTCGAATTTAGTGGTTGTGAGAAAGAAAACAGGGGAGATTAGATTATGTAGTGACTTCAGAAATCTTAATAGAGCCTCACTCAAGGACAACTACCCGTTGCCAAAAATGGAACATATTCTTCAAAGGGTGGTAGGCTCTAAAAGGATCTCCCTGCTAGACGGTTTTTTAGGATACAACCAAGTCTTAGTAATCCCAGAAGACCAACTCAAAACAGCCTTTACCACTCCATGGGGCACCTTTATGTATGTAAAAATGCCTTTTGGGTTGATGAACACTGGTGCAACCTTCCAAAGAGCAATGGACATAGATTTTTCATATGAGGGCACTTCATTGTTATTTACTTGGATGACATAACAGTCTATTCTAAGATTGAAGAAGAACATCTAAAACATCTGAGGAAAGTGTTTGAAAAATGTAGAAGGTTTGGTCTGTCATTAAATCCCAAAAAGACTATATTTGGGCTACAAGAAGGAAAGCTTCTCGGCCACATTATATCTGTAAAGGGAATTAGGATAGACCCACAAAAATTTGAGGTAATACTACAAATCACACACCCAAGAAACATCAAAGAATTACAGTCCTTCATTGGGAAGATTAACTTCCTTAGGAGGTTTATTCCCAATCTAGCTGAACACCTTAGGAATATGACTAACATGCTGAAGAAAGGTGTAGGAGTTAAATGGACTGTTGGAGCTAAACAATCTTTCGAATCAGTAAAACTTGCACTCACCCAAGCTCCTATTCTGATTAGACCTGATTTCTCAAAAGATTTCCTGATCTTTTCATTTGCCTCTGAGCATACAGTGGTTGCAGTCTTACTGCAGAAAAATCTAGAGGGAATGGAACAGCCAATTTCCTTCTTCAGCAAAGCACTGAGGGATGCACCCTTGAAATACAACATAATGGAAAAGCAGGCCTATGCCTTAATCAAGGCCTTAAAGGACTTTAGGGGGTACATTCTGCATTCCCACACCATAGCCTACGTGCCTAACATAGTAGTCAAAGATATACTGTCCCAAGACCCAGATGGGAAGAGGGGCCAATGGATTGCTATGATTTTAGAATATGACCTTGAGATTAAACCCACAAAACTGATCAAAGGTCAGGGCTTAGCTAAATTAATGGCTGAATCAAATCTGCAAGCCCTTGACATTAACATGGTAGCCGCCTTGGACGAGCAGGAAGGACTGCCTGATCCCACTGTTGAGGAGAAGTTCCAGAACTCTCCTTGGTACTCTAACATCCTTTATGTGCTCACCAACCTCAATGCTCCACCTGAACTATAAAAAAACAAGGCCAGATTCTTAAAGCTGAAAGCCAGGAGATATTGCATAATAAATAACTACTTATACTTGAAAAATCCAAATGGCCTATTGCTTAAATGTTTGCCAGAAGCAGAGGCAGAAAGGATTAAACAAGAATTCCATGCCGGAGAGTGTGGAGGCTACCTGAACTGGAAGGCCACTGCAAACAAAATACTCAGGGCTGGTTATTATTTGCCCACACTCTTCAATGACATCCATAAGATGGTAATTGCCTGCCAAAAATGCTAGATTTTTTAAGGCAAGAGAAAACTCCTTCCCCTCCCTTTACAACCCATCACTGTTGAAGGTCCTTTTATGCAATGGGGCCTAGATTTTATTGGAGAAATCCACCCTGCTTCTTCTGCACAACACAAATGGATCTTAACAGCCACAGACTACTTCACTAAGTGGATAGAGGCCATACCTACTAGGAATGCCACAGATTCAGTCATCATTAGGTTCCTAGAAGGTCATATCCTCTCTCGGTTTGGCTGCCCAAGAAAAATAATCACTGATAATGTTGCTGCTTTTGGATCCAAGAAAGTGGTTGATTTTTGTCACAGGTATCAAATAGTGCTTGTTCATTCAACTTCTTATTACCCACAAGGTAATGGCTTAGCTGAATCGTCGAACAAGAGCCTGGTGATCATCATCAAAAAACTGCTAGAAGAGAACAAAAAGTCATGGCACAACAATTTAGTGCATGCCTTATGGGCTGACAGGCTTACCACAAAAAATTCCATTGGAATGTCACCATTTCAGCTTTTCTATGGTGCAGAAGCAGTTTTCCCTACCAGCCTTGGGGTACCAGTAATCAAGCTAGTTCAAGACATTCAGTCAGAAGAAGACAGTATGGTGAGAAGGATAAACCAAACAATGAATATTCAGCAAACAAGGGAAGAGGTCCATAACAGAGCTATCAAAGTTCAGGAAAACATAAAGAAATTTCTTAACAAGAGAACCAAAGCTACTGATTTCAAAATTGGAGATAAGGTTCTGAAGTGGGATTCAAGGAGAGAGGATAAAGGAAAGCACGGCAAGTTTGACAGTTTGTGGCAAGGTCCATACATCATCCAGGCCACTGTGGGGCAAAATACCTTCTTCCTACAAGAATTAGATGGTACAGAGTTGTTCGGAGGTCCTGTCAATGGCAGGATGCTCAAACACTACTTCTGCTGATTTTCAATTTCCAGTTTTCATTTCCATTGTACATACCATTGCAGTTTTTGTTTTCAAGAAAAAGAGAAAATGTTCCAAAAAATAGAGGAAAAGAGAGAGGTTCAGACATGCTCAAAACATGAACCTCTGAGGTATAAAAGATTGGATCTAATATGATCAAAACCTGAGCCAAAGAAAGCAAAGTAGCTGGTCCTAACATGCTCAAAATCTGGACCATCAAAAAAAAAAAAAAAGTCAGCTCTAACATGCCCAAAACCAGAGCTGAAATAAAGAAAGAAGTGACACTAACATGTTCAAAACTTGAGTCACAAAGAAAGAAGGATACTTCAAGCTTCAGATTTCAAGCCTTCACAGTTTTGTTTTCAGTTTTCTGCAAATTTCTGTCCATGTGCAATTATCTTTATGCCTTGGATCAACAACAAACTAGACTTTCTAATCCTAGTTTGACTGTTTTTAAATTTTTGTTGTAGAATGTAGAGAAGAAATCTGTTGGACAGTTTAATCCCAGCAGATATTAGATTAGGTAGAGAAACATATGAGACCAACAGTCTAATCTGGTCTCATGGAGCAATAAGGGTAGATTTAGAATAGGTTTATTTTCTGTTATAAAAATAAATGATGTAAAGGGTCTGCTAGTTCAAGTGCGCCCTAGAAGAAGAAAAAATGCTAGGACTGTAGTGTGGGTAGGTAGATTGATTGGGAAAGTTTTTCTGCTAAATTGATGTCTTCACAATTGTGGCAGCTGAAAATCAAAGAAGAAGGTGGCTTAAGCAGCAGGCATCTGGCCTACACCAAAGATCATTTTCTGAATTCCTGACTCCTTCAATAAGAAGCCATCCCCATGTGGAGCCACTGTTAGCCCCCCTATAAATTTTTGACAAAGCAAAGTAGGGGACTAAATTGTTTTTGAGCCTTCAAGGAATGCATCTCCCCTGAAGACACATCATCCTTGAAGTCTCCTGTGCCTTTGCCTTTGATAAATTTCCCTCTGCTGACTCCCTTTATAAGGTCTCATTGATTACATAAATTCTGCTCCAAAAGGCCTACATTAACCCTTATATCACTGCAGAATTTCCCTTTTCACCTCTTCTTCATTTGTCAAAACCCCTTTTCTTTACCCCAAAATCCCTCCCCTAGTCCTTCTAATCCTCCCAAAAATCCCCTTTACATCCCACATTCACCCTTGGTTTTGCCAAGCACCCCTTTTTCCCTCTATCGTTATCCATATTTGGCTGTGATTTTCATTAAAACGAGCCAAAAAACCCACTTTTCTACCTTTGTAACGGGCCTAGCCCCTGCACCTTTTCCTCCACGTGACCAGAGCGCTAAAACCAAGCGCCAGCTCGAAAGGCGCTTACCGCAGATGGATATCAGACGCAGTTTCAACCGTCGATCTGTATAGATCGGACGATGATCGCAGCTCCCACATCGTCCATTGTTCACCCCGTTCATCGCCCTGATCGTACCATCACCGTCTATTTACCCGCAGATCTGACGGTTCAGAGTCTACCCGCCTCGGTGGTCCCCGCGTACTATTCAAAAACCACCCGGTTTCTGTCGCACCGCCTTTGGGTGCAGGGTGGTATTTTTCGATAGGCCAGCAATTCCACTCAGCATTCGACACGTGGCTCCGACACTATTTCAAAACCACTACCCCATCGCGAATTAACGTTCGTCCGCAGATGCGTAGCGATATGCACGTGCACCGTCCAATCTGGGGCAGTTGATCCAACGGTCGTTGTTCCACAGAGCTGCACACCAGTTAACCCATGGCAGCCGCACCCCTGGCCCACAATCCATCGCCCTCCGACGTGCTTTCCACCATTGATCTCCGCCGAGATCGGACAGTCCAGATTTAATTGCCCCGCCGTTGACCACCCCGCCATCGCCCGATCTCGCCACGTCACCCCCACGTGTATCCACCATACATCCGCCCATCCCATTGCATATATTTTTTCAAAAGTCGAGTTTGTTAAGGTTTTTCATTTAAATTTCCTCTATGCTCCGCCAACCTTCACCAAGGCTTCCCTCCATCATTCCTTTGCATTGTTCCGCCATTTCACCAGCCGCACGACCATTTTCATCATTTGACCCCATGCATGGTTTCCCTAACAGTTTTCATGTTCTGCAGGGTTACAGGTGGGCGGAAAACCGCCATAGCTTATTATCTCTGTCGCATGGACAGAAAACGCAGGAAAAGACCACTTCCAAAGGCCGAGATAATAAAAAATAGTCCGGGAAGATGGCTGACAGGACTTGCATTAAAAGAGTAGAGTTCAAACTCCGCAAATATTTTCGGCGCCATTAAAGCTCGGTTTTCCACTGACAGAGACAGTTTGAAGCGGCAAAGAGTATTAGCACAAAGTTAGGGAGTTCCTATGTACATCATTGAAGATATTAAGCCCTAATCTAGTGTTTCAAAGGTAGGGTACCAAGATCGAAGACCCCAAGGATCAACCAGAAAGTCCAATACACCCGTGGAAGATTAATGCTATCAGGGTTTCAAATCAGCAGAAATGTTTCTTCCTGAGTAAGGACACGGTACACATTATTGTTTCGGTCTACGTTGTGTACAAATGAATTTTCCCCCCCTACAACAGTCCTATGCTATCAGCGGCATTTGATGCACAGCATGGCAAGCCCTAGCATCCTTTATTTTCCTTTTTGTTTATTCACCAGAAGTACTACAGAATGCTGCAGAAGAGTACATCAGAGACATGCCTGGAGTAAATGGAAACCTAACGAAGACCTCTCTTTCACCCAAGAGTGCCACAGATTAATGCACAGAATTTATACAGAGTGGGCTTCGGCCTTCTTCCTCTTCTGAGTTTTTAATGCTGCATTTAGTTTTTCGCCTACCTTCTCTGCTCCACTGGAGCTATAAATTCATGAAGAAACTCATTGTAAAGGTTGTTGATCAGTTATCAGAGAATTGCAAGTAGTTTCTTTTGAGACACAGTCTTTGTGTAAAGTTGTAAGATAGGCTGAGGAATATGATTTCAGACTGAATTATTCAGCTATTGGAAATGTTGTACTTGACTGGTATTGCTATTTAATATGACAAGCACATTTCTTTGGATCCTGATCTAAAGCAGCGGTGATGTTTTCCTATCTCTACGTTTTAATTCATTTCATTTCGTTTCTACTGGCTTGCATCAGAATATTGGCATAGGATTTACCCTTGTTAGGTACCCTATGTTTCTGCTCTCCTTGCCATTGATGTTTTTCTTTTTAATGTGTTATCTAAGAATTGATTTCAGTTAGTTTAACCAGTGTAGTGGATGTTATTGCCTGCTCTCTGATGTATGAATTAAATGAATCTGTTCTTAGATATTTCTTGTTAAGGATTTAGCTGGAAGATTTGGGAACACTGGGGATCAGAGTTAGCCCTGTCCACTAGGATCCTTGTGCGACCAGCTGGTTTTTAACTTTGTGCCCTGAATCTGTGTTGTCTCCTCCTCTCCTACCATTCCATATCACGCTATCATCTTTAAGATCCAACGTTTTAGATGACTAGCCCAATTGAAAGCCTGCCTATTGATTAGCAAGCAAATCCTTTTCTGACTCCATTTCCCAATGGTTTTGAATGCTCCCTGGAATACTTCACCTCTGCCTTATTCCTCTTTGCTCATCCTTGTCTTACATTTAACCCTTCTTTCCTGATAAACAACAACCAAACAAACAATCAAATAAACAAACCCTGAGCCTTATAACTAGCCTAACATATTAAATTTGAGCCTCAAAGACATAAAACCTTTGCTTAAATAGAGAGATCCCTCTCTGGACCCAGGAGGGCTAGATCCTGAGGTCTGAAAGTGGTTTGATGTTGTCTCATCTTTTGGTCTTGCCAATCTGGCCAAAACATGGGAACCCCAACACAAGGCTAGACCTCAATTTTCAGAGGAATTAATTTTATTTTTCAATTACTTGGGTGGTATTGTCTTATGTTCATGTTGGTAATATGGATTCATTTTTCTTATGCATTCAGTTTCTTCATGACTAAAGTTATTTCAAATAGAGCATTAAATTTCATTCTGAAGAGGTGAGAAAAAATTATAGGAAGATTTCTTTGCCCAGATCTCATTTCTTTGTTTTCTTGCTTCTCTAGTCATAATTTTATTATAAGCAACACACTGAACTACTTTGTGAATTTTTTTTTGACAAGTGAAGCATTGACCATTGCAGTAAGAATACCTGGGAGTATAATACATTCTTGAGTAGCTTTCCTTTTGTTCATGGTGAAGTTTTTTTTCATGGGAAATATTTGATCCTTCATTCTTTTGTTGAGGTTTATAATTATGATGAATACTTCCTTTTACTGCATTGATGTAGCTTCTTGTACCTATTTCAGAAGGTTTCATAGTTTTTTATGTTTCACCATTTGGATTGTATCCTAGACTTGTCTTAATTAGAGGAGAGCATTGCACTTTAATGATTTCTTCTAAGGTCTCAAATCCTTTAAGAAATCTAAGATTTAAAGCCTTTGATTTCTCAAGTTCCTTCTTTAGACCCACAATTTCAAGTTCTAAGTTTTCACAGTGCCTTTCTTTTTCTAGAACTTGTTTCTTTAAAACTTTTTTAGCTAATTTAGCTTCTTCTAGACATATTTTTAGCTGGATTATTTCTTCAACAAGAGTGTTTTCCTTATACATACAAATTTCCTTTTCTTGATTTTTGTTAATAACCTCGAGTCTGTCAATTTCTTCTAGAGCATCAATAAAGACATCATCAGGTTCATCTAAAAATTAGTCTTCAAATTCCATAATCAACAGATAATCTTGATCATATTGATCATCCTCATTTTTTGAAGGATATTCACTATCTTCGTGAACATAGAAACTTTTCTTGATATCATAACTTCTTTTAACATTCATATTTGGAACATTCTTCCCATTCTCATGATTTTATTTATAAGGACATTTAGCGGCATAGTGACCTACTCTTCCACAAGAAAAACATTTGAAAGGAAGCTTACGTTTAAACCTTCCAGTTCCTACTTGAAGTTTCTTCACAAAATTTGCTTCTTCTTCGTCTGAAATGTAACATGTTTCCTTAGGATCTTCCTTTTATTTCCCTATGTATGTAGCTTTTAATGCTACTTCTCTAATCTAATGGACCCCCTTTTCTCATCTCATAATTTGTTAAAATCCCATGGAGTTGTTCAATAGTGAGATTCTTCAAATCCTGCATTTCTTCAATGGTAGAGACTTTGAAATCTAACTTTGAGATTAGAGATCTTATAATTTTATAAACAATAGTAGAATCCTTTATTTCATCACCAAGGTTTTTCATTGAGTTAACAATATCATCTACCTTAAGGAAAAATATTGTAATACTTTCATCATCATGCACTCTAAGAGTCTCATGTTTAATTCTAAACGTTTGAAGTTAAGCGATTTTTACCTTAGTGTTACCTTCGTAGCTTTGGATAATTTTGTCCCATATAGTCTTCACGGTATTGAGTTGCATGAACTTCACAAATTTTGATTCAGCCAATCTTCCTAAGATATCATTGATTTCCTTTGCATTGGTCTCATATTTTTTTCTTCCCTACATCATATGTGGCAATGGATGTTGGGTATTGATATCCACCTTCAACAATCTACCATACATCAACTCCAAGTTCCTACAAATATGCTCTCATTTTGACTTTCTAAAATACAAATTTAGTTACGTTAAACAAAGGTGTCTTAACAGAAAATTATCCTTCTTGGTCACTCATCTTGATGGATCTCCCTTTAAGCGATCAAGTTTCTTCTGAGGAACCTTGCTCTGATACCAATTGTTGGGAAAAATACTAAGAGAGGGGTGAATCAATATTTTTAAACTTTAACTTTCAATTTTCATATACTGAATTATGTACGCCCTATTCTTAAAGAAACTTGTGTATGTATGCTACTTCAAATAAGGGAAAACAACATATATCTAGCTTACTGGTTTTTTATATGTTCTATTAGATGATTATATTTAACCATTTCAATAGTAGATTAATCATTTTTAGTATGCAGTAAAGAACATAAATAAATCACAACAAATGAGAAACACACATAGAACACCATGATTTTAGGTGGAAACCCAATGTGGGAGAAAACCACCATTATCATTGTATTTGTCTTCTTTCTTATTCTATAAATAAATTCTTCATTTCATTTGTACTAATGCAGACTCTTACCAGTACACAGGCACCCACCTTCAGGAGGCTACAACCTCCACTTATTCTCCATCTCCTACTGGAAGGGAGATACAACCCCCTAATCTTGTTTACTCGCTTCTATCAGAAGGGAGCTCCTACCCCCTTTCTGAAGGCTACAAACCTCAACTCCTTTTGGAACAATTTTCATAATGTTTTAGACTAAATCCACCTGCGAAATAATCATCAAACAACCAGTAGGCCACCTTTCATCACATTTTCAAACCAGACCCATATAAACATTAAACCCAAACAAACATGTTAAACTAAAGCATCAAATGTGAGTCACTGAAACACTATAAATCAACTAAATTTCGGAAGCATCAATTCACTAAATGTAGAACCCAACCATACCAGAAAAATATCAAAATTTGTACACGACTGCACTGAATAAAATTCATGTATTATGTGCTTCCTCTATATAGCACCTACGTACATAACTTAAACTACTGAAAACTTAATCATGAATAACTGTAATAGTGAATCAATCATTAAACCATTTAACCAATCATAGATCAACTCTCCCAGTCTCAGATCACTGAACCAATCACAAATCACCACAATGTATCATCATTACCATTCCAGACTTAACTGAATCAACGCTATCAGATACATATGATCAAGATAGAGATATCATTGACATAGAGTAGCAAAGAAAAAAAAACTCTTCAAATGTTATCATCAAGTCTCATTGCAAACCCTAGAATATATACATGACATTAATGAAACATATCAACGTATGTACACGACAAGTATGCATAACACCAATGTGCATATCTCAACAAAATGAAAACCTTATCTTAGAATATATAAATGACACTATAGAAACAGATCCACATATGTACGCGACCATTCAGAGGCAAACCAACATACATATATAAATCACTTAATAATACCTTCACAACATCTGTCAAACCCAAATCTTGAAACACGTAATTTTATAGTCATACATCATTATGTGCATATTCATACCATCATCATGGATTTTTCATTATTAGATGGAAACATAAATAGATCAAGCAATATGCACTCCTTTCATATCTATCAGATATGATCCATATCCATGATTCCTGATGCACACATGTTTTAGATCAAATCATTGATAAACTAATCATCACTTTCACTCTTAACACCTTGGTCTCCATCTCTTTATATATTTTTTTCCTTAACCAATACCTTAGGAAAATGTCGTTGGTATTCTTTGACGAGATAAAATAATCATTGTTGCTCCAATTAATATGGGCTAATACCATGGAAATGACTCCTGGTATCCAAAATACCATGGTTTGTATTTTGTACGCGGATTTCACTTACAAGACTTGCGTATGTGCATGACCTTGCTTCACAGGACCCACATATACTTTCTCAAACTTCACATTTAACATTCATCTGTCTCTGAACTATCAATTCTCTATCTATATCCTTTTTAGCATTTGTACTAGTCTTCATGAGTTCCATAATCATAATGTTATCATAATGAACTGACATTTTTATCAAGTAGTTTGCCATTAAGGACAAAAAATTAGCCATAATTCAGCTTTAACATCCAAAGTTGATACTTGTGGTGATGGATACACAATGAATCCACCGACTTCATTGAATAAATTCTAGTAGAAGAGAACCAAGACCACAATTGTGAGAAATTGGGCTAGATAAGGAATACTTGAAGACTAGTGCAATTTTTTGGCCAATTCTAGCACTGGCCCAATCTTCCCCCATGGAAAAGAATCTATTCCCATGACCTCATTATTTGGATCACCTTGATCTCAATGGCCTTGGCTCTCAATGTGCTCCATTTTTTCCCATTTTCTAGACGAACATCACTTGAAAGAGAGAAGAAAAGAATGGTATTAATGGTGGTCTTTCCTCGATGTTACTGGAAGAAGAGGAGTGGCATCATGATCAAGAATTGGGGCATCACCGAGGCCTCCAACAAAGAGTGTATTTGTTTATATTTTTATTACCATAACTCTTTTATACTATAAAGGTTGTGGTCACCATGGTTATTGTTACTGCTTTGGATTAAAACTATGTGCATTGGCTACGTTTTGGCCAATTTAATAGATTGTGCACATATTTTCCTTTTCCTTTATAATAAGGAAAAAAAAAATTTGGTCCATGTTAATTTATTCTTTATTATTAAATAAGTTGTTGGTCTAACTGTCAATATTATGAATTCAATAATGAAATCAATGCATTCCCATACTAGGGCCAACAATTGACATTTGCAATGGAAGACAATTTTTATTTCTAGGGATTTCAAATCAAATCTCTCTGTGAAGGGGAGGCTATAAGAAGGATATATGTACAGAAATAATGCTTTTTCTAGCTATCAATTATTCTCCATAAAATGTATTATTATATTTTTCTATTCGTTGGACTTCACTTTTGACTCTGCCATATAAATCATTGCTTTCAATGACGAATATTCCAAGTTTTAGAGGTTTAACAAAGAAATACTTGCCATTTCTATTGATAGTGCATTCTCTCAGCTTTTTTGGTTTCAAAATGATAGGAAATATGATGATTTTGGTTATTTAATATATGATTCCTCTTATATTGATGTTACGAAGGGTATTTCAGAAGCCTATAATGTTTTGATTTCAAATTAGGGAATAACGTTACATTGATTTTTTATTATTGACAAGAAGGATGTGATTCAATACTCCACAATCAACAACTAGTAATGGAGATTCAAATAATAGCACATCTCAAGCTAATTTCTTGGTGGAAAACCTTCATAATCTTCAAGCATTTTTTGTATTCTTTTGAGTTGCAACTATTTGGAATTGGGATCTATATATCTGTTTGTAAGTTCACTTTAATTTTTTTTGTAAACAGGTGCATTTTTTGTATAAGTTAACATCCCTCATCTATTGATCTTGAGTTGTTAAAATAATGGCCAAAATTGATTATTTGTTAGATTTATTAAGCATTGTGTCCTATATATTCTTGATGACACAATAAAAATCAACAAGTCATCTCTCACTAATATTCAAATTTGTTTACAACATGCATAAGACACGATTGAGTTTTTGTAGCTCAAATATCAACTCTAGTGAGAATAAATACAATAGAAGAGTCATAATTCTAAATTGGTTCTTGTTCACAACAATTCTTTGTTTGGGATTGATTCCCATTAGCAATCATCATTTGTTCATATTTTTGAGGTGATTTCAAGAGCATATTTACGTGAGGATATAAAGGTTCAACCCGAACTTCCCAAGACCATCATTAGACCTTGGGAAAAGCTTATCAGCAACAACAACAAAACTAGTATCAGATATGAAAAGTATGTGTTCTTTCAAATTCCATACTATTCCAAACCAATCCAGTTTCAAAGTGTTGGGTTCCTTTGGGACAATTCATCTTCACCCGCTCCTCTTCCACAACCAGTTCGAATTGTTAGACACCAACACTATGATTGAGTTGGATATGTGAAAGATTAGTTTTTTATTGTCAATCTTGTGAGCATTGTGGAAAACATACTCATCATTAAGATAGATGTTCTAAACATAAGATTGTGACAAGAGAAAATATTCACCTTGGATGGGTCACTTACTAGAAATGGTCTTCAACAACCAAGAAGATATATCATTCATCCCTTAGAATTCATTCTTGAGTATTGAGATAACTTACAGTGGGGATATTTTTATCTTCTTACCCTGTACCTCAGAAGGTGGAATTGATGGGGAGATACTAGTTTTGAAGTTATATCAAACAAGTATGAGCCATCGCCTAAACTAGAGCTAGATTTAGCAAGATCCAAAGTCACGGTTGTACCTAGAGACGGATTCATATCCATGAGTTTTATTTGGCTAGTGGTCTACCTTAAACCACTACTTGTAGAAGACTTTGGCTTCTACTATGCATCTCATCAATTTATGTTCATATTTAAACCATCATCAGGGAGCACTTCCACTATGCAGAAGAATTCAACTTTTAACCATATTTAGAATTGTTCCGAGAACTAATACGAGCTAAGTTCCATAGTCGGTGGTCAATCTTAAACCACCATTAGAAACCGACTTCTAATTTTGATACCTCGTTTGGTTTATGGTCTTCATTAAACCACTATTTGAAAGAGCACATCTAGCCATTGACTACCATACACTTTTGTATTTTATCTCTCTTGGTGGAATTACATACACCCCTTCGAGTTAAGGGGGGAGTGTTTGACCCATAATCTTCTTGGGTTATGTAAAATCGAATCATTCACTTGAATGAAAGGTGAAAAGCCTCAAGTGAATGCCAATAGTCATGTAGAAGTCCAAGGGACCTCTTGGAATATGAAAACCAAGGGTCAGAAAAATTGTAAATATTAATATGTATATTTTGTGAGTAATATGTATCATAGGATTTACGAAATTAGCCTATTATTTGGCATGTGTTAAAACATATATATATATATATATATATATATATATATATATATATATATATATATATATATATATATATACCTTATCATATCCTCCTCAAAAAATTTGTCTTTCTCCCATTGAAAGTATGGTTGTGATTAAATATTTAATGTACAAGGACAAGGCAACTAAAATGAAAGACAAGAGACTTCCTTATATTGCTTCAAATTCCTATCAAAGTCACCTATGAATTAAGAGGGGATGGCATGAAGATGTTAAGTCTTTGCTAAATCATTGGAGAATAGAGGAGGTCACTATTTACAATATTGATACCATTAAAATTAAGCAGAAATCATGGTGTGGTCATGAAACATACAAGAAGATAAATTAATATACTATTAAGAGGTCATTAACACCAAACTAGAACATCAAAACAATCTTTTTATTTTACTTATATTAAAGAATAAAATTAATAATGTCAAAATATGAATGAATTATTATGAACTTCATATTAAAACGTCGCACTAGACAATTCCTAAATCATCATGGAATGAAATAATTTATCATTTTTTTTAATACTACAAAGGTGGAGGATGAAACCAACAATCTCTGTGAACTAATGATAGCCCACACATTGGTCTTGAGACTTGCTCATGAGGATGGGGCCTTAAACATTTAAATCTTTGGAGATTCTCTATTGATTGTTCAACAGATACCAAAGGAATTTTTTTTGAGAATCTTCACATTGCAACCTTGTTTTAATGATGTTTTGTCGATTACATCAATCTTCTCACACATTTCCTTTTCACATATATATAGGGACATAAACATGATTTTAATTGAATTTGGAACAATAGTTCATTTTTGAATAGCTAGAGGGGACTGTCACAAAATATGCTCATGATCAGTGTCTCTAAAGATGTCTTTTATTTTGGTTTTACTCATTGTTTATGTATAAAGATGGGATAGCATGGTGTTAGGTCAATTACTAGGAAGAGGCCTTCCGTATGGGTTTTTACCCCCTCTTCCTTTAGCTATCGAATGAAAATTGTGTCTTGAGTAGCTAAAATAAGTTATAAATTTTTTTGAAAGATTTAGTCGCAAATCAGGTTGATGAAATTTGATGCTCCTTTTTAGAGTAACGTAAGGTTGTAAAAGAAATTTTTAGGAATTCCACATGCATATGTAGTATTGTAATCTTGTTTTTATTAATTACATTACAAATATTTATCCTTGAAAAAGAAGAAGTTGGAAAATGAAAATCACTCCTAAATTGTCTTATATATGTCCATACTAGATTTCAATTTCAAAATTTTTGAAACAATATCAACCTTCCTAATTTATCAATTTATAAAATCTATGGAGATTTAGGAATTTGTTTTTCCATTCTTTTTAAACATAAAAAATAATTAAGAAAAAAATAAATAAATTCGTTACCATGTTTTCAAAACCTCATAAAACAAAATTGATCTTAATATCCATCTAGAAGGATCTTTTTATTAATAAACTTAAATTTTTTTATCTTTGAAAAAGAAGAAGTTCGAAAATGAAAAACACTCCTAAATTGTCTTATGTATGTCCATATTATATTTCAATTTCAAAATTTATGAAACAATATCAACCTTCCTAATTTATCCATTTATAAAATCTATGGAGATTTAGGAAAAAAAAATTCTGTTCTTTTTAAACATACAAAATAATTAGGAAAACAATAAATTAATTCATTACCACCTTTTCAAAACCCCATAAAAGGAATTACAATTCTTAATCTTTGAAAAAGAAGTTGGAAAATGAAAATCACTCCTAAATTGTTTTATGTACGTCCAGATTAGATTTCAATTTCAAAATTTATGAAACAATATCAACCTTCCTAATTTATCAATTTATAAAATCTGTAGAGATTTAGGAAAAAAAATTCTCCCTTGGTTTTAAACATACAAAATAATTAAGAAAAACAAAAATTAATTCATTACCATCTTTTCAAAACCTCATAAAACAAAATTAATCTTAATATTCATCTAGAGGGATCACATCTAGCAGAGCCTAATCTCAAATGTATCAAGGAAAATTGATCAAGGAAAATTGACCGCGTGACCTCCCACTAGTAAAGTGCATTAACTCAAAAAACTAGACCAATTAAATTAACCTTCAGACCTATTTTCCATATTAACTCTGAAATCGATTTATTTTTCATCTTAATTATTAATAACCTTCATAAATATTTACTAACCCACCATTCTCACCCTCAGATTTTAAAAACATTTCAATTCCACCATTTTATGATATTTCCCGTACATGGAACCCGTTTTAGTTTTATATATAATTTCTTACATAAAAAAATGATTAAAGTTGTAACTTTATTTTTAGTTTCCATGACACATAAGTGTCCCTTTTCACGTTGTTGTACTTTTATATTGAAAATTTTTCATTCCTATATAAACAAGGACTGAAAGATTTTCATTCCTATATAAACAAGGATTGTACGTAGTGGTAGTCTCTGTCGGATAAGAAAGTGAACGAAGGATGGATGGTATTGTGTGTATTGTGTTGTTGCCCTTGCAGGACCAGTGAGTACTGCGACAAGTGAGTAGTTTTGCGGCCACAAAAACATGCTTCCAACAACTAAAATGTGCTTTCAGCAACTAAAAATGTGCGATCTCGGCACCAACAAATTTCCAGGCCACAATCATCGGCCTTCCAAACAAATTTCCAGGCCACAAAACAAGGCTTCCTCTGCCAGCTCCATTGCAATTTCTTAACAATTTGTCAATTTCCCTGTTGTAGGGAAAATCCTTTACAAATTCCTCGGAATGGTGTTGGACAAGAGACTTGATCAAATGTAGGGTACCAGAGAGCTGTTTAGGGAAGCTGAGGGCATAACCTATCAAAGTCGTCCCAAGGGTTGAGAATGCAAAGGCTTGCACTGTAGGTACGCAAAGGAATTCACAGAAAAAAAAAGTTTTATTGGGTCCAACACCCTGGAAGCCGGACTTGACTTAGCAAGCCCTAAAACAACTACATTCCACGATAAAACCATTGCAAGAGGTACAAATCCACCACATAAAATAGCTTTTTGAGCCTCATATGGATCTCTTCCCATGACCTTGCATATAAAAGGAGTTATCACATGAAACCCTAATGTAAGCACAATTACAGGAATAACAGGAGGAAACCATGCAACAAGTTTGAAATATTGCCAGATAAAATGTCTCTTTAACAATATTCCAACCCCTATAAGCCTTGAAATGGATGTAACCATCAGAACGCATAAACCCCTGTTTACTCCATTGATTACATTGAAAGATGCCAAGGTTATAATCCACCCCACCATTCTCGGAAACAAAAGACAGGCCATGAAAGGAGGCAGAAAGGGCAACCACTACTGAACAAGGGAACCGAGACCGACAATTCAAGAAACCAAAAGAGTATAGTTGAACATTGCATAAATTACTACAACAATGATTCCCATATTGTCACCCAATGTATGCATCCCTAATCCTGTAAAACTCACCTCATCCAATCCTTTCTCTTCCATGACTACACAACCGATCTCCGCAACAAGAAAAATAGAAGCAATAACATAAACCCATGAAGCCAAAATTATCAAAGTTGATGGCAAGGAACCTGCCTTAATTGTTGCTGTAGGCAAACCCAATATTCCAAGTCCTATAGCAGTGCTCATGATCAAACCCATTGTAGTCTAGAAATCACCTGAATATGTTGAATCTCTTTTGGGTTCTTCTTCCTCATTCTTATCAGTCTCTAGAGTTGTTACATGGGATTCAACTCTGGTTCTAAATAGATGCACTGATGGGCTACATATATTTGACTTTGCATTGAACAATGGCCGACATATTTCTTTTCTACTCTCCAAAGGAGTTGATGACAGATAACATGAAGGTCTTTCTCCATGGATGTATAAGCAACTCCACAGGCCAACTGTATTACAACATATTTATAGGGTTCACTACATAGGTGTAGTCTTTGAGCAAGTGGATGTGATGCCCATGCATAACTCAAACTGTTATATATATCAGAAATCTTCACGGGACTAGTAGATATGTTCCAACAAGGCACTGATTTTGGAAAAATAACCAAAAATTTTATAGATCATGCCAAAAGAGCTAGGGCACACAACGGTCAAACTTAGCAAATAATAAGCAGGTCACTGCAATTCACCTTCCTTCGTCCTCTGGCAAGAATAAAGCACCTTCCTCTGTGGGCGTGATGCCATCTCCTGCAAAGACCATACTGGAACAACAATTGGGTCTAAAAGAAATAAAAAACTGAGTCTATACCCAAGCATTATCGACCACGGCCAAGAGAAAGCAGGGCAGAAAGCGGTGAGCTTTGAAGAGGTGAAGGAAGTGAGATGTGAAGGTCCTATACTGGTAGGTTGGCAGGGTAAACATAGACGAATTTTGACACGTAAAATAACCAACTCGTGGCAAGTGGGTAGGGTAAACGTAGACAGATTTTGACATGTAAAATAACCAACTGGCAGGTGGGTAGGGTAAACATAGATGGATTTTGACACGTAAAAGAAATGTGCGTAAAATGAAAATATGCGAAAATTTTTCATACTTTGGCTTAAAAAAACATTGGTTAAAATTTTTTGCCCATCTTTGAAACTTTCGTTATTCTTAAAATAGCATGTGAAACCTTAGCTATTCTTAAATAGCATGCAGATTAAGTGACCTTTCGCAATAAGAGGTTGAATTTCAAAGTTTTCTTGAAATTGAAGTGAACAAACAATTCTGATTGAAACTTTGGTTAAAGACGAAAAATTGATGAAAACAATTAAGTCAAAGCATGATTAATAGCTAGTCAGCGATCAATCGATCGCTATAGTCCATGCAGGGACTAATAAAAAGTTAATGATGGATTAAAAATGATTCTTTTGGAAAAAATTTTAGGTTTAATTTCTCTAAAATTGGGCAGGAATTCATTGAAATCACAAGCTTGATGCGTAACCCTACACGATCAAAGTGCCCTAGAAGTTTTTCAGGGTGTTGAATCCATGTATAGAGTCAGAAAAACTAATTTAAATTGCACAAATCAAGATTTCACGTCAAATCCATATATAATCCAAAAACCAATTTAAATAACACAAATCAAAATACTAAAAATAACTTATTAAAAATATTCTATCAAACTTCATGCAACAATACGTAATAAAGCCTTAATGACACACTAATAAGTTTTTACTCAATCGACAATGATGAGGTTCGTGCCTTTTCACATGTGCCCATTCCTCCTATCCGTCATTCAACTTTTTCTTACAATGTATCTCGCAACGTGAAATTACTTGTTCGTTAGCCTAGACTCTAGAGTAGCCTTCGTTGATTTATGGCCACATGTCACATTACCCACTTTTTAAAAAGAGGGAGAGTATTGACCTCATTGTAGTTGCAACTTCCATATACATTTTATAGGTTTTATTTTAATATATTTTCTCTTTACGATTGTGCCATTGACGACAACCAATATTTCAGCTGCTATTCACCCATTAATGCCCCTTAAGAGTACCATCGGTGTATGGATGGTCAGGCTGAAGTACACTCTACATCTGCGGATCATCATACATGGGCATGGGCATGGGGCAAGCTCCCGATCAGCGTGCTCCGGCGACCCCTCCCTTCTCGGGCTCGACGGTGGACCCCTTAGCTCTCCCGATGCAATGATGGGATATACGAATACAAGATATACCGTGTACGCATTCAGTTCCAATACTCATTTGAATTTCAAATTTGAAACCCCGCCATTAAAATTTTAATTTCTATAACCGTGACCGCCTGGACGGTGCAAGGAAACGCTGCCAGTCCGGCTCTCTGGAGGGTGCAACGAAATGTGGTCTAGTGGTGGCGGTCATGGCGGAGGCGAAGGCAATGCCAAGTTCTCAAGTCGTCAGTGTGGTGGCAACACTGCTTTTGAGATGCAACAAACTTCTCAGGAATTGCGCTCACTGCTTTTGAGATGCATCTGCGCTCACGGCTAGTGTGTGGGATGATAGCATTTTGTGGTGAATTGACCATACTTACAGGTAAGCGTTACAGGCAAGCAATGGAGAAAACTTATTGTTATTTACCTCTGTCGTCGAAGTGTTTAAGGCCTCGCTCGCACCTTGTGTCGCAGGTTTGTTATTTATTCATTCATTGAGTTTTAAAAAATTCGCTATAATTTAGAGTGCAATCCTTTTAGATAAATCAATGTCGGTGAATGAGTTTTAAAAAATTCTCTATAATTTAGAGGGAAATCCTTTTATATAAATCAATGTCCGTGAATGTAGCTGTGAGCACGCGATGGATGGAAATTTCTCTGGCGAGAATCAGTTTATGTTCACAGACTTGGTTGAACTCTATGAGAAGAAAGCAATTGGACACAATTGCCGAGGAACACACACCAACAAGAAGCTGTTGGTCGACTTTCAGTCTAGTTTTAATAATATCAGTAACCTGCAGGTCATGGATTGTAAAAATGGAACTATTACTCAAAGAGAGCTTTAAATTTTCATTGAATTCTATTTTTCTGATTTTAGCTTTGTAAATAACTCAAATAACTAGAATCAAAGTAGATTTGCACAAAATATGTGGCCACTACCAAACAATTTGTGTATATATTCGCAATTGTATAATGTATTTAATTTTTGGGTTAAAGTTAAAATTTCCAAACGTTGATTTTGTGCTGAAAAAAATTTGGCCATGTTCACGAATTGAAGAACTAAGGACTTATTTAGTCCAAACACTTCCAACATGGGTCAACAAGTTTATGGTTGAGTTCTTTTTTCTAAATATTTTTTATTTCCAATGTTATGTTTTAAGTTTAGACTTTAATTATTTTCAAAAGTGATGTTTTAAGTTTCAAATTTATGGTTATTTAATCACTTTTAAGTTTCAAATTTATGGTTATTTATTATTATAGATGGTTTTTAATAGAAATTTTGGATAAATATTTATAATTTTTGAACTAATGATTTTTTAATAGATTTGATTTGATTTATCCAAGTTTTAAAAAAATAAAAAAATAATTTGAATTTCATTAAAATTTTATTTCTATATTTCATAATAAAATCAATATAATAATTTCAATGAGTTAGAAAATTAAAGTTTTAGAAATTAAAATGAAATTTAAAATTGTAAAAGTATATTCTAACAAAACCTCTTAAAATAGTTTACTATATTAAAAACTATTAGCATATTCATGATATTTTAAAATATTATAATAAACAAAAAATTAAAACATTATGACAAAGTTCAGAATTTGGTGAATTTTTAGGTTAAAAGTAAACCAATTTTAAAATAATCAATAAGATTGAATATTATGATAAAATCAATAAAATAATTTCAATGAGTTAGAAAATTAAAGTTTTAGAAATTAAAATGAAATTTAAAATTGTAAAAGTATATTCTAACAAAACCTGTTAAAATAGTTTACTATATTAAAAACTATTAGCATATTCATGAAATTTTAAAATATTATAATAAACAAAAACTATTAGCATATTGATGAATATTATAATAAACAAAAAATTAAAACATGGTGACAAAGTTTAGAATTTGGTGAATTTTTAGGTTAAAGGTAAACCAATTTTAAAATAATCAATAAGATTGAATATTATGATAAAATCAATATAATAATTTCAATGAGTTAGAAAATTAAAGTTTTAGAAATTAAAATGAAATTTAAAATTGTAAAAGTATATTCTAACAAAACCTGTTAAAATAGTTTACTATATTAAAAACTATTAGCATATTCATGAAATTTTAAAATATTATAATAAACAAAAAATTAAAACATTGTGACAAAGTTTAGAATTTGGTGAATTTTTAGGTTAAAAGTAAACCAATTTTAAAAATAATCAATAAGATTGAATATTATGATATCATCTGGGTGAAAGGAAACTAAGAAAACCCACATAAAGGGATTACTTGAAAATTCCAAATACCATTAAAAATTCACTTTTCTCTTTTTTAACTATTATTTATTATTTATTTTAGAAAACTAATTTCAGATGTAAAAGGATCTCCTTATTACATAATTAATTAGTGCAAAAAAATGGTTAATGTTTTTCCTATAACTTTTTAATTCCCATGTTTAGAACTCTATATTTGTTATGTTATAAATTTGAAATAATACACCAATACTTGACATACTAATTTCGATGTTCATTGATTTTACTTATTTACCGAAAAAATAAAAGCATCAAGTTCATACTTTTTATTCTCTACATAAATTTAAATTTTTTATGTGGTATAAGCAACATTTAGGTACTAAAATGATGCACAAACACAACCATATAGCCTATACTTTAAAAAATAAAAATCATAGTTGATATAGCTATCACAAATTTCAATAGATAAAAATTATTTAAAGGTTGCAAAATTTTGTACATTTTAGTGATTTATTCTATATATAGGTTCATAAGAATTAAAAATATGTATGCAATTCAAGGGATGTTTCTTTCTTCATATTTCCATTGCATCTAAAATGTTAAAAAAGACAATCATAAAATTGCACTTACCCACTTCTTAAGAAGAGTAATGTGTTTTGGAGAATTTGTTGCTTTCTATCACATGCTTAGGAATAACTTTACATTCTTTGTTAATGATTACTATTACCATATTCATGCATGCAAATATTTGGTTTTCAACATGACAATACCAAAATAATAGTTGAAATCGAAAATGATTTATTTGGAAAATAAGAGGCAATGGTTGGAGGGGTATTACCAATTGGTATAATAATACAAGCACATATTCCAATGTATGAATGCATGATAAAATTAAAGAAGTCCCAATATCATTCAAAATAAGACATAAAATTCATCTTGATATATACTTTGAAGAATTGGATACTTTATCTCCAAGAGAACAATGTGACTAAGACTCTAGTAATGATAGTGCCCCACAAGATATCATATGTATCATAATGAAAATAGGGCCCTACCTTTAGAAAGTCACTTGTAGTTTCTAGAAATAATATAGACAAGGATAAAATTATGAAGCCTCCTACATCAAAAGCTTCACCCATCTTGAGCTATTCACTTTCGTGGAGGACCTTAAAATAACTAGAATTTTCTTGATGGACTATGCTCAATTTTTAGCTCCAATTAATGAATTTTTTGTGTCCACAATAACCCCCTTATGTTTTGAGAAAAAATGGACTCCTCTCTTGATTTTTCACTAGTCTGGATATGTTTTTCTTATATGAATTGACTAAATGATTCCTCGTTACTAAATCCTTGACAATAACAAAACACCATGGAGAAAATTCATGTGGATTATGGAATGTCCGCAGCAAGGAGCAGAAACTGTGAGATTATGGCATTATATATGCAAGTACAGTAATGTAAAGAATTGATGGATATACAGATAGTGATTTTGCAAGAAGTTTGGATGATCGGAAGAGCACATCCGGTTATGTGTTCCATCTCGGTTCAGGTGTGATAGCATGGGCATCTAAAAAGCAGCCTATTGTGACATTATCATCAGCAGAAGAAGAATATGTAGCAGCAACTTCAGCAGCATGTCAAGCAGTATGGTTAAGAACTGTCAGAGAGGGAGGCTCAATAGCCTACTGTTATATGTGTCAATACAGCTCCTCAATGATGGAAATAATTGATCCAATGTGAAGAGATGATCCCTCAGAGGATTTCCAGCTTAAATAATGGAAACTTCCTTCCTCCAATAGATCTACAGGACTGGACTGCGCAATCCTTGAGGGGACTACTTCTGCATGGAGGTAAAACCTAATGGCTTGAATGCTAGATATAGATCTGCTACTCCTGGAAGATTGAATGTGAAGAAAAAAGTGGTAGGATGAATCCTCCACCAGTTTCCTAGCTGAATGCTAGAAACAACCTCCTAAAGATGGCACCAATGCCTAATAAGGAATGTAGTAAAATCCTCTTCCTTAGAGATCACTTGAAGAAAGAGGTGGGATTCCCGCTCGGGAACACCCTATGCTAAACAACACTGCAAAATATGCTAAACAACCCAAGCCTGCATAGAAATGTCCTAAGGAAAATCGATATCTAAGCAGATCACGAAATAAATAATCCAAATCATGCTCTCCAATGTTCCTTCACCTTCATTATATAGATATGAGCCTTCCATAGCCTAGGCCCACTCCAAAACTACGCTGTACATGTGGACAAAAGTCTCCATGGTTGACTGCACTGTTGATCCATGTCTTCCATCATCTTCACATGGGGTGATCACCCTCTCCATCATGTGTGCATTAAATGCATCACTTCCTCCACTATCTTATCATAAGTGTGATCTTCTTTGAATGCACTATGATCTCAGTTGACCTTCTCAAAGATCCTCATGATTTTATATTTAAGATCCATGATCTTATTGGACTGTTTCATCCTCCATAATCTATCTCATAAATGAGACATGATCTCCATTAATGGTGTTGCTCCACTACTCCATGATTTTGGATCTAGATCTAGAATATCCACATACACACATTAAAAGTGGATTTTATTCATCTTTGAGGTTTGTGGGTCCCTCCACCCTTTATTTACTTAATTAATTAAGTTTATTAAGAACTCTAATATTCAAAATATCATGTGAAAATTTGGGAATATTACATTGAAGTAAACTGCATTAAGCATAGAACATACCATGGTTATCTAAAATTAACACGGAATCAGAGCTGAGGCTAAGACAAAGCCCAAGAAAGTGTGAAAAGAAATCACCAAAGAAGTTGAAAAATCAAGGACCGGGATCAATGGCCTCCTCATCATACAAGGGTTTCAAATCTGATGATAAGCTAAATAACAAGTCTAATTATCATGCTTGGAAAATGTCTTTGGATTTGACATTGGAAGACCAAGATGTTATGGATTATGTGCAGGGGAAGATCATTGAGCCTCCATCAAATGCACCAGCTGCCACTAAAACAAAGTAAAAGAAAGGCGAAGTCAAGGCAAAAAATATCATCAGGGATTCTATTCATAAGCACTTGGTTGCTTATATCTCTGAGATGTGCACATCTAAAGAGATGTATGATAAGTTGGTTAGCATGTTCAGGGCTAGCAATGCTAATCAAATCCTATTTTTGAAGAACAAGTTGAAGGAGATCAAGAAAGGAAAAGGAGAATCCATCCAATCATATTTCATGAGGCTCATCGAAATCAAGAATGATATCTTAGCTATTGGAGAATCCATAGCTGACTGAGAGCTCACTCTCATTTCTCTTGAAGGACTCCCCCAAGATTGGTATGTATTCAATACTACTATTCTTAATAATAATGTGATTCCTGATTTTGATGAATTGTTGACTCAGGAGGAGATAAGAATGATGGAGAGAGACAATCCCTTAAATAGGAATAGAAGTGATCCCACTTCCTTCTCCACTCATTCAAAGAAGAGAAACAATGCTAGTCTGAGGAATCAAAATAATGGAAGAGCGGGTCCCAAGGGATAAAGAAGAGGAATATGTTACACTTGTAACAAGTTTGATCACTATGCAAGAGAGTTCCCTAATAGAAAGGACTCTTCCGAAGATGATGAATACAACAACATAAAATTCAGGGGGAATGGAAATCAAAGGAACAATAGGTTCAAAGGAAAGAGGAAGGTTCCTTTGATCAAAGTGGAATTGGGAAACCTTTCAAGAGGTCAAGGAATTCCAGGTATGATGAATCTAATGTTGTTGATAGGAAAAATGAATATATTCTTATATCTGCCCTCTCTGTTGCATATCCTTTCGATATGATGGACAATTGGTTGATTGATAGTGGTGCCTCAAGGCACTTCATTGGATATAAGGAAGCCCTCTATGATTTGATTGAAAATGATATTAATTTGGAAACTATCCTTGGAGACAATGCCACCTATCCTGTGAAAGGGAAGGGGACTGTGGCCCTTCATCTAAATCAATGCCAATTCCTCCACTTACAAGATGTGTTATACATACCTGACTTGAAGAATAATCTAGTTTCTATGTCGGAAATGGAAGACAAGGATTCAAGGTAGAATTCATCAATGTAAAGGTACGCATTTGGAAGAGGAAATTCAATAAAGCATTCACTCTTGGTTTTAGATTTGATACACTCTATCAGGTTGGAGGAAGTCCGCTGGGGGCCATGACATGTAACACGACCCTTCAATCTGAGCTATGGCATCAGAGGCTTGCACACCTTCATTTCAAATCCCTTCCTGAAGTAAGGAAGGTGGTGACAGGGATGCCCGATTTCAAAGATGATCATGAAGGTGTATGTTAGGGTTGTGCTGAAGGAAAGCATACAAGGGGACCACTCCCCTCAAGTGTCACGAAGACATATGATATTTTACAATTGATACATTCTGATCTATCTGGTATGCTACCCATAACATTCTTAGGAGGATGTTTATATTATATCACTTTTATAGATGACTTCTCCTGTAAGACTTGGATATATTTTTTGAAGAAGAAAAACAAAGCATTCAAGTGGTTTTGTACATTCAAGGCCTTGGTTGAAAGTAAGATAGGGAAGAATATCAAAATTTTTAGGACCAATAATGGAACCAAATATGAGTCAAATGAATTCAATGGCTATTGCTGGGAATCTAGCATTAAGAGGGAGACCACTACTATGTATACTCCTGAACAAAATGGTGTTGCTGAAAGAGAGAATAGAACCATTTTGGAAGCTTCCCGTGCCATGCTTTATGATCAAGGTCTTCTGAAGTTTCTATGGGGAGAAGCTACCAACACCGATGTGTATGTTCAAAATAGATGCCCACATTCCACATTGGAATTTGAAAACTCCTGAAGAATTCTTCTCTAGTAAGAAGCCCGATGTATCTCATTTTAGATTTTTTGGAAGTCCCGTTTATTTTCATGTGCTGAAATAAAAGAGGAGCAAGATGGATGATTATGGTAAGAAGGGAATTTTTGTGGGCTACAATGAAACCTTGAAGGCATGTAGAATCTATGTGCATGGTCAAAGAGAAGTGGATATATGCCATGTTGTCACGTTCAATGAAGGTGTTACCCTCAAGAAGGTTATAAATCTTCCTATCTCAAAGGAAGACAAAGAAGAAGAAGAAAAAATTGGAAGGTAGGAATAACCGAAGGTTGAACCGATGCCCGATGTTGAAGGTCCGATGGATCCTATAGATCCACCCTCTTCAAATAAAATAAGACCTTCATGGCTAAGAGACACTCTCGAAGATGCTGAGAGAAATATTGCTCCCAGGGGAACATTCCGAAAAAGTAAGAAGTCGAATAGGTACCGAGGGTACCTAGCAGCCATGAGTACCATTGTACAATCTGAGCCTGGAATTTTTGAAGAAGTTGTAAAGCATCAAGTTTGGAAGGATGCTATGCACAAGTAATATGAATTGATCATGAAGAATGATGTATGGGATGTGGTCCCTACACCAAAGGACAAATCTGTTGTCACCTCGAAATGGCTCTACAAGATCAAGCATGGAGCCGATGGAAGTGTTGAAAAGTACAAGGCAAGATTTGTTGCATGAGGCTTATCTCAAAAGGAAGGCATAGATTATGATGATATATTTTCACCTATTTCCCACTATACCACCATCCAATCGATCATTTCCCTTGCTGAAATACAAGGATGGAGTCTCCATCAGATGGATGTGAAGACTACCTTTTTACTTGGTTCAATCAAGGAAGAGGTATATGTGGAACAACCTATGGGGTTTGAAGTCCAAGATATAGACACATATGTATGCAGGTTGAAGAAATCCCTCTATGGATTGAAGCAAGCCCCTAGGGCTTGGTATGAGAAGATCGGTAGCTACTTGATGAAGCTAGGTTGCACTTGAAGTGATGCTGATGCAAACCTTTATTTTAGGGTTGATAATGACAAGTCTCTTATTTTGGTTCTCTATGTGGACGATCTCTTCATGACAAGTGCTGACCCTCTCAATAATCAATGTAAGAGGAAGCTAGCTTCCGAGTTCGAGATGAAGGACCTAGGACTGATGCATTATTTCCTAGGTTTGGAGGTCTAGAAAAAACCAGTTGAGATTTTCCTTTCTCAACGAAAATATGTTGGGAAGTTGCTGGAGAGATTTGGGATGGTGGACTTCAAGTCCATGACTACTCCAATGGAACTCAACTTTAAGAAGTTGTGTGGAAGTGAAACTGGACCCGAGTTGAGGAATCCCACCAAGTATCGTCAACTCATGGGAGCCTTGATGTTCTTAGTGAAATCATGTCTGAACATATGTTTTGCAGTGAACACATTGATTCAATACATGATCGAGTCTCATCACATTCACTGGATTGGTGCCACAAATCCCTTGAGATATCTTCGGGGCACAATCAACCATGGGCTGAGGTACACTACCGAGAGTATGAGGCTCCATGAATATATCGATGCTGATTGGGTAGGAATTGTGGTGGATCGTAAGAGCACATATGAATGTTTCTTACTCTTGGTTTTTCTCGATATTTGGATGAGAAGGAAGGACAAATCAGTTGCTTTGAGCATCACTGAGTCTGAATACATTGCGGCGAGTATGGCATGTTGTGAAGTTGTTTGGTTGATCCTTGATGGCATGTTGCGGTGAGTATGGCACCGTCCCTGTACTCCCCGTTCCTTGATCCTGGAGGACCCATACAGTGACCCTTGTTTACTTTCCAAGGATGGAATATATACCCCTGAACCGCACTTTGTCTGCCAATTCATCTCCCTTTATGAATTTTCTGGAAGATCCCTATAAAAGCCTGGTTTTCAAGGTCAACGCTTTGTCTCAGTGTCTGACTCGCGCCGATAGCAGAGATTTACACTGTGACTCATGTCGATCGGTGCTCTGTCTTAATGTCGAACCTGCGCTAATCCTCTTTTGGAAAGTTTTTTAAACAGAAACAAAGCTTCCACGACTAGAAGCTTTGCGAGGTGGCTAGTTAGAAGTTTGTTTTGAGGATATGGCTGAGGAATTCCCCTTTTGGCTTCTTGTTCCCAAGAAATAAGAACTACTGGAAAGGATATGATCTTTTCCCATTATTTGAGGGCCCATAACCTCCTCCTCCATTGTTATATAAGGAGACCTATTTCACCTCTTCTGCCTTAGTTAGAATGTTGGAGTTAGCTAGAGAGGAGAAGAAATTATAGCTTCGGGAGAATAGTACAGAGTGTGATTGTTTTTGTGTGTTAAAAACATAGTGAGGTCTTAGACCTTTGTGTATGAGGGTGTCGCAAACGTGCTTGGATACAGACCTGCCGAAGGAGAGCCTCAACATCAAGGCTTGGTTGTAAACTCCCCTTGTCTTTATCATAATAAAATACAACTTATGTTTATCTTCCACTCTTGTTTACATTTATAATGAGATTTATAGCATTCCTTGATCAGTTAGATAGGTTGTAATTTTTTTATGTTTGTTGTGATTTTATGCTTGTCGTGGTGTCTTGACTGTCTATACAGGTAATAGCTCGTTGGTATCAACGTGTATCGAGCTTGAGGAGTGTGACATATCAAGAAGCTTCGACGAAAGATGACAACATAGCATCAGGACAAGGTAGGTCACCTTCCTTGCTCTAAATTTCATTTACAATCTAGGAAGGTAGATGTTAGTATGTTCCCATAGTTGCTAGACCCACCCTAGGGCTAGAGGGATCGCCTATGTCTGCAGAGGGGATTTACCTGGACAAAAAATTGGTGACTCCACTGGGAAGTTTCCTTTGAGTTTGTCACTCTTTGAGGTCTTATTCATTCGACAAGTTAGTCGAACGACCATTTACCTGTTTGTTCCTATGTTTTTCATCAATTACAATCTTTTAGTTTTTGCTTGAAGTGGTGAGTCTAGTCTTGGTTAGGAGAAATCCTTTGTTTTTTCTTTTTCAGGAATTGGTGCTTTTATTTGTCTGATAGTTGCGCTAATTGGTGCTAGTCGTCAGTTGGCAAGCTGCGCCAATGGGCCACTGACGCTAGTTTCAGCCCCTAAAGTCATGCCAATTCCAGTATGTGTGAAAAATTAATATTTTTCCCTAAGTCTTTCACCAATGTGTCTTGCCCTTCCGGTATTTTTCTCTGTATGATTTACATTTTCTCCCCTTCACTCAAGTTGGTTTTATTGACTCATTGGCTTGGTTTTTGGTTGTTTTTTGGGATGTGCACCCTTTCATCCTAGTTTTTCTTAGATCATGCATCAATTGCCTGGTTGCATGCTTCGCGGGACATCGCCCTACTGATTGAGTCAGTTTCCTTGCTTGGTGAGCCATATCTAGTTGATTGCCTTTTTATTTTTGGTTGATTGAGTGTTCAAGTCTCAAGTGTCTCTTGAGTTCACTTGGTCTGCTTGTTCGCTTGTGAGCATAGATTACACTGCTCCTTGTTTAGCTGAAAAGTCTTCTTTCTCTGATTTCTTGATGTAAAAGGGAATGAATTCCTTGTTTTGATCCCATGCTTTGGAAGTCCTATTTTTCCTTTAACTCATATGTCTCGTAGCCTTTTGAGGAATTTCTCTACGAAGTGTTCAAAACAAGATTGTATTCTTAATGTTTGGTTGCATCCTTTTTGCATTAAGAAAATTTGCATTCATTTAGTTTTCATTTCAAAGTTTGCTTTTCGTAAAATGCATTAGATCAAGTTGGATTGAAAAGTCATGTTTGAAATTTATCATTGAACTTAGATTACATTGTTTAATTATTGAAAACTAAAATTCGCATTGAGTGAATTCTCTTTCATTAAAAGCTTGCATTAAGTAGATTCTCATTTCATCGAAAAATGCATTGAGTGCATTCTTGTTCAATTAAAAGAAAAAGGAAATTGTGCATAGATTACAGTTGAATAGTTTTCAAAAAGAGGATTTTGCATAGATTACATTGCATAATTCACATCGTTGAATGTTTTAGATTACTTTTGGATAGTGAAAGTCATCTAGTTAGGAAAAATTTTCGTTTGCAGTATTACTGTTTGTTGCATCATTGTTTGAGACTCTTCCCTTAACTAGATAACATTCATCGAATTGAAATATTTATTTTCTCATATAGATGCATATAGAAGGTTGTTAGATGACAGCGGTAGGGCCTTGAAATTGAAACCTAGTTCAATAAAACCGTTAAAATTTATTCAATCAATCTAAGAAAACATTGAAACTTAACGCTCACATTTAGAGGTCTAGGCTAGTGACGTGTTCCGACGTCATTAAACCTAGTAGTTTTCGTTTACCATCTGGCATTAAACAACACTAACACAAACTTGTGCTCCTCGTATCATCGAGTATATAAAGGGAGACCCTCATAGGTTGCATCCTTTTTCCATAGGAAGCCAAGTCTGCCGCCCTGTAACTGTGATACACTGAACACAACATTCGAGGAGACTGCCTACACGTACGTCAAGTCCTTGGTCATTTCTCTTTCATTTGATCACCAAGGTGTATATTGCAGTTCACGGAAACTTGGTATACCCTCTTTCTTAGATTTACTGAGTAGTCATTTTGGTCTTTTCGTGACTCTCTAAAAGTGAAAAGATCATCGAGCACTTGTCCTTTCAAGCTCGTTCAAACTGAAAGCGACTAGAGTCACCTTTTGTCCTTTTCTCGACTCTTAAAATATGAAAAGACACAATTTTGTTTCTGTGTCTTAAAAAATTAACTGCCCATGAAATATTCCTAGTTAAAGTTATCTTCCTTAGTGTTTTTTGAGGTTTGTTTCCAATGGCAACGTTTCCGGATTTTACCAACCAAGGAATCCCCTCAGATGGGAATCTTGGTCCTTTTCCTTCATTCAGGAATGTTGGTGCCCTGTATATGGCAACGTTGTCCCTCTTGGGATTAACCATTGGTCTGCCGATTTGGTTGTTTTCAACTGCTGTGGTTTCAAACATCCAGCCAATTTCTCCACCAAGTTCTCCTCTGCCTGAACGATGTCAACCCCATGTTGATCCTAAGGTTGACCGCTCACCTTCTTTTCCTATTTCTTGACCTCGTTCTTCCTCTTTGCTTAGTGAAAGTCTGGATTCTAGTAATCGGGTGGCTAAGAAGAAGAAGAAGAAGTTGAAGAAGAAGAAGGAAAATATGTTAGGGGGGAAATCAACAACTGTTTCTACCCATGCAGCTAATATAGAAGAACCTCCCACTCTATCTTGTAGAGTCAAATTCCCTTGCAAGTTATGTGAGGGTGACCACCTTCTTCGTGATTTCCCTGGTATTCCCAAGGTGCTAGACTTGTGGTCCATTGGCCTGATTCGTTCTTCATAATCAACCTCTGGACATCATGCTGATGATGAGCCTTTAGCTAAAGATAATAAGACTCGTAAGAAATACGGTAAGATCAAATTTCCCTGTAGATTGTGTGAAGGGAACCATCCCATTCACCTTTGTCCTCATATGGATGAAGCTTCTAAAGTGTTGGATAACCTTTCAGCTTCTGAGTCCTGTCTTCTCGTTGGTTACTACAATTTTTCTTCGAGTCCTCCCATGGTTGATCAACCCATTAATCGAGATTCATCTCTGGTCAATTCTGCTCTCTCTGAAAGTCAATCTCCGGAGTCACTAATCATTGGTTGAGAAAAAGGTCGACCTGATTCCATCTATCATCCATCAAGTCTTTTCTGTCGAGAATGGGCCTCATCCCAGTCAGGTTCTTTTTGTTTCCTCTGATTCCCAGGGATTGGAAGGCGGTCCTCTTGTTTCCATGATCCAGGAGGGTGATCCTCTGCCTCCTGTCGCCGTAGTCCCTGAAACTGATCCTCCTTCTCTCGTTCCTGGAGTTCAGAAGGATGGTATTTATGTTCCTGTAATGCAAGGGGATAATCCTCCTATTCTTATGGCACCCCCTCCATGTAGTTTGGTCGCTTCCTTTGATTGGAGTTGTTTTACGAGATACCATCTTCCTTCTTATGTGCCCTTTGAGATCACTATATAGGCCTCCAATATGGTTGTACCGGGCACAATTGTAGATGAAGGCACCTCAGTTAGTATTCTGTCCTCAACTACATGGTAAGATTTGGGTTCTACACTACTTGTTCCTATTACTCAGAATCTGTTGGCTTTTAACAGAGGAACAAGTCAACAATTAGGGATCCTTCCAAATTTTCCTATTACTTTGGGAGGGAAAACCGTCTATATAGACGTGATGGTGGTCCAAGGCCCCTTGGATTTTAATTTACTCCTGGGGTGTGACTATGCTTATGCCATTGGCATGCTTGTCTCTTCCTTCTTTCGTGTGATTTGTTTTCCACACGAAGGTCGGATCGTGACCATTGATAATCTTTCATTCTTTGGTCCTGATGTTCCATCTAGTCTACTGCCATCCCTTCCTGGTTCTTACCTACTAGTGATATCTTCCTCGCCATAGGTCAATTATGTGGCCACCTGCCCCATGTCCGTGCCCACTTAAAATTCAATCAGTGAGGTAGTACGCAATATACTGGGGGAATTGGATTCTAACTTCCAGAGTGTTATTCTCCTATCGGATGAGAAACTCTTGGAATCCATGACTTCTTATTTGACATGATGAGTTGTCTGTGGAGCATAGTTCATCTTCTTGTGTCAAGCTCCTTAAAAAATTAAACAAGCCTCCTATGGAGCATAGTTCGTTTTCTTGTGTCAAGCTCCTTAAAAAATGAAACAAGCCTCTTACAAAGCATACTTCGTTTTCTTGTTTCAAGCTCCTTAAAAAATGAAACAAGCCTCTTATGGAGCAAAATTCATTTTCTTGTGTAAAGCTCCGTAAAAAATGAAACAAGCTCATTGGAGCACAGTTCATTTTCTTGTGTCAAGATCCTTAAAAAATGAAACAAGTTCGGTGGAGCATAGTTCGTTTTCTTGTATCAAGATCCTTAAATAATGAAACAAGCTCTTTTGAGGATAGTTTGTTTTCTATGTCAACTTCATTAATAAATGAATTAGGTCATGAGGATAGTTCTTTTATAGTGTCAACCTCGTTACAAATGAAATGGGTTCCCTTTTCAATTTGAGTCTTTGCTTAGATCTCATAGAATCCCAATTGAGTCTTTCGCCTGATCTCGTAATTGAACCTTCGTTCCATCCACCTGTCAGTAACTAGTAGTCTACTCTAGTGCATACAATGAAGCTTGGGGGGCATGTACCTCGAATTGAGTCACCATGCTAGGAGCATGCGAACTTATTTCAAGCATAGTTTGTTTCCATTTCAATCTTGTGTAAAAATGAAACCGATTTCAAGCATAGTTTTCTAAGAAGTTTCAAGCTTGTGTAAAAATGAAACCAATTCCAAGCATAGTTTCCTGATTTCAAGCTTGTGTAAAAATGAAACCATTCTTATTTTACCTCTCGTTATTTCCATTTTATCAGCCTGTTTTGCCAGATGAACCTTGGTTTTCTCATTCCACCGTCACCATCTGCTCGGCCAATCATATGCCCTCACTTGATTGTTTTACCCATTCTTGGGGAACCGCTGCAATGAGTGGTCTTGTTAGCCAGCCTCTTGAATTTTATCATGTTTTGAGCAGTTCCACCATCACCAGAACCAATTGCTACCCTTTATACCACTTGTTCCTCCAGGAGGAGTCATCTTTCAGCTCTTTTCTGACTCTCGAAAATTGAAAATATTGTTGAGACTCTTGTCGTTTTGAACTTTTTAAAGGATGCGAAATGTCATCTACCCAGTATACGTTTAACCCTTTTTAAGGCTAGGACAGATTATTTACGAAAAAGGAATACCTTACCCTATCGCGACTAAGAGGTTCTCTCAGACATAGTTTTCCACCTTTTCGGATCTATGAGACTACCTACGAAAAGGGACCTACTAGAGTTTTATTTTCTGCTTCTTTTCAAACTCTTTAAACATGAAAATGTGTTGAGTTCTTCCTTTGTCAGACTCATTAAAACTAAATGACATTGGAAATCATCATCATGACGTTATCGAGTTCCTCCTTCCTAGGGTTCGTAAAATGTACTAGGATGGATTTGTTTGAAGGACAAACTTATATGACAAGCATATGCTATCCTCTTCAAGCTTGTGTAAAAATAAAGAGGTAGTCGCCATAAATGGTGGGGGGAAATGGAAGTTATTCATCAGTTTCCTCCTAGAAGTTAAGAATGCCAAGAAAAGACAAGATAATTCCCCATGTTTTCACTTTGAATGAGACGAGCGAGACAACGTTCACAACACCGAGCAAGAGACACATAAGATTGAAAGAATTCTTAGCATCGATGGAGTTGACGAAGGTGTGGAGAGCCCACCAACTAGCAGAAGGGTTGTCTTGACTCTCAGGGGCACACCCTTGAACTGATACTTTCTGCCTTATCATATTAACACCAACCATGAATTCCACCTTTAGACTAGTGAACTCCCATGCCCGAGGGATCGAATCAAACTCCCATGCCCGAGGGAGCGCACAGTTGTTGGACCTCCACTGCAAACTGTTGATGTTACTAAGCCTCTCAAGCTGCGATAAGTCAACATTGTGACGAAGGAGCAACCTAAGTACTCACATATAATTGTTCCTAAGAAACATTATAACTCACTATTTCTTCTATCCATGCAAAGAACATATCTCTATAACAAAATGGCTATTATTTGTGCATGCAAGAGCTTATCATAATAGCTCTTCCTTAATGTACATAAGACAAATTCCCTTCTTGGAATTACACATCATTAACTATTCTTTTTATGTAAAGATATACATAATTATTTCTCAAAAGAAAGTTAATATAACTTAGTTTCTTTATGTAGTTTCTCATGCTTCCCTTTCATGAAATTATGATAGATAACCATCTTTTATGCACAAAGATAGGAAACCATAACAAGGTTAACTTAACCTTTTATACACCTAAGTCAAGAACTAGCCATGCAATATTTTCATGAGGTTACCCTTTTCAAGAAAGTGCAAGGTCTTTTTAGAATAATGACAAAGTTAACCTTTTATATAGTAAACCATGCAATTAAATCAAAATACCCAATATACAACACAAAAATAACTTGTTCTTTTGATGAAACACACTATTCTTGGATAGTGCAATTGTTGATGTGTTGTCACAGTATATCGTTGTTGATCCTTGCTATTTTTGCTTGAGTCCATCCAATACTCTTCTTAACCATACTGCTTGACATGCTGCTGAAGTTGCTGCTACATATTCTGCTTCTACTGATGATAATGTCACAATAGGCTACTTTTTAGATGTCCATGCTATCACACCTGAACCGAGATGGAACACATAACCAGATGTGATCTTCCGATCATCCAAACTTCTTGCAAAATCACTATCTGTATATCCAATCAATTCTTTCCATTATGCCATAATCTCTGGTTCCTGCTCCCTTGCTGCCAGACATTCCTTATTCCACAAGAATTTTCTCCATGGCATTGTGCTGTTGTCAAGGATTTTGTAATGAGGAATCATTTAGTCAATGTATATAAAAAATAAACATATCCATACTGGTAAAAAATCAAGAAAGGAGCCCATTTTTTTGTCAAAACATAAGGAAGTTATTGTGGACACAAAAAAGTCATTGATTGGAGCTAAAACTTGAGAATAGTCCATCAAGAACATTCTAGTTATTTTAAGGTCCTCCATGAAAGTGACTAGCTCAAGATGGGTGGAGATTTTGATGTAGGAGGCTTCTTAATTTTATCCATGTGTATATTAGTTTTAGCAGCTAAATATGACTTTATAAAAGTAGGGCCCTATTTTCATTATGATACATATGATATCTTGTGGGGCGCTACCATTACTAGAGTCTTAGTCACATTGTTCTCTTGAGATAAAGTATCCAATTCTTCCAAGGTATATATCAAGATGAATTTTATGTCTTATTTTGAATGATATTGGGACTTCTTTAGTTTTATCATGCATTCATACATTGGAATATGTGCTTGTATTATTATACCAATTGGTAATACCCCTCCAACCATTGCCTCTTATTTTCCAAATAAATCATTTTCCATTTCAACTATTATTTTGGTATTGTCATGTTGACAACCAAATATTTGCATGCATGAATATGGTAATAGTAATCATTAACAAAGAATGTAAACTTATTCCTAAGCATGTGATAGAAAGCAACAAATTCTCCAAAACACATTACTCTTCTTAAGAAGTGGGTAAGTGCAATTTTATGATTGTCTTTTTTAACATTTTAGATGCAATGGAAATATGAAGAAAGAAACATCCCTTGAATTGCATACATATTTTTAATTCTTATGAACCTATATATAGAATAAATCACTAAAATGTACAAAATTGTGCAACCTTTAAATAATTTTTATCTATTGAAATTTGTGATAGCTATATCAACTATGATTTTTATTGTTTAAAGTATAGGCTATATGGTTGTGTTTGTGCATCATTTTAGTACCTAAATGTTGCTTATACCACATAAAAAATTTAAATTTATGTAGAGAATAAAAAGTATGAACTTGATGCTTTTATTTTTTCGGTAAATAAGTAAAATCAATGAACATCGAAATTAGTATGTCAAGTATTGGTGTATTATTTCAAATTTATAACATAACAAATATAGAGTTCTAAACATGGGAATTAAAAAGTTATAGGAAAAACATTAACCATTTTTTTGCACTAATTAATTATGTAATAAGGAGATCCTTTTACATCTGAAATTAGTTTTCTAAAATAAATAATAAATAATAGTTAAAAAAGAGAAAAGTGAATTTTTAATGGTATTTGGAATTTTCAAGTAATCCCTTTATGTGGGTTTTCTTAGTTTCCTTTACTAAGATGATATCATAATATTCAATCTTATTGATTATTTTAAAATTGGTTTACTTTTAACCTAAAAATTCACCAAATTCTAAACTTTGTCACAATGTTTTAATTTTTTTGTTTATTATAATATTTTAAAATTTCATGAATATGCTAATAGTTTTTGTTTATTATAATATTTTAAAATTTCATGAATATGCTAATAGTTTTTAATATAGTAAACTATTTTAACAGGTTTTGTTAGAATATACTTTTACAATTTTAAATTTCATTTTAATTTCTAAAACTTTAATTTTCTAACTCATTGAAATTATTATATTGATTTTATCATAATATTCAATCTTATTGATTATTTTAAAATTGGTTTACTTTTAACCTAAAAATTCACCAAATTCTAAACTTTGTCACAATGTTTTAATTTTTTGTTTATTATAATATTTTAAAATTTCATGAACATGCTAATAGTTTTTAATATAGTAAACTATTTTAACAGGTTTTGTTAGAATATACTTTTACAATTTTAAATTTCATTTAAATTTCTAAAAATTTAATTTTCTAACTCATTGAAATTATTATATTGATTTTATTATGAAATATAGAAATAAAATTTTAATGAAATTCAAATTATTTTTTTATTTTTTTAAAACTTGGATAAATCAAATCAAATCTATTAAAAAATCATTAGTTCAAAAATTATAAATATTTATCCAAAATTTCTATTAAAAACCATCTATAATAATAAATAACCATAAATTTGAAACTTAAAAGTGATTAAATAACCATAAATTTGAAACTTAAAACATCACTTTTGAAAATAATTAAAGTCTAAACTTAAAACATAACATTGGAAATAAAAAATATTTAGAAAAAAGAACTCAACCATAAACTTTTTGACCCATGTTGGAAGTGTTTGGACTAAATAAGTCCTTAGTTCATCAATTCGTGAACATGGCCAAAAATTTTTCAGCACAAAATCAGCGTTTGGAAATTTTAACTTTAACCCAAAAATTAAATACATTATACATTGTACAATTGCGAATATATACACAAATTGTTTGGTAGTGGCCACATATTTTGTGCAAATCTGCTTTGATTCTAGTTATTCGAGTTATTTACAAAGCTAAAATCAGAAAAACAGAATTCAATGAAAATTTAAAGCTCTCTTTGAGTAATAGTTCCATTTTTACAATCCATGACCTGTAGGTTACTGATATTATTAAAACTAGACTGAAAGTCGACCAACAGCTTCTTGTTGGTGTGTGTTCCTCGGCAATTGTGTCCAATTGCTTTCTTCTCATAGAGTTCAACCAAGTCTGTGAACATAAACTGATTCTCGCCAGAGAAATTTCCATCCATCGCGTGCTCACCGCTACATTCACGGACATTGATTTATATAAAAGGATTGCCCTCTAAATTATAGAGAATTTTTTAAACTCATTCACCGACATTGATTTATCTAAAAGGATTGCACTCTAAATTATAGCGAAATTTTTAAAACTCAACGAATGAATAAATAACAAACCTGCGACACAAGGTGCGAGCGAGGCCTTAAACACTTCGACGGCAGAGGTAAATAACAATAATTTTTCTCCATTGCTTGCCTGTAACGCTTACCTGTAAGTATGGTCAATTCACCACAAAATGCTATCATCCCACACACTAGCCGTGAGCTCAGCTGCATCTCAAAAGCAGTGAGCGCAATTCCTGAGAAGTTTGTTGCATCGCAAAAGTAGTGTTGCCACCACACTGACGACTTGAGAACTTGGCATTGCCTTCGCCTCCGCCATGACCGCCACCACTAGACCACATTTCGTTGCACCCTCCAGAGAGCCGGACTGGCAGCGTTTCCTTGCACCGTCCAGGCAGTCACGGTTATAGAAATTAAAATTTTAATGGCGGGGTTTCAAATTTGAAATTCAAATGAGTATTGGAACTGAATGCGTACACGGTATATCTTGTATTCGTATACCCCATCATTGCATCGGGAGAGATAAGGGGTCCACCGTCGAGCCGGAGAAGGGAGGGGTCGCCGGAGCACGCTGATCGGGAGCTTGCCCCATGCCCATGCCCATGTATGATGATCCGCAGATGTAGAGTGTACTTCAGCCTGACCATCCATACACCGATGATACTCTTAAAGGACATTAATGGATGAATAGCAGCTGAGATAAGGCTCGCCGCCATTGACTTTGAGAGCCCCTGTAGAACTAATTGTATGGTATCGTAACGTGCAATTAGTTTATTCGTTAGTCAAGAGAAGCCTTTGTTGGTTTATGGGCACATGTCACATTGCGCTTTCTTAAAAAAAAGGGAGGAGTATGTATCTTATTGTTTGGAATGGAGCATGCATTCTTATAACTTTATAATTTATTCATTGAAATTACATGGCTTGTCACCGTCAGTGTGTTGCGTGTAAGTGCATGTAAGTGCAGTACTACGGGGGCCGTCAAAGTCAATGGCACAATTGTAAAGTGAAAATATATTAAAATAAAGCTTGCAATTCCAATATGACGAATCACGATATCAGTGCTATGAATGAATCACTTTTCAAATAATCATTTTTCGGTTTTATTTTGCTTGTTAAATTGTTTTCAGCTAAATGTTTGTGAGTCTACTTTTATTTATTCACAAATACAAACTTAGAATATTTTAAGATCACAAAAGTTTAAAATCTAAGTTAAGTTTTTAGGTTTCAAAAAAATTAAGTATTTAAGTTATTAAAATAAAATAAAAATATTTGTGATTGGTTTTAATAATTTTATATATTTTTAAGCATAGTTACAATATAGTTACTAAGTTTGAATTAAAATTTAGTATGGAAAAAATTTGATTGCTTAAAATTTAATATGGGAAATTAGGAAATATACTTCTTAAAGCTTATAGTTTAATATTTTCGTGAATTTGTTTTTGTCCATATAACCAATTATATCATATAATCTTCAATATAAACAAAATTTCTATATAAATTCCACATTATCATGTTTAAAATAAAATCATATATAATATGTGCAAATATTTTTTCAAAATATAAATTACTGATTAATAATTAATTAAACCAAACCAATTCTAATTTGTTATAGTTGATGATGATGATGATGATGGTTAAAGTCCACTTAGACCAAATTTAAAAGAGTTATTTAGTTTGATTTAAGATTTTATTCCTATACTCAAAAAGCTTAGAGAGAAGCCTCTGGAGCTCACTATAATTTTGACATCTTAAAAGGCTAGGAAGGTCAGTGTTGCAACAAAGATTATGAAATTGAGCTCCAAGGACCTGTTTCACTATGGAGCTCATGAGAGTTCTTTTTAATCTTGGCTATATTAATTTTCTTCTTTCAGCTAGTTAAAACAAAGAGATACTTTTTATCTTCTAGGGTGGGGTTGATGACCTCCTTATAATATCTTAATTTTCTTTTAGCTGCTAGATCTTTCTCACACCACATTTTTTCTTGGAACTTAGAAGTAACAATTTTTTTAATGTTATTAATGTTTTGCAATGCAACATTCTCATCCCAATGGTTTAACTAGGCCCCGGTGTCTTTATACCAACCTCATTTAAGTCTTAGGTGGTTTTGGCTGGAATTTAAAGCTAGCTTAAGAAGTCTATTGTCTCCTATGCTATTGAGCTTGTGCTTGTACAACAGAAACCTAGTCATAGCTAGGCTCTAGATAGGGGAAAGACCCACTTTTATAAAGAGAATAAGATAAGGTGTATTGCTTTTAATTTTAAGATTATACGTTATAAAACACTTCTGAATTTGCTCAATCATTCTCCAAAATTTCTAGAAATGATGTAACCCCAAACCTCTAATAATTTTATATTTAATAAAAAAATCCATTTAAAAAACAAATTATTAATATAAAAATTTAAAATAACACTTACATTTTAAGTTATAACCTATACATTTTAAGTTATAACTCTTATTTACTTTATATATCACTACTAATTCATTAAACGCTTGAAACCTGTGCAGTCCTCTATTATCCATAACGCACTGTTACTTTATATATCACTATTAATTCATTAAAAGCTTGAAACCTGCCCCGTACATAACTGCAAATCAACCAGACGATGCAAATCAACTAGATAACCGAGTGGAACGATCGAATTTTCCGGCCAAATTTAGTAACTATGCTTTTAAAGGATTTTTTGAGATATCAAAAAATATTAAATTAATCTGTTAAAAAATTAATAAAAAATAAAATTACATAAAGCATCTATGAATACACTAATATGGTAAGAGATAGATGGATAAAAATAGCTCCTGGAGCGATTTTCATGAATGCATTTATCCAAAATTGAACCATAAAACTTACCAAACCTCTTCACCTAACTCTTAAACCATTCCGCTTCACCTAACCCTTAAACCATTCTCTCAATATATTTGACCACTTACCCTCGGCCCTACTGTTGTGTCGGCCCGAGAGCTGCACATCGTCGTCTTTATTGACTTCCATAACATCGATTGAGGACATTAGTAAACCAGCGGGTTCCCGGTTGATACACAAAATCGGAAAGTTTGGTAATGAAATACAAATATTAATATTTCACAGCGAAGTGGATGCAAGCTGGGATCCAATCATATTCCTCTCAAACTGTTTAATTAAGGGAGCAACAGCTTTCATGGAACCGTCATAGATATATGAAGTTCTTCCCACCCAAGTCACGTTATTTCTCTTAGATGGTTTTAGCCATTCAGTGCAGGGCTCTCCTCTATTGTTGATGGTGTTATGATAATGGTAAAACATCATCTTATCCTCTGTCCTATGCTGCGTTCTTCCTTTCAGATTCTTGGACATATGAACTCCAGTCCCCCACACTTTTCTCGCCTGCACTGCATATTTGCGATCTCTTTTTGCTCCTCTATTCACATATCTAAATACCAGCTTCTCAATTCCCCATTCGCTGCACCATACAATAATTATCATCATCACATTCAATTTCAAGCTCAAAAAACAACTGACAACATTTATTTTAGAAAACCATAACACTTACCTGGGATCAGTACTGTTGGCAGACTCGTTGGCCCTATGCTGATTCTGCAAGCAAATCTTGTTGGACATGGTATATTGTTTAAAGGTGATCTGGGTATAATTAGAGAGCTCATTCACTACAGATCGCAGAGATTTCCCATGAAAAATATAGAAATACTCATCTACATCGAAGAAAAAGGTCCAATTCGCCATGAATCTGTACCTGTGCAAACAATCATTCACAACCAGAAACTGATTATGATAATACCCATCATATTGTTCCTGCTCTGTTATATCCTGCAATGTCACACGACCTGCTTGAATCCATGGTTCCAACACCTTTCTAACTTGTGGATGAATCCCACCCGCATCGTGAAAAACAAAATGCGATCTAGGCCCAAAGAATTTGGCATGATAAGCCATCCACTCTCTCATTCTCTGAGGACTAAGGTCACCGTACAGCGAGGAACCACAGTAGAGATAATCATATGGAGGAGCCTGGCTGAAAACAGAGCCATTGTAAGTACCCTGTTCTTCTTTGAGAGCAACGATCCTCTCTGGTTTCTCAAACTCGCTGCCATTGAATGCATGAACAATAAGGTCTCCACCGTTGCCATCGGTGCCCACGCTCTGAGAAAACACGCACTTAAGAACCACGACTGTGTAAACTTGGCCATAGCCATCATCTGGGAGCATTTTATAAGCCTTGCCCTTCATTTTCCCAGCAGATGAGTTTTTGGGGATCCATTCGCATTCAAATCGTGGGTTCCCAAAAACGTGCAGAGCCTTGGAAGCAAGCCCAACCACAGCAAACGCGGCGGGGCCTCCTCTGTATGCTCCCATTTGGATGAACAGGTATGGAGCGTTCCCATATGGACGAAACACCCGCTTGATGATATTTTCTTGCTCAATTGCTCTGCTGGTGGGGTTTTTCGTGCTACTGTTATGAATAATATTAGGGTGAGTCGTGTGATTCAGCGCCTGGTCCATTTTTCTGATTTGGACACTGTATCCACAAGGATTGGAATCATCCTCGAGAGACGTTGAAGTGATATTTTTACACGGAAGGTCTTGTTGGTGTATAAACAGGGCTGCTACAAGAAAAACCCCCATAACCACGATCGCCCACATGAGAACCTTGGTCTCGATGTGCCATATAGAAATAAATCCAGGGATACCATCCTTCTCTTTGTCCTTCCCCATTCAGATATCTGATGACAAAAACCGAAAGCTAAAAACTCGTAAATTAAGCTCAGAAAAACACTAGCGGGAGTTTCAGATAAATCGATGGGTGGGCCGAGTACACAGAGAAAAAAAACAAGCCGAGGACAGATGTTTGTACAAAAAACAGCAGAAGCCTCCCCTCCGAACGAAGTTCGGATATATTCTTTAGGTCTACTGCTCAAGTTTCTTGGCTAACGAAAACTGAAAGTCATAAATTGAAGAAGCAGACTTGCGAAGTTTCTGTGAATTATTCCACTGATGACCGTTTCCCTTCCATCCACATCATGTATTAACCCCCTAATTGACAGGCAACTAGATCCTCTGCGGAGAATGTGCAGTGGTATTCATTGAAACTTTGATAGGATTCAAAACCTGATAAATCACGGATGTGTTAAGTGTAAATATTTTAGTTGTATTAGTATTATTTTTCATGGCAGTGTTTTTGTTACATTTAATTACGCAACAAATAGAAATATTTAACTGAAGATTTCCTATATTATTATTGATGCTCATTTTAATAATAGTATTAATTTTTTATAATATTCTTCTAAATCAGTTTTTAAAGCTTTCTAATTTTGTTAAAATGAATAAAACTACATCCTAATAGCTATATATCAGTCCTTATAAACACATTCCCACCTTCCCGAAAAAATACCGCCATTTTCATATAAGATTTGTGAAGTACATCTATCAACAATGTAAAATAAATAAATAAATAAAACTATCCTAATTAAAGTTAAAATCGTGTTATTAAAAAACAAAAATTCAATAGTTGTACGCGCTCATTTTTCATATTGTATAAACAAAATAAATTAATTAATGCCAAGTGTCATACGATATTTGTTTGCTAGTATTTTTCTCACGAACTTTCAATATACTTATTAAATTAATTTACTAAATAATTTAAATATTTATAATAATATTATTATATCTAAGTGTTCTTATGATGGGTTTGGTTGGGTAGATTTGACTAATAAGATGTGTGTATTTTCATCCTCCTTTCTCCAATTAAAAATTGACATGTAACAATTATAGAATTTGCTAAGAAATTCGTTGTCCTTTAAAATTTTATAAATCTCATCCTAAATAGAAAAGAAAGATTGTAATCTCTAAATTTTGAAATACTTTTATTTTTCATTGTTTTTTAAATTAATTTGTCATAAAATTAAGTTTTATTGGGTTTTGAGAAATAAATCTATAAAAATATTAGAATAATGATTTATATTTTTTATATGTAAATGTTTAAAAATCAATTTATAATCAAATTTGTAATATTTATTATACAAAACTTTATTATATATTTAAAAAAAATAGCGATTTTTCATTGAAAAGATTAAATCGGTGATTTTTTAAACGATTTTTTGAAAAAATCACCATCTTCAAAAAAACGCGATTTTTTCGAAAAAATCGTGATCCGTACAGTAAAAATCGTGGGGTTTGGAAACAACGAGATTTTATATGTGATTTTCATGTTTTTGTTTCTCATTTTTGCAGTGAAAGGTTTGCTAAGGAGAGCTAAGGAGTGAAGGAGAGCTAAGGAGGAAGATAAGTGATCTACAAGGGCAAGAGTGGACAAAAGTGAAGGATTTTAGCAAGCGAAACCAACAAAAATCGAATTTGGACTAAGTTTCTCCGGCAAAACGTTTTTTCCAGGTATGGGCATCAAATTTGACCCCTTTTTTTTGTTTTTTCTTGTTCTTCCATGGGTTTCTATCACCCATGTATTTTTCATCATTTGTGATTGCATTTGGTTGTTGTTGTTGTTGTTGTTTTTTTAATTGAGAGGAGAGGGTTTATTTTGGTCAAAAATGCAAAAAATTGGTTATGAATTTTTTTTTTTTATATTTCTTCTTGTGCTCTTAGTTTCTTTCCATTATTTTTGCTTGTGTTTCAACATGTACTTTTTCCCATTATTTTTGCATTGAGTTGAACGTTTTTTTTGTGAAAAAATCAAAATGTTGTATGTAAAATTGTAATTTTTTTATTTTATTTTTTAGCTTGCAATTTTTCTTGTGCCCTAGGTTCAAATTTCAACGTTCAAAGTTCATCTTACACTAAAACTCAAGAGTTAAGAGTTCAACAAATTTGCAAACATGCCAAGGAAATTGGATCCTTTATGAGAATTTGGTGAACCTGATCAGGGTTTGACCGATCAAACTTGAGTTGCAAGTGATGTGGTCAGCACATGATGGGGGGGTATACAGGTTGAAATACCACCTGGCATAAATTCCTGAACATGAAGTAGGCCCTTGCACAAATACCAATCCAGGACTAATCAGAAGAGCCATCAACTCATTGGAAGAAATAGAAACAACTAAACTCAGCAAGGTAGCTCTAAAAATTCAAATATCAGGGTTTAGAGTTGACCGTGAGAGTGGTAGTGTTTCTTCAGCATCAGCATCTTCTACAGCCAACCCCGTAGCTGCCTCCTCATTTTTTGTTCCTAGAACCACTCCCGGGGCACAGCCATCTATCTCCTTACTTATTAAAAAAAGGAGAAGGAAGAGGCTGACAAGTTGTTGGGAAAACTGTTTCTTTGGAGTGATATTCCTTTCAATTTTTCCAGGAAAAATCCATTTTATCAGGCTACGATTGATGCTATTGTTGTTGTTGGCCCAGGATACAAAGCCCCTTCATATGATGACTTTAGAGGGCGCATTCTTCAAAATGAGAAAGTTGACTGCACCAAGAGATTAGAGGATTTAAGAGCATCATGGGAAGTCACAGGATGCACTGTGATGTCAGATGGTTAGACTGATCAAAGGGGTAGGACTCTTATTAACTTCTTGGTCAGTTGTCCCAAGGGGACAATGTTTATGAAATCTGTTGATGCATCTGCACATGTCAAAGATGCACGATTATTATGTGATTTATTGGATGCGTTCATTTTGGAGGTGGGCCCCCAAAATGTTGTCCAAATCATAATGAACAACGCTGCAAACTATGTTTCTACTGGCAAGATTCTTATGGAGAGGCATCCGAGCATATTTTGGACACCTTGTGCTGCACATTACCTTGATTTGATGTTGGAGGACATCGGAAAGATTGATTTTTTCAAAGATATTATAAAATCATCAAAGAGAATTACAAAATTTATATATAGTTATGCATCTATGCTTCATTTGATGGGAACATTCACCAACAAGAAGGAGTTGGTGCACCCTGCTATTACACGATTTTCCACTAGTTTCATATCTCTTCAATCCCTCTTGAATTCTATGTGGGATTTGAAGAGAATGTTTCTTTCGGAGGAGTGGCATGCTTTGACTGTCAGCCGCAAACCAGAGGGAGAGGCCATTTGCAGGTTGGTGTCATATCAAGAAATTTTCTAGGCAGAAGTGCAAGAGGTGTGTAGCATTACTGAACCTTTGGTAAAGGTTCTTAGATTGGTGGATGGAGAGAAGCCTGCAATTGGCTACTTGTATGAGGCCATGGATAGGGCCAAAGAAGTTATTCGCAGCTACTATGATGATAAGGGTAATGAGGGGTTTTAGAAACAACTTCTTTTATGGGAAGTGATTGATGACCGATGGAACAACACACTCCATCGTCCCATTCATGCTGCAGGGATCTTCCTGAACCTCGGATTTGCTTACTCATGTAGTTTCCTATTTGATGCTGAGGTCATGGATGGATTTTTCACTTGTGTTCAGAAGATGGTGCCAACTCCATCAGAACGTGCAGAGATATCCAAAGAAATGGAGGTATACAGAATGGCAGGTGGCACCTTGAGCTTCAACATGGCTGTCCAAGATAGGACTACTAAAATTCCAGGTAAGATTTTCATTATTTTAAAAATTTTCTTATGTTTGTAACTTCATAATTTTATCTTATTTTTTGTAACTTGTAACTTGTAGATGCATGGTGGAGGAGCTACGATGGCAGATTACCAAAAATCCAAAAACTTACCATTAGAATACTTAGCCAAACACGTACTGCTCTTCAGGATGCGAGCGCAACTGGAGTGTATTTGAAAAAATACACACCAAAAGGTGCAACGGGTAAAAACTTAAAATATTCCAACTGAATTTTTGAATTCATTAAATATTTTTTTTTAATATTTAATTTATTAATTTATGACCCTTGTACAGGTTGGAGGCCCAGCGCCTCAATGACATGGTTTACGTCTACTACAATATTAGATTGTGGGTGAGACAACTTGAGAGGACACCTGATATGGAGGCCATCTCTTTAGATGCGATTGACACCACTACTGAATGGAGGATTGAGGCTGAGAGGCCTGTCATGGAGCCAACCCCTGATTGGATAGAGCAGGAGGTATTGGAGGGGGAGGAGGAGGAGGAGGAGGAGCAGGAGGAGGAGGAGGGAAAGGCAAAGCTGTTACATTTTCTCGCAAGAGGGGCAGAGGAAATCAATAGTATAGGACCATAGGTTATATGGTGCATTGACATTCCTTTGTATATGACATTATGACTCATGATATGAGATACATTATTATATTTTTTGTTGATATTTTAAGGCTGAGTTGACTCTTGTGACTTAGGACTTAGTATTCAGGACATGATTCAGTTTTATGTGTGATGTAGCACTAGACATAATATTACACATCTTATATATTAGTTTTTTTTCATATTTATGTGTCAATGCATTTATTTTATGGTTTGGATGCTTTAGATATTAAAAAAATTGAAAAAAAAATGAATATTTTTGTATGTGCCGATTTTTTCCCCTCGCCAATTTAATCCCGATCGCGATTTTCAAAACATTGATTAATATATAATTATATTTGATAGGCGACACTCCACAAAGAATTTGTTGAGAAATGGGATATGGTTTAAAGTTTTTAAATCTCATCCTAAAAAAAAGAAGGAAAGATTAGAATAAATCTGAAAAACTACACCACAGAAACCTCCAATCTAGAAAGATTAGAATAAATCTCTAAAGATATTAGAATAATAATTTTTTATTTTATTTTTTATATTTTAATTTTTTAAAGTTAATTTTAATAAAAAAATTAATATTTCTTATACAAAATTTTAATATATATTATTAATATATAAGTATTTAGTATTATTTTATTATGATTATACTATATTTTGATATGGTAAAAGATGTAACAGAAAGAATGGCATAAAGATGTGATGAGGCTTTAATTAGAACAATGCAAAAATGTGATGGAGCTTCAGCTAGAACGATGCAAAAATGTGATGGAGCTTCAGCTAGAGTGTAAGGAAATATTTAATTCTTATAGATTAATCATGGAGTAACATCGCTTTTGTGCCACCTTCTTTTAACCAATTTTATGGATGGGATGCGCATCTTTGGCCAAGATCAATGCCATAGGTGTTACTTTTACCCCAAAATAGCAAATTATGAGCACTTGGATGGTGATTTTTTTTTTTTTTTTTTTTTTTGTAAATTTAGTAGGACCTTACTATTTTCTATTTATCATCAAAAAGCAAGTTACATTCCATATTAAGTTGCTGACCTCAACCTGCCCTAAGGAAACGAGGTATGTTGGCCACCTTAATGCATTGAAGGCCAACCAAAATCGAAAATGTTTCATTCTTCTGCTCTCCGCATTAGCTAGTTCAATGTTTAAACCATTAACTAAATAACAAGTATGAAATAAATAACTATCCGCAAAAAGCATAAAACTTGAGCTAGATTACTATCGATCTGAGGAATGAATTGGTGCTAGATCCTTCACCGTGGAGCTCGGCATGTCCACTTGTTGCATTTGTTGTATATGTCTTTCAATTCGTCCTATCTGATCCACCTCTTGATATTGTGTCACCTTGATATGCTACAGTTGTATGTTGATATCCTGAAGCAATTTCATCACTGTTGATGCTTGAGTCTCCTTCCCTGGATGAATTCTTTGCATAGATTTGGCTAGCACACATTTCATAATCCAATAAGTGTGAACTGTTTGATTAAACAAAAAAAGATGTCCTCTGGTATTACCAGGATTTATAATGAAGTCCCTGATTTTAGCTTCAGCTTCATTGTCTTCTTCATTACTGTAGCTTTCCTTTTCCCAGCCTTGAATCACATTCTTGACTTGTTGAGGGTTGCCAAGGGAGTAAGCTGTGGAGAGGTTATGTAACACCTCTTGCTTTGTTTTTCTCCCATGTTTGCTAGTCTCAGCTTGTAGCTTCTGCTTTCCTTTATCTGTCTATTGAGCCACATTTTGCCTCTTCTGTCTCTTTCCCATTGTTATGTTCTGAGTTTTTTGCTGAATAAAACCTATCTTATCAATCTATGGTCCTGTATGATGGCAGAACAGATATATAACAATTAAAATTCCTATCAACTAAATATAACCTTCCACAAGTTCATGTTGCTCATCATGATAGAGATAATGCCGACGACCATGAAAATTTCCGACCCAAGTTATATAGTAGACACAGGAGGAGACCCTGAAAATAGTCAGTATTGTAATAAAGACTATGCCAGACCTACCTGAGTTTCTACTAAACCCAGAATTGCGATACATAAAATCCTGCCTCACTAAATTTCAAGGGTGAAGGTTAAATCGAGAACAGAGATGAGATAGAAAACAAATATACATTCTAATTCCCTGCTCGTATTGGAGACTATTACCCAGCTTCCCAGAAATACATTGATTCATTAAAAGACAAGAACCTAGAACTTGACTAAAACTGAATTTATAGGCTTGCTTTCGCCGGACCTCAGTAATCCACATACAACTAAGGATCCTCCCATTAACCCTTTTAGTTTTCAAATTAAACAAGAAAAGACTTACATAAGCGAAATGCCTACCATACGAGAAGGAATAATGACAGTTACAGTTGTGAAATTGACTGCACTTCTCATATAATTGAGACATAAATTTATTTTTCCCTTGTCAACCTTACAAGGGTCACGGAAATAGGGTTGGATGTCCTCCAATGGTATTAACTTGCAATTCCAGACAACTAACTGGCGGATGGATAACATCATACTTGGAATTACAGTCATTCCACTATCATATTTCGTGTAATTATACATAGGAAAAAAACAGGAGGTTGAATTGTATGGTGATTTGAAGCATTCAAGGATTGACATCACAGACGATGTGCTTGGGATTTGGCAAACTAGAAATTGGTTGGTGAATTCAAGATTGCCTAATTTAGAAGTTAACACATATTCCAAAAAAATATTATGTAATTGCAGTCACCACAAGTCATAGGTGCTACCCATTTCACTTAAATTTCTTTTTTTTCTTATAAAAGGACTTTTATATTCTCACGGTTCCCATATTTACAAAACTTAGAACTTAGAAGTTCAAAACTACCAGAGAAATGAAGCTAACCAGAAAATTATTAACGAAATCATATTGTTTTTCCTAGAAGAGTGTCTCTCTTTCCAGCTCTGGAATAGTGTCACTCTACTCCAGTTCCACCTCCTATGTTTTCATTCTCCTTCCTCTTACTCTGACACTGGAATGTACCGGAAGAACTGATAATGACAACTTTCTAAATACCAAAAATTTCTTCTTCAATCCTAATAGCAACCTAATTATGCTCATAACTCGCTAAAATCTAACAGGTGGAGTCCTCTTTAGAGATTTGTATGTCCCTTTCTAACATCTTTGAGTGTATTTAGATATCTTTCATCTACATATTCTTATCGAGATGTTGCACTCATAGAAATGATTAACAATGCTTGCATTGGAGTGAGTGGCATAATAATCTTCCCAAATATTCTATTCCTTCGGTGTACCTTTTCCCCTTTAGGGGAAATTGCTAGTTTTATATTTGTTCACATATAATGTTATAATTTTTTTATTTGTTTAATTTTATTTATGTATATTAGCTAGTTTCATATTTGTTCACTTATAATGTTATAATTTTTTTATTTATTTAATTTTATTTATGTATATTATTGTTTATATAATAAATTAATAATTGTCAATAGATTTTATCTTGGGTGGTTGGTGGAATAGTTTTTATCATTAACACTCAGGTTCAAGGTTATCATCCCCACTCACGTTCAAGTCTCATAAGTTGACATGATGGTTATGGTTGTTTTCTTCCTTGTGAACTCTTAAGTGAGTATCCTAGTACCAACAACCACACTCTAGGTGAGCTATAATGCCATCAAAAATATTGTCGTATTGTCTTTGAGCCTTGTGAACTCTTAAGTGAGTATCATGGTACCAACAACCTCACTCTAATAGAGCTATAAGGCCTTAATAACCTCACTCTAGCCTTGATAAATATTGTTGTATATATTGGCTTTAAGCCATGTGAACTCTTAAGTGAATATCCAGGTACCAAAAGCCTCACTCTAGCAGATCTATAAGGCCTTGATAACCTCAATCTAGTCGAGCTATAATGCATTGATAAATATTTTTGTAACATGTTTTAGCCTTGTGAAATATTGTTGTATTCGCTTTGAGCCTTGTGAACTCTTAAATGAGTATCCCAATACCAACACCGTCACTCTAGCAGAGCTATAAGGCCTTGATAACCTAACTCTAGCCTTGATAAATGTTGTTGTCTTGGATTTGAGGCTTGTGAACGCTTAAGTAAGTATCATGGTACCAAAAACCTGACTCTAGCAGAGCTATAAGGCCTTGTTAACCTCACTCTAGCTGAGATATAATGCATTGATAAATATTGTTGTAATGAATTTCATTCTTGTGAAATATTGTTGTATTGGCTTTGAGCCTTGTGAACTCTTAAGTGAGTATCATGGTACACCAACAACCTCACTCTAGTGAAGGTGTAAGGTGTTGATAACCTCACTCTATAAAATCTATAATGCCTTGATAACTATTGTTGTGATTAATTTCTATCTCGTGAACTCTTAAGTGGGGATCCTAGTAGCAACATCCTCACTCTAGTTGAGCTATAATTCCTTGATAAATGTTATTATAATGAATTTTAGACTTGTGGTCTCTTAATTGAGTATCCTGGTACCAACAACCTCACTCTAGCTGAGTTATAATGGCTTCATAAATATTATTGTATTGGCTTTGAGCCTTGCAAATTACAAAGTGAGTATCAACCTCACTATATCTATGTATTTATGTTTCCACATCTTCCCATCATGATGTTTTTCAACTCTTGGATTGGATTCACCACCTGTCATTAGGGACATAAGCTATAGTGGATTGGAAAAGAGCACTAGGATAGTTATAAATATAATAAGAGGTTTTCACATCTTGCCATCATGATGTTTTTCAACTTTTGGATTGGATTAACCACCCATCACAAGGGACATAAGCTGTGGTGGATTGGAAAAGAGCACTAGGATAGTTATAAAGATAATGTGAGGTGCATCAACGACAATATGAACGTTAATATTAACATTCAATTAATCTTTTTTTTTTTTAAATGGTAGATATTCAACCTTTGGCCAATCAATTGAAAGAGAATTGAAAATTAGATTAATAAAATAATAACATTTAAAATAAATATTAATTAAAAAAATCTTTAACATAGAGATTTTAACTTATTAATAAAATATTTGAAACTTAATCTTTGACAAAAAAAGGGGAAGAAAGATAAAATAATAACCTTTAAATATGTATTAGTATTATTTTTAAAAGGTAATAGCTTAATAATAATAATAATAAATCTATTAAAATACTGATAAATTTTTTTTATAAATAGATACCAATGATTAATGGGAGATACAAGACAAAGAGAAGTCCAAGAAACACTTAGGACAAAGAAATAACAGAAAAACATATGAAATAAATTATATATATATATATAACTAGGAGAATCGACCACTGCAGTAGTATCGTACTCACGTGACACGGGATCAATCCCAGTGGCTACCCCTATAAACCTAGGAGGAACCACCATGCCTGCCATAACGACCCTCGGGCTATCCGAGACTCGAACTCGTGACCTACACAGTGGCATGAACACCTTAGAAAGCGTCCACTGGCCATGAGCCCAAACCCCAACGAGTGATATGAAATAAATTATTAATAATTAATTCAATAGTCAATTAATTAGTAAAATTAATACATTAACAAATTAATAAAATATATTTAATATAAAGAAGAGGATGCAATCATAAGAAAAGAAACCAAGAGGGACGAAGGGGAATTCAGGGAGGAGAGAGAATGAATAATGAAGAAGGAGGGTTCAAGTAAGGAAAAGGGGGATAACATGAGGGAGGGATAACCAAGGGGAGAAAAGAGAAATATTGGTTGGTCATTGACTAAGAAAATAGATCGGGGGCTTCCAAGAGTTGATATTCTTAAACCCTTCTTCGCTATTGAAGTTTTTCAAGTCTTTTTCAATCTCAAGAGCTTCTTGAATCAAGCAGGTGGGTTGGAAGGGACCAGGAGCTAGGATCTTAGTCTGGTCAAAGAAAATAAGGTGCTTGGTTTTGAAAGAGTTTTCTACTAGAGAAAACTTTAGGACGTGGTTGTGAGTCATGTCAACTATGTTTTTCTTTAAATGGGATTTAAAGGACCTACTAGTTTGGCCAATATAAGACTTGCCACATGAGCAAGGAATTAGGTAAAATATAGGACCTAGCATTGGATCCATCTTATTTTTAGGAGATTTGAATAATTTATTTAGGGTTTTGAAAGGTTTGAATAAGGTTTTATGTTTTTTCTCGCTAAGAATTTAGAAACGGGATTAGTGGTTCCTCTTATATATGGAAGGGATAGGAGGGGAAAACAGGTCTTTATGATGATGTGAATGATAATATATAATGCTTTTACCGATTTGGGTTGAGGAATAACTCTTATTGATAAGGGAATTGGTGAGGTGAGCTCTTTCAGAGGATAAAAATTCAGGATCATAAATTTTGAGCACTTTATTGAAGAGGGTATTTAAGACAACAAAATTCTGACCCAAGTTATAATGAGAGTTTGCATGGAGGTATCATTATATGTGAATTTTATTCTAATACAACTGGAAGGAAAGGGAACCATCAGGGAGTCGAGTAATGAGGACATCCAAAAAGGAAAGGGAGGAGCACTCTTCTAGTTCCATGGTGAATTGGATATGCAAAGAGAGGATGTTGAGGTGATTCAAGAAATCCTAAAGGGGTTTTTATCCCATGTGGATAAACTAAAAAGTATCATTAAAGAAGAAATACCAACATTTTGGTTTGTGATGCCTTGAATTAAGGGTCATAGTCTCAAAATTATCGATAAAGATATTTTCAACAACATGAGATAGATATGATCCCATTGTTGTACCTTCAGTTTGTTCATAGCAAGCACATTTAAAGGAAAACTCACTCTAGCTGAGCTTTAATACCTTGATAAATATTGTTGTATTGGCTTTGAGCCTTGTGAACTCTTAAGTGAGTATATGGGTACCAACAACCTCACTCTAACCGTAGGGATGAGAGGGAGGTGGAACTCTTTCCTCAAAAAAAATATTAAATTAATAATTGTTCCCCACTCGTGACATCATGAGCTATATTATTGTAATGGCTTCTTGCCTATGAATATTATTATATTTTATTTAAGCCTTGTGAACTCTTAAGTAAGTATACTTATGGGTCTGCCTGATACCAACCTTACTCTAACCCTTTGTCTGAGAGGAAGGTTGATCTCTTTCCTCTGAAAAAGAAAAAAAAGAAAAAAAGAAGAAGAGGATATTGAATTATTGATGAAATGATTCTCTTTTAAATGAGAAAAGTATTTACAAGTTTTTTAAATTTATGTTTTGTATCATGTATGATTGATGGTTGTTTATTGAAAAAACTAATTAAACACATGTTTAAAGGCTTGTCAACAAATATATGGTAATTTGGGAATGATTTGCTAGCTTTTTTTAGCATATAATTAAATATTAAAGGATTTCCATGAATAGAAGCTTCACTCACTTGTTTGTTAGCATAAAAATAAAATATTAAAGAATTTCAACTAATATTTTAGCTTCAAATAATGTCTAAAACTATATAAATTTTATTGGTGATTAATCATTATAATTATCATTAAAAAATAAAAACTACCTTCAAAATATTCCATTATTAATAAATATTTAAAAATATAGAAAAATAAAAAGTTACTTTCTAAATTATAATATTAAATTATTATTAAATATTCTATAAATATAATCTACCTATTTCCGTATAAATAAAAATTTATTTGTACAATAAATTAATAATTATATAAATTTAATTTTTCTATACAAAATTTTCTATAAATATAGAAAAAGAAAAAATTTCATAAAAATACAAAATTTCATTCTAAATTAATTTAGAATATTAAATTATTATTAGATATTCTATAAATATAAACTAGATATTCTATAAATATAAACAAGTTCAGGCTTAAGTCCAAGGCTCTACACAATCTAATTTCAATGATAGAGGTCATTGATATAGAAGGAAGATCTGAAGGGTCAAAGACAGAGAAATCCAAGAAGAAATATAAAAACAAAACCCCATTTTCAAGGAAGGAAGCAGCCACAAGGGTTCTAAGGAGGAGAAATCCATTGTCAAGGAAGCAGCCACAAGAACAACCAGATCAAAATCATCTACTGACAGTAAGACAGATTTGGATAAGCTTGTTGAAGCTACAACCCATATGGAAGGAAGGTAAAAATTTTTTTTGATACAAACACCTTTTTTCTTATCAATCACAATTTTGAATAGTAGCCTAGATTTCAAAGAATATAAGTCTACACAAGTTTTTCAGCATTTTCTGTGCATTTTCAAAAAAACAAATAGAGCGCTACCAGAAATTCTGGTAGCATTCCAATTTTTACAGAGTTACATGTTTTTACCTGAATTTCCAGTAGCGCCTATTTTAACTGAATTTTGACACCTATCAGCAAAATTTCTGAGCTAGTTCAAGAAGGATAAAGACTCATAACCAAATGGATATAACAAGTGATGGTGAAAGCTGGTTATGAGGTTGTTGGAGGTCATATTAAATGAAGATACATGGTTACTTAAATACCAAAGACATAAGGAGACAAATCAACAGAAAAAAGGACAACATGACAGAACATTCAACAATTCATCCCACGTTTCTTCGCTTCTTTCTTTTACATCAGTCTTTTCAGTTATATTTCGATGGGATATGGTTGTAATGTCTTATGGCACCTATGTAAGGTTAGGAGTAGGGTTTACTTATTTTTAGAAGAGATGGAGTTGGTGCCTCTCTTTCTATATATACCATTTGTAAATACCATTTCCAGGTTGGATTTTGGTCTACCTGAAGACTTAATATAATAAAGAAAATCCTTTTTACTTCATGGTGGAGGATTTTGTGACTCAAGAACCATCTAATGTATGGTGTGTTTTCTTTCTTTGTTAACTTCTTCTAATTATGAATTGCAATAGTTATTAAGGTGTGAGTGAGAAAATATTAAAGGATTTAATAGTAAATTATCTGCTTTCACCTTTCTGCAAATCATATATGTGTTGTAGAACATCTTAGTGAAGATTTCATAAAGGATTTGTGGAATAATTTATGCATGAAATCTACTTTCTGAATGTTGTTTGCTTTGCATAAACAAATTTTTTGTAAAGAGCCATAATTATAGCTGAGTGACTGATTTAGGATATGAATATTTCCTAGAATAGGTACCAGCTAAATATCTCCTCTCATTTGTTACACTCTGCTCCCTATACTACCAATTTACTCATACAATTTATACTTGCCAAATGCATGAAATTCTTAAAGAATATAAAAATTATTTCAAAATATTTGAGAAACCATCCCACAACTCAAAAAACCCTTTAAATTTTGAAAATAACTATGATGTGTAAGGCTTACTCCTTTTCCAGTCAAGGAGTGACTCCCTGCGCCAACGAATTTTACGAAGAATCTAGTACATTGACTCATAAATTACTAAGGAAGGTAACTCTTATTCATGAATGCAAAATTCAACTCAGTATGGGACTACCACATTCTACCCAACCATAGATTGGTTGAGCCAAATATCTCCTCATCCAATCACCCTCATGCCACATTCCAAACATGAATGTGGGACTCAAACCAAAATAACCAACCAGGGCTTCCCAATGCTAAACCACCTCACCCTCATCAATATAAACCATATTTACCGTAATCCTCACCAGATCACTAGGCCAAAAAAATAAACATGTAATAACATGTTTTACCATGATATCCACTAGATCACTAGGCCAAAACAAGCATGGATGCCACCGAATTTCTCCACCTACACCGTGAGGAATTTTCATGTCTCTTAGTCTCTAGGCTTTACTGCAATCCACATTGGATAACTATGCCCTAACCGAGACTCCACCCTCCAATATTTACTGTATATCCCATGCCGAGATTCCAAGGCCTCATGGAGAGCACCCACCTCTAAGCTTTACCCTATATCCCGCCATACACCAGTTGAGGATTCCTAGTCCCACATAGGAAACACAAAATCTAGCTTTACCGCAACCCACAGTTTATTTCAGGGGTTACTAGGCCATGTTTTCTTTCATTTAGAGGTCCACCTCAATCAACCTTGAATCCATCAAGAAATCTAGCTCAACCAAAACATGATAACCCCATCACACCATGACACTATGGGGAAATGGTAAGGCTAGGCTGGAAACACTGTCACACCTAGAAAAACCCATGCCCATGACAGAAATAGAATTAAGAACACACATGCAACAACATGCATTCCAAATCTAGCAAGGAAACCACAAATTCAAATCGATATCTGTAAAGAATCTCGTTGTAGCTACTTGATCCTGCTCTTCCTTGCTTGATATTTCCTCCTCTTTTCCTTCTTTGCCTTTCTTGATCTAATGTTGAAATGTTCCAAGAAAATTCTAAGTATCTAAGAGTGAGAGAGAGAGAGAGAGAGAGAGAATAGAGAGAGAAATCCAAAATTGAACTAACAAAAGGTACCAACTGATCCTGATAAGCCTTTTTATCAATTAGGCCTCTATTTTCTTCATTTTCCATTATTTTTCTTATTTTTCTTCCACACACGCAACCGTGACCTTTCACCTTCCTTTACTCATAATTTCCATTATTTTCATAAATAAATTGCCAATTAATGTCACTTGTCCTTTCCAAATCCTTTTCCATTTCATTTGCCAATTTCCTTAGCCACAATAAACCAAATGAACACCCACACTATGATCTCTTTCCCAACATTCATCTTGGAATAAATGTCACATAACCGTGGTTATTATTTTCCATTTCTTAACTTTTATTACATGGAATTTTCAACATGATTGTTAGAGAAAAATTCTTATGGCTTCTAGTCTTTCTATAGGTGAAAATGTTTCTTCAAAGTCTATCCCTTCTTTTTGAGCATGGATTTTGCAGACAAGTATTGCTTTGTTTCAAATTACTTCTCCATTTTCATTTAGTTTTTCCTGAACACCTATTTTGTCCCAATTACATTTTTATCTTGAGGTCTTGGTATTAATTTCCATGTATGGTTCTTTTCTATTTGATCAATTTATTTATGCATTTCCTTAACCCAAAATTCATCTTTTCAGTCTTGATTCACATTTTGAGCTTCAGTTGTGGATAGTAAGGCTAAGTGACTAGAAGTTCCAACAAGAGTTCTTCTAGTTTGTATTACTGCTTCTTTTTAACCTAGAATTTGAGATTGAGGATGATTTTTCTGAACATACCATGATGGAGTCTTTTTTTATATATCTGTATTTTCATTTCCTTCTTCTGATGCTTCTATATTTCCTTCTCCTGATGCTTCTATATTTCCTTCTCCTACAACCTTTTGGCTTTTAGTAGGGAGACGCTCGCCATCTACTAGTGCTTCTCTTTCAGTACTTGTTGATGCTTCATCAATCACAACATCTATGCATTCAACAATATTTTGAAGCCTTTTATTATAACATTTATATCCATTTCTTCTAGGGGAATATCGAAGGATGATTTCTTCATCGGCTCTAATTGAAACTTTCCAAGCTTATCATCATTTTTCTTTATGTAACAATTGCTTTGAAAAATTATAAAGTGTTTTACAATTGCAGGATTACCAAACCATAGTTCATGTGGATTTTTATATCATTGTTTATTCTAACATGAGATTTGTTAAGTATATCCACAGTTTTATGTGTTTCTTCTCCCTATAAGATGTGAGGTGTTCCTGACACATCAAGCATGGCACGTGCCATTTCTTGGACTATTTTTTTCATTCTTTCTGCCACTCCATTTTGTTTAGGAGTTTTAGCTATGGAAAACTATCTTTTGATGCCATGTTTTTCACAAAAATTGAAAAACTCATATGATATAAACTCTCCTCGTCTATCATATCTAATACTTAAATGTATCGAATGCCTCATATTTATGTTTTAGTAAGCTAATCCAACACATTCTTGTAAAATCATCAATGAATAATATAAATCATTGTTCACCATGAGGAGACTTATTTCTCATAGGACCACATAAATTATGTGAATAAGTTCTTACTTGAAGTACCTTCTTTAGCTTTAAACTGAACTCTGGTTTTCTTACAAAATTAAAATGATTTGCAGATGTTATTTTTAGGTGGAGAGATGTTGGAAAAGTCACGAACTACTCCCATCCCACTTGATTTATATAATTGGGAAAATCTAAGGTGCCCCAACCTTTTATGTCAGAGCCAACTTTCTTCAAAATTGCTTAAATAATAGTGCTCTTGGACGCCTTCTAAGACATATACATTTCTTGTAGTTTTGGTTCCTTCTATTATTATCTTACCTCTATCCAGATTCCTTACCACAGAATTATTTGATCTAAAAATAACCCCTTTCCCTTGATCAAACATTTGATTGACACTTAACTATTTATGTCCTAACCCATCAATAAATAATACATTTCCATCCTTGAAATTTTTCTTTAGAAACATAGTTCCTTTCCCTTTGATAGCACTAGGTGAGTTATTACCAAATGTCACATTCTTTCTTTATTTATTGCATTAAAATAAATACAATAATCTTTGTCACTTGTCATATAATTTGAATATCCCTTGTTAATGTACCATATTTTTTTATTTCTTCCATTCAAGGTGTTAGCCCCCCTATAAATTTTTGACAAAGCAAAGTAGGGGACTAAATTTTTTTTAAGCCTTCAAGGAATGCATCTCCCCTGAAGACATATCATCCTTGAAGTCTCATGTGCCTTTACCTTTGATAAATTTCCCTCTGCTGACTCCCTTTATAAGGTCTCATTGATTACATAAATTATGCTCCAAAAGGCCTACATTAACCCTTATATCCCTGCAGAATTTCCCTTTTCACCTATTCTTCATTTGTCAAAACCCCTTTTCTTTACCCCAAAATCCCTCCCCTAGTCCTAATCCTCCCAAAAAACCCCTTTACATCCCGCGTTCACCCTTGGTTTGGCCAAGCACCCCTTTTTCCCTCTATCGTTATCCATATTTGGTTGTGATCTTCATTAAAACGAGCCAAAAAACCCACTTTTCTACCTTTGTAACGAGCCTAGCCCATTTTTGCCTAGCCCCTTTCGGCCTAGCCCCTTTCGGCCTAGCCCCTGCACCTTTTCCTCCATGTGACCAGAGCGCTAAAACCAAGCGCCAGCCCGAAAGGCGCTTACCGCAGATGGATATCGGATGCAGTTTCAACCGTTGATCTATATAGATCGGACGACGATCGCAGCTCCCACAATGTCCATTGTTCACCCCGATCGTGCCATCACCGTCTATTTACCCGCAGATCTGACGGTTCAGAGTCTACCCGCCCTGGTGGTCCCTGCGTACTATTCAAAAACCATTCGGTTTCTATCGCACCGCCTTTGGGCGGAGGGCGGTATTTTCCGATAGGCCAGCGATTCCACTCAGCATTCGACACGTGGCTCCGACACTATTTCAAAACCACTACCCCATCGCGCATTAACGTTCATCCACGGATGCATAGCGATATGCACGTGCACTGTCCGATCTCGGGCAGTTGATCCAACGGTCGTCGTTCCATAGAGCTACGCACGAGTTAACCCATGGCAGTCGTACCCCTGGCCCACAGTCCATCGCCCTCCGACGTGCTTTCCACCGTCAATCTCCGCTGAGATCGTACGGTCCAGATTTAAATGCCCCGCCGTTGACCACCCCGCCATCGCCCGGTCTCGCCACATCACCCCCACGTGTATCCACCATACATCTGCCCATTCCATTGCATATATTTGTTCAAAAGTCGAGTTTGTTAAGGTTTTTCATTTAAATTTCCTCTGTGCTCCGCCAACCTTCACCAAGGCTTCCCTCCATCATTCCTTTGCATTGTTCCGCCATTTCACCAGTCGCACGACCATTTTCATCATCCAACCCCATGCATTTTCATCATCCAAGCAGAGAAAGGAAAAGGAAGAAGCACATATAACAGAGGCAGAGCCGTTATCACAAGCAGTGGCAGAGCAGAAAATTCCGGGAATAGCTTAACTCAAGCGGCAATATGATGCACATAATACAGAACCTCATTCCGGGAATCGCACACTCCAACCGGAGTTAAACAGTTAATATAACACAAATATTATTCCAGGAATCGCCTGCCTAGATGGAGGATGCAGAATCTGTTATACAGCCGGGCGTTACACATAACACATTTCCGGATTTTTTTTAATAGTCATATGAATGGTGGAACTCTGCGTTGGAGGTGGAACCATAGTCAAATGCGCAATATGAATGGAGGCAGAACCATAGTCGTAACAAAATATATAAATAATAAAGGAGAACCGAAACCTTGACCGGAGGAACCATGAGGGGACTGAAACCACGAGCGGGTTCACGGAGGCGGATTTCCCAATTCCGCACCACCTTTCGACCGTAAGGTGGTTTTGCAGAAATCGCAGCGATTCCATAGACTTCGTGACACGTGGCATAGGCGGTATTGGAAGCCACCATTTAACTTGCAATTTCGCGCGTTATACACCGACCAAAGACGCCGAGCGAAATGGATATAAACCGTCGATCTGGCGGAGGAGCATCGGACGGAGATCATTAAACGAAGATGCGCGAGGTTTAATAAAAGCGCACAGAGATTAAGCCAGGTACGGTGCGTTCCGTGGATTGGTTGTTTGACTGAATTGTGGGGCCTGGCGGAGTCATATATATAAATGAATTGGTTTAATTATGGTTTTCGACGTTTTATGGTCTTAATATAAGGTCCGGAGGTAATATAAAAGTCGGAGATACGTGCAATGGACTCCGGGTATTAATATAAGGCGGCAACCTTGGTGATCATGTTCAACAATAAAGTTGAACTCGTAATTATATTATATATTACCACGGTCTTGACATTTGATTAATTATAATATAATTTAAATATGCGGATGTCGGGTTATTCATATGGACAAATTTCATATATTATATGTGTTGAGATACTATAGTGTGCATATAATGGAATATGCATATGTGATTAAATATGCCAAGGGTCTATTAATATAGTTCTAATCACCAAAGGTCCATGTTATATAAGTGGAGCGCATAAAACGTAAAGTTGTTGCGATTGTATTAAAAAGTGTCGTGTGGTCCGTGGGCTTTATATATATGCCTCAGCTTGACGGGAGGGCGATTTTAATATACAATGATTGTGATGTCCGTTCCGCTTGCGGAAAGTTCCACATCAACAAGACACTTGCTACAAGTCAGCAGTCACGTATTTTTCTAAAAGGCACTGATATAAAAGCACTGCTACATGTATACAAAAATTACACCACAGTAGAGGACAGAATAGGATACAGAGCAGAAAAGAGTTAAAACACAATCACAGAAAAAGACAAAACACAGTCAAAGAAAAGACAAATGCGCAGCTAGCCAAGAAGGTGAATGAGTGAGCTAGAATTCACTTTGTAATTCAAATGTAAATGTTTTAATTGTTTTTATTGTTTGTGATGCATTGGCAAGTCTCCGAGAAAAAAAGAAATTCCCACTGTAATGTTAAATTGATACCTACAGTTACATTTTCTAAGTAAGCAGATAAAAGGAGTGAGAAGGCAGAAGGCAAAGAGACATGACTGTCCATTTCGAATTCCAAGTAGAATACAAACAGTCATGTGAGGAAATCTATAAATAATATCATCTTGATAAGCAAAAAAAAAAAAGGTTAGAGAGTGTAAATATAGAAAAGGCAGAGTATAGAAGAGTGAGGAAGAGAAGATTAAGAAAAGAAGAGCAGAAAGAGAAACTACAAAACAGAGCTGATATCTGAGGTAAATCAGCAAAGATTCAGTTTGATAAATTGAGGAAGTTGGAGCTTCCCTATCAAGTTGCGGCTTGATAGCTGTCAGTTGTAGCTGACTGAGGTTGGAGCCTCCTGTAGGTTGGTGCCTGCAGAAAATTGAAGGGAGTTGGTGCTTCCTTGCAAGTTGTAGCTTGCAGAATTGAGGATAGAGCCTCATGTAGGTTGGTGCCTATAGAAAATAGTGGTGAGATGGAGTTGGAGCTTTCCTTTGCATCACAACAATAATAAGATGTGGTTTTCTCCCCTTATGGGTTTCCACTTACATCTGTTGTCTCTGTGTGTGTTTCTTATGTGTTGATGTGATTCTTTCAATCTGCTTAATTGTTTGCTGCTCTCAATATAAGTGTGGTGTCACATTAATTTAATATTGGCTACAACATTTTAAGACTGTTCACAAATTAAGCTGTAAATAAATTGGTGAAATTCTTGAAAAGCTTATGTATTTATTAAACTGATTCACCCCCCCTCTCAGTTTAATTAAAGATTCAACAATTGGTATCAGAGCGGGTCCCTTTGTACCAGTCTAACAACTGAAAGGAGATCCTAGGTTCCCAAGATGGCTAGCAAAGAAGGATGCTCAACCAATAAAGCCCCTTTCTTCACTGGTGAAAATTATGCTTTTTGGAAAATCAGAATGAGAACATACATAATGTCTCTAGGAATAGAAGTTTGGGCTGCTGTGGAATTAGGATATGCCCCAAAGGCAACTGACACAGAGAAAGAAAAAAAACAAGATTTTACAGCTAACACAAAAGCTATGAATGCCATCTTGAATGGATTGTGTGAAGCAGAGCTCATCAAAGTGATGCACAAAGACACTGCCAAAGAAATGTGGGATACTCTGGAAAACATCCATGAGGGAGACAAGAAGGTAAAGTCTGCCAAACTTCAAGTCTATAGAGCCCAGTTTGAAAACTTAAAAATGAATGATGATGAAGACATTGCCAGTTTCTTCCTAAAAGCTGCAGAAATTATTAATAATATGAAAGCTCTTGGAGAAAAAATGCCAGAAAGTATAATTGTACAAAAAATTCTAAGATCTCTTCCATCCATATTTAATCCAAAGGTGTCTGCAATATAAGAAACATTTGATTGGGAGACCTTGACCATGAACCAGCTACTTGGAAATCTAACAGCCTATGAAATGAGGCTCCCACAGAAGAAGCCAAGTACAAGGGAGGCAACCTTCAAAACAGAAAAGAAGAAAGAAGAATAGGGAGACATATGCTCTTGCTCGGATGAAGAAGAGGCAAATTTTGTCAAGAAATTGGATAGAGGCTCAGGTAAATACAAAGGTAAAATTCCTTTCAAATGCTTTAACAGTGGAAAATTTGGACACTATGCTGCTAAGTGTCCTCACAAGAAAGCAAGAAATCAGGCTCAAGAGTCAGAGAGAAATAAATCAAAAAACAGGCAGAAAGGAAAGAAGTTCAGCAGAAAATCCGTCTATGCTCAACAAGACAGCAGTACATCTGAACACTCAGATGAATCCTCAGGAGAAGAAGGAACCTCAGAATTCTTATTGATGGCCATAGAATATTTTGAAGGACTCCTGCTAGAAGATGAAGAAGAAGAAGGGGAAGTCGACCTTGAGGGGGAGATAAGAAGTGCACTGGAGGAGATTGACAGACTCAAACTAAAATGCAGAAAACAAAAAGAGATCCTCCTCAAATATGTGAAAGAAGAACAAAATTCAGAAATCCTCATGCAGCTGAAGGTAAAGCTTGAAGAAGCCAAGAAGATAGAAGATATGTTGCTTAAACAAATCAAGGATAAAACTAAAGAACAAGAGAAGCTGGAAGAAGAAATTCTGTGTCTGAGAAAGAAATTAGAAAGTGCCCAACAGAAAGTGTATATAAACTCTTCTCAAACAACAAGATCTGGTAAATTAGATGAAATTTTGGATGCTCAAAGATCTCCCTTGGTAAAAACTGGAATAAGCTACGAAGGAGAATCAAGTAAAGGCAAAGTAAAGGACAACAAAAATATAATTTTTGTAAAAGCTAAGAAGACTGATGAAGCAGATCAGGGAATTCCTACAAAAGAAGAAACATGTAATAAGGATGACAGAGATCAAAAGAATTCTCAAATAGAAAAGAATGAAATAAATACTCAGACAATAGAAAAGGGGTCATATACTCCTAAGTTTGTCAAGTTTGGAAGCCATCAAAGGAGATTCTTCCCTCCAATGAAGAATGCCACCTGTTATGTCTGCCACAAGTTGGGACACATTGCAGCATATTGTCATACAAGGAGGAGTGATTCAGAACAGCAAAAGATGCAAGCATTGAAGAGACTACACCAAACAAACAAATGGAAGAGACAACCTTACATCAGGTATGAAAATAATTTCTATGGTTATTGCTTCTATTGTAAGGAATTTGGCCATAAAATTATTGAATGTAGAAAATATGAACAAAGATTGATGTTCAATACCTCAAGGAGGTTTATGAGTCAAGGGAATTTTGTTCATACTCACAATTCTGCAAACACTATGATCAAATGTTGTATATGCAATCAAGTTGGACATATGCCTTCCAAGTGTTCTTTAAGAAGATATAATTCATCACCTCACAAAAGACATCAAATAAAAGGGGGCCTCCAGTGGATAAAGAAGGTGAATAAATGTGACTTGGATTTAACTTCTCAAGATTTGAAGAGTCAATGGCATTTGGACAGTGGGTGCTCTAAACATATGACAGGAGACAAAAGCAAGTTTATAACTCTTGATGAAAAGAAATCTGGAAATGTTACCTTTGGCAATGATAAATCAGGAAAAATAAAAGGAAAAGGCTCAGTCAGCATAGACAATGGCAGAGGAAAGGCCCAAGATGTACTATTTGTAGATGGGCTGAAAGAAATTTTATTAAGTGTCAGTCAGATGTGTGACAAAGGCTGTGAAGTTCTCTTTAGAGCTCAATATTGTGAAGTCAGATCAAGCACAACAGGAAAGACTCTGCTCAAAGGTGTTCGAACAGATAGTAATGTGTACATAGTGAAAGAGGAGGATGAAGCCTACCATCTTAGCAAACTTGAGGAGTCATGGTTGTGGCATAGGAGATTGGGACATCTCAGCTTTGACCATATCATCAGACTGAGCAAGAAGAAAGTTGTCAGAGATATGCCAGAAATAAAAAGGCCTTCAAATACTATATGCAAATCTTGTCAATTAGGGAAACAGACTCGCACATCCTTTAAATCTAAAGATGAGATGTCAACAAGAAGACCACTCCAGCTTGTGCACATGGACCTGTCTGGACCTACTAGAACTAGGACACCAAGTGGAGAATCCTATTTCATGCTGATAATAGATGACTTCTCCAGAATGACATGGGTTGCTTTTCTCAAAAATAAATCAGAAGCATTGGAAAAATTTAAGATATTCAAAGCATTAGCATAAAATCAAACTGGATGCAAGCTGAAATGTATCAGATCAGACAGAGGAGGAGAATTCACAGATTATGACTTTGCAGACCTATGTAATGAGCATGGAATAAAGCAACAATTTACTATTGCAGGGACACCTCAGCAGAATGGAGTAGCAGAGAGACAAAACAGGTCTGTACAACAAATAGCCAGAGCTATGATGCAAGAGAATAATATTGCTCAAACCTTCTGGGCAGAAGCAGTGCACACAACAATACATATCCTTAATAAAGCTCACTTAAGGCCAAGCAGTGACAAGACTCCCTATGAACTATGGCATGGAAAGCCAGCCTCAATCAAACATTTCAGAATCTTTGGTAGCAAGTGTTACATAAAGAATAATGATGAAAACCTTGGGAAATTTGATGCAAGAGCAGATGAAGGAATATTCTGAGGATATGCATCCAAAAGTAAAGGGTACAGGTGCTACAACAAGACTCTTCGGAAAATAGTTGAATGTATTGATGTGAGATTTGATGAAGAACTTCCAAAAAATACAAGAAATACAGACTGCTGCAGTCCATCAGACAACCATGAAGAGGAAGACCAGAATGATGATGAAACAAGCAAGACAACAGAAGATGCAGAGCTGAGCTCGAAAACCCCCTCAAGATACACTCAGAAGAATCATCCTGAAGATCAGATCATAGGAGACAAGGAAGCAGGGGTCCAGACAAGAAGGCAGCTAACAGAACAAATTGAGGAGGTATACATAGCCATGATGTCACAAATAAAGCCAAAGAAATTTGAAGAAGCCAGCAAGGACAAGTCTTGGGTAAAAGCAATGAATGAAGAATTAGAACAAATTGAAAAGAACAATACCTGGGAACTAGTTCCTAGACCTGCTGAGAAAAATGTCATAAGCTCAAAATGGGTATTCAAAAATAAAATGAATGAGGAAGGATAGGTAATCAGGAATAAAGCCAGACTTGTCTGCAACGGATATTCACAAATTGAAGGACTGGATTACGATGAAACATTTGCTCTTGTAGCCAGAATGGAAGCTATCAGAATGTTTCTGGCATTTGCATGCTACCAAAACTTCAAAGTATATCAAATGGATGTAAAATCTGCATTTCTGAATGGAGACTTAGAAGAAGAAGTCTACATGGAACAACCAGAAGGCTTCTCCTTGACAGACAAAGAAGACTATGTGTGTAGACTGAAGAAGGCCCTATATGGACTGAAACAGGCTCCTCGTGCTTGGTACTCAAGACTGGATAAATATTTGCAAAAACAAGGTTTTAAGAGAGGTGGAGTAGACAGAAATCTATATATAAAAGCCCATGAAAATGAACTCCTGATTGTTGTAGTGTATGTTGATGATATTATGTTTGGAAGCAACAAAGATGAACTAGCAAAAGGGTTTGCTGATGAGATGAAAACATAGTTTGAAATGTCTATGATTGGAGAACTCAGTTTCTACTTGGGACTGCAAATTCAGCAAAAGAACACAGGCACATTCATCTCTCAAGAAAAATACTTAAAAGAAATGCTGAAAAGATTCAAAATGGAGGACTGCAAATGTGTGACTACCCCCATTATCACGGGATGCAAGCTGTGTGATGATGATGGGTCTGCAGATGTAGACCAAAAACTCTACAGATCCATGATAGGAAGCCTACTATATTTGATAGCTTCAAGACTAGACATGATGCTAACAGTAGGACTAGTGACTAGATATCAAGCAGCACCTAAAAAAAATCATCTTCTTGCAATCAAAAGAATATTCAGATATCTACAAGGAACTACATAGTATGGGCTTTAGTATCCTAAAGGCAAAAGCTTCACTTTAACAGCATACACAGATGCAGATTGGGCCAGCTGTGTGGATGACATAAAAAGTACAAGTGGAGGTGCATTCTATCTAGGAGAAAGCCTAGTTGCATGGTTAAGCAAGAAACAAACATCCATCTCTCTGTCTACAGCTGAAGCAGAATATATAGCAGCAGCAGCATGTTGTACACAAGTCATGTGGATGAAGCAAACTCTTCAAGACATGAAGGTAAGCATTGATGAGCCTATTTCAATCAAATGTGATAATAAAAGTGCTATAAGTATATCTAAAAATCTTGTACTTCACTCAAAAACTAAACATATACCAATAAGTATCATTTCCTCCGAGAACAAGTGGCTCAGAAGATAGTAAAACTGGACTATGTACCAACAAAAGAATAGAGAGCAGATATATTTACTAAACCACTTGCAAGAGAACCATTCGAATACTTGAGAGACAAACTAGGGGTAGTATCTGTAGATACTATTCTCTAATATGAAGAGAAAGCACAGTCTCAAGGGGAGAACAGAAATGAAAACATCATTCCTAAAGGAAATCAGCAAGCAAGGGAAGTGTTGTCCCTTGAGAAACAATTCTTGGCTGTGTACAAGAATCCGTGCTCAAGACATTAAAGATTATGTCACAAAAATGTATATATGCGTCTCTGTTTCTTAACCCTTTAAATGTTAGTGATATATTTCCCAAATATCAAATCTTAGTAGCCATGCAATGCCTTATTCCCTTTATACTGAAGTGAACGGATGAAAGACAGAAAAAGAAAAGGATCTTAACTTGTCATGCTGCTTTACACAGAAAATGCCAATCTAAAATCCAGAAGAAGTGAAAACATATAAGTTAAAGAAGAGGAGCGCCTATTAAGGATATTTAACTCTTAGACATATAAATATCAAGAGACATGCAGCTCTAGTCACTCTACTTTATTCACAGACATGCGAATGAAATGGAAACCAAGAAAACTCTTCAGCATAGATGGAATATTGGAAACTTGCAAAACTTCTTTATTCATTTGATATTGCTCAGTACAAAATTAGCCTTCAAAAGGTTCAAAACTCGGAACCTTCTTCCTTCCTTAAGATGTCTTTAAATACAAGCTAAACCAAAATGGTTTCAGTTATAAAACTGATTCTAACTGATTGTAACTACTTAACTACTTTCTGTCACGGAGGTATATGCCTCAGAAACATTTCATTACATTGCATCATTTGACTTGAAAATAAAATAAAAGATGACAAATCCTAATCTAAAGGAACAGATGTACGGTCACTTGTGGCTGCTTGGCGGAAAACCCTTTTTCTGTATCAATAGTAAATTTCTTACATTCCTTCCAGAGCTTGTCTTGAGTTATTGGAGCACTCTTATAACGATGATATTCTACTGTGAAGGCCACAATATGACTGTGAGTGAGATTACTTGTAAACAACGTTTTCACCATCCACAGCAGAAGGAAATGTCTTTGTAAGAAATTGAAAACTGTTTCTCCCTTTAGTATCTGCGTCTTCTCATGTCGGCCATCTGCTCTGCTTTTTGCAAACACCAACTGATCTTCATAAAACTTCCAAGACATAAATTCACCTCCTTCCTTCCAGCATGATGGCAAGCTAGTTCTTATCAATTTATCAAATGAAATGTCAAATTTCTTAATTACCTCTTTGATTACCTGTAGCCGCTTCTCTGATGCTTTCAGAAGATCGTTTTTAATGATCATCTTGCTTATTTCCTCAGCATAAAAATACCTGTCTTGTATCCCCATCTCTTGCAACTCCTCATCTGTTTTGGAATTAATAAAATTCATGAATCTTTTGGCCCAATTTGATCTTTTGATTGCAGCTGGCTTGTCTGATGACAGTTCCTTTTCGTGATCAGCAACAATGCCTTTCTCTCTGGCAATTACTTGTATGGAATTCCATTTTGCTTGTATTTCAGAAATGATCCCATTCCAGATGAGATCCTTAGCTTTAATAAGGGAAATATTTCCCTTCAATTTCTCCTTGAGTTCCTTAATTTCCTCTTCAGCTTTATGTAGCTTCTGCTCATTTTCACCTGCCTTTTCTTCCCATCCTTGCATTAATCTCAGAGCTGTATCCTTTTCAGACTGGGCCTGTTTGCAGTCTCTCTCTTCCATTTTTAGCTCTGTATTCAATTGAGCAACTTGAACCTGTGGATCAGCCGTACCTGCAGAAAAATCAAAAGTACAAGTGTGATTCTGAATTTGATTTTGTAAGGTTATGGCTGTTTGCTTCACCTTATCAAGCTCTTCATCTTTCTTTATCAATTGTTATCGCAGCTCCTCTTTTTCCTTTTCTACCTCTGCTACTTCAGCTGCCAGCGAATGCTCTGCAGCTGGCAATTTCAGCTTCTTCCTTAATGAAGATATTTCTGCTTCTGCGCCCTTCATCAGTTTGTGCATTGCGCTCTTATCATTTGGATCAACGCCAATCTTCATTATGATTTTCTTCAATTCTTCATTTTGAATAGTCAATGCTCTGGCATTGGCTTTCTCCATCTTGCACTGTTTGACAACCTTAGCAAGCATATTCTCTGTCTTGACTGATGTAGCATGAGTCTTGCCTAAATCATTAACAATTAACTGACCTGTTTGCATGTGGAGATTCATCTTGTCCCACAAGGGGATCTTTTTTACATCCATAACAATATTCAACTCCTTAAAACTGCCTGAGGGTCCCAGAGACATCCCTGTCGGATGCGACAGCGCCATTTTGAACTGATCTTTCTCCAAATCCATTACAGTCAATAGTCTTGTTTGGTCAGCAGATATATGATGTTCTGCTTGTGTCTCTATATTGGCTTTTATTCTTTGATTCTTTTCTTCAATTCGGGAGAACACCTGCTTCATGGAAGGAGCCTTCTCCAACTGAAGTTCTGATCTGCTAGGAGATGAAGCACCCTGTTCTTCACTGACCTGGAGAGTGAAACCAGGTGAATTGGAGGAGTGATCTTCTGCTAATTTAGTCCTTTTCTCCTCTCGGGGCTCTTCCTCATCAATATCAATAACATCATCTCTCACTCTCTTCCCCATCTTTTCCAATATTAAAGGAGTTTGAATACTAATCCATGATGAAATTGGCCCTCCTGGATTAGCCAACTTTTCTAAATCTGGTTTACTCACATGAGTAAAAGCAGCATAACCGTTCTCGACCCTTCTCTGTGAAATAATCGCATGTGGGTCATAGGCCCACTTCTCTCCCAATAATAACTGTGTTTCTTCCAACATCCTTGTCACCTCCTCATAAGCTTGCCTTGTGTTAACAAAAAAAGGACCTACACTCATGGGCAGCTTGTACATTAACCCCTTCTTCATTGGAAGAAAATGAATTTGATCCACATTGAGACTTTGCCTTATAAATTCCAAAGCAAACAGTCTCATGGGAACAAATGTTGGAAGCCTATAAGGCTCAACACCGACTCCATATAGCCTTATTTCAGAATAATCCTCAAAAACGAACCAGTCTCCATATCTACAATTAGGTCCTAATTGCAAGAACTCCTGGGCCTTTGGCAAGAAACAGTGAGGCCGAGTTCCATTGAGAATTTTATAAGCAGTGGTCATAAAATGTTCCACAAATTCAAATAAACCAGCTTCATTCTCTTCTCTTCTGATCAAATCAGTCCAAAGTAGAACTGATTGTTTATTTTTGTTGCTATCCATTATGTTCAAACCAATACCCATGAATTCTTCCACATTCTGGTATAAAAACAAGTAAACTATTAATGAGGGAAATCTGAAATAACCTGTCAGTGGGAAAGAAAGCAACTGAGAATTCACCACTTCTTGCCAAAAGGATGGAATATCAAACACCACTCCTGGTTTCATCATGAGAGCAAACATTCCCAGAACTGCTTTGTCAACTTCGCAATCATCTTCTCTCCCCAGAATCTCCATAATACAGCTGAGAATTGACCTGTACTGAACATTAAATGCATCTAAACCAAACTTTCCTAATCCAAACTGAGTTTTCTCCGGACTCGATACCAAAAATGACATGCAGCGGTTAAATTCCTCAATTGAGAGCTCCTCGAAGTATTGAACCAGCGAATCTTCTGAGAATTGCAAAGGAGAATCATTCTCCGGGAAGCATAATGCCTGTCGCATTAATTGAGCTGAAACCTGCAAAACACTTTCGCCCTGGGAGTTCATGACATAACATTTGCCGGGATACATGGACGAAACCAACCAGGAAATGAATTCTGGAAAAACATGGGTTTTAGGAATACAGGCAGACAGTACTCCAGAACTCTGCATGGCAGAAAACATAGGCGACTGGTCGGTGTTCAAGGACACTTGGTAATGCATGAGAGGATGATTGACAGAGGAGACAGTATCACAGACGTATTTCTCACTATCTAGGAGAGGGTTCAGAGTGGACAGACCAGACACGGACGCTCGTTTGGCCATGGCTGACGAGAATTTTGAAAACAATTTGGTGCGAAGGTGGCGGGACGGGGTTTAAAACAGGACGACAATCACAAATGAACCACAACGGAACGGAAAACTCGACTTTATAACAACGAAAACCGCAATTAATGCAAAGGTGACGTGGGACGACACGTATGCTGTTTTTCCAACTGTTTAACACTTCAGAGAATGACGTAATGCGGGGGGTCCGTGAGTACGGCCGAGACCTTCAACCCATACCCCCCGCAATCCATCGGAGCCGTTGATCAACGATTCTCGTAGATCTGACTAGTCAACTGCGGGGGGTCGAATTTTGATAACCGGCGAGCAAGTTGACCCCCCGCAGTTGCTTATCCAAAAGCTTCTGCGCGTGATCGCGACTTCCGCTCCAGAAGTTGCTCGAACTTTATGATTAATAAAAGATATAACAATCTAAAGTCTGCCGCTCCACAAATCAAAATGAAAATGGAGACACAATGTATTACTTCTTCGTATTTCTCCTATACTAAAGTATAAAACATTATACTATAGCATATTTCAGATCCTTAGAAATATTTTTTCAAAAACATTTTTCTTTTCCCAAAATTTCAAAACTTAACCTAAAAAAAGGATATGCAGATATAATGATCCAAAACATCTGGCTCCACCTGGGGATAGTGTTTTTACCACGAAACACTAAGAACCTGCAGATTAGTGCCTTCACCTCGGGCATGGAGTCAAAAATTGCTTGATGGTAAATGTACAGTGAACACTCCGGATATATACAATGATGGATCAGTAACTGCTTAATGTCGGAAATAATGCTTGAGATATTGCCATTGACAGGCATATCCAGCATTTCTCCTTCCAGATTTTCCAACACGAAGGTGTTATTTCCTCTGACTTCATTAATTTTAAATGGGCCATACCACAAAGGATCAAATTTCCCGTGTTTGCCTTTATCTTCCCTTCGTGTATCCCATCTCAAAACTAAATCTCCTTCCTGAAACAAAACTTCCTTTGCCTTTCTATCAAACACTGCCTTCATCTTTTGTTGATAAGTGAGCAAGCGATCTTGAACCTGATTTCTGTTTTCACTTAATTCCATCACATTGTTCATTCTTCGTATCATGGGGTTTGGTTCTGCTTGAGCATCTTGGAGGAAAGAAATTACAGGTTTTACCAATTGTGTGGGAAATAAAGCTTGAGTGCCATACACAAGCTCATAAGGTGACTTACCAGTAGACCTTCTTGTGGTCATCCTTGTTGCCCACAAAGCGAAAACTAGCTTCGTGTCCCAATTCTTCTGATTCTCACTGATTGTTTTCTTCAAAATCCTAACCAATGTTTTGTTAGAGGATTCTGCTAATCCATTGCCCTGCGGATGGTAAGCTATGGAGTGAGACAACGTCACATTATAAGTTTGGCAAAAATTAATAAACCTGAGTGAACTGAAAACCTGAGCATTATCTGTCACAATCTTCACGGGGCATCCAAACCTGCTAAAAATGTTTTCCTCCAAAAACTTCATTACTACCAAATCATTGGCCTTCCCGGTGGGAATTGCCTCCACCCACTTTGTAAAATAATCCGTAGCAGTAAGAATCCATCTAAACTGCCCACTTGATGGTGGATTAATCTCTCCAATGAAGTCTATTCCCCACTGTCTAAAGGGTTCTTCAACGAAGACAGGAAGAAGAGGCAAAGGAGCCAGTTTTTTCTTCTCTGCAAATAATTGGCATTTTTGACAGCTTCTGACTGCCCTGTAAACATCTGAAAACACAGTCGGCCAATAAAAACCTGATTTGAATATTTTGTGAGCCGTTACCTTCCAGCTGTAATGCCCTCCACATAAGCATTCATGATACTCTCTTATTATTTCTAGAACTTCTTCCTCTGTAAGACACAACAACAACATACCAGCTGGATCCTTCCAATATAATTTTTCTTCGATTATAACATAAGGCTGGGCCTTAAGTTTCAGGGCTCTGTATTTTGCTCTATTGATAGAAGGTGGACATGACAGAAAGCACAAATAATGTACAATATCCTTATACCATTCTGAACAGAGAAATTTATACTTAACTGCTGTTTTTGATTGACTGTCACGCGTTTCTTCATTTGCTTCTTCTACTGGAGCCAGCAAATTGATTCCCAGCGCTTGGAAATTGGATTCTGTCAGTAATTTAGCCAATCCCAATCCTTTTACTAGCTTAGTTGGCTTTATATCTAAATCATACTCCTGTATCTTCGCGATCCATTTTCCTCTTTTACCTTCCACATCACTTTGTACTAGCACATCTTTCACGGCCGAATTGGGGACATACGCCAGAATCTGAGAGTGAAGAACATAAGTTCTGAAAGCTTTCAATGCCTTTACTAGAGCGTACACTTGTTTCTCTAATATGTTGTAATTCAGTTCTGCATCACGGAGAACTTTGCTGAAGTATGCAACCGGCTGTTCCTGCTTCTCTTCATTTCTTTGTAATAAAACGGCTGCAATAGTTGATGGTGAAGCAAATGAAAAAATTTGAAACGACTTCAAATAGTCTGGACTTACCAAAACAGGAGCTTCTTTTAAAGCTTCTTTGATTCTTTGAAACGATTCCCTCGCCTCCTTGTCCCACCTTACCTCAGCATTCTTTTTTAACATGTCAGTAATCTTTTTAACGATTTCAGCATAATTTGGGACGAACCGTCTCAGGAAGTTAATCTTTCCAAGGAAACGCTGGATATCCTTTTTACTTCGTGGCAGAGGAATTGTCTGAATGGCTTCAACTCTGGCAGGATCAATCTTCACTCCTTCTTTCGAGACAATGTGGCCTAATAATTTACCCTCCTCCAGGGCAAATAAAGACTTCTTCGGATTCAGTGATAATCCAAACTTTCTGCACTTCATGAAGGCCTTCTGTAAATGTTGTAAATGCTCCTCATCAGACTTCGAAAAAATTGTGACATCATCCAAGTAAACCACTACAAACGTGTCTCCTACAAATGCGATATCCATCGCCCTTTGAAATGTGGCCCCTGCGTTCATCAGGCCAAAAGGCATCCTGGCGTACATGAACGTTCCCCAAGGCGTAGTGAAAGAGGTTTTCTTCTGATCCTCCTTCTCCACTGCTACCTGATTATAACCTGATAACCCATCCACCATAGACAGTCTATAAGCGCCAGTCACTTTCTGCAAGACAAAGTCCATTTTCGGCAGAGGATAATTGTCTTTTAATGAAGCCCTGTTCAAGTTTCTGAAATCCACGCATAACCTTATCTCTCCATTTTTCTTTCGAACAGGTACAAGGTTAGACACCCAATCTGAATACCTGAGTGGGACAATTATCTTGGCTTGCAACAATTTCTTAATTTCCTTCTCGATTGGAGCCAATAGCAATGGATTAATCTGTCTTAACTTCTGTTTATGTGATTTAACTCCCTCCTTGAGTGGAATCTTGTGTTGTATAATGTCCTTATCATATGTTTTCAAATCATCATACGACCAAGCAAAAACGTCTTTAAACTGTTTAAACAACTCAACATACCTTTCTTTATATTCCTTCGGAAGCCCTTTGAATAGTTTGACCATCTTAGGCTCTTGTGGAGTACCCAAATTGCAATCCTCCACTGGCTCGTCTTGGTTCCTCTGCTTTTGATCCACAGCAACATCATTAGCCCCGAACAATCTTTCAAGCGGTACTAAGCCTCTGGGTAAGACGTTATCTTTTAGCTGAATAATTTCCCGACCACCAACTTCCTTTTTAAAAGTCTTTCCAGCCAACTCGTCTTCGTCACTTTCCAGATCAATTTGATGATCTTCAAACTCCTCAGTCATCAACAAAAACTGCTTAATCTGCTCATCATCTTCGAAGACCTGCCAATGCTTAACATTATCAGGAATTGACGGTCTATGTCTCATTTCTATCTCATACCTTAGTTTCACGCTGATAGGAGGTTTGAACGTACTTGCTGCCACTGCAAGTGAATCTGCCAATCTGTTTTCTTCTCTCGGCACAAACTGCAAATTGAATGCTTCAAAATAATTTTCAATCAGATCCCATACTTCATTCCGGTATGCTCGTAATCTGGGATGCTTGGTCTGGCAGGAATTTTTAATCTGCCTTATAATTAACTCTGAATCTCCAAACACAGTCATAGCTTTAATCCCCATCTGCTTAGCTGTCTGCAAACTAATAATTAATGCCTCATATTCTGCAACATTATTAGTAGATTCGAACTCCAATTTGAAAGAAAAAGGCACCAAGTTACCTTCCGGAGAAACAAAGATGAAACCCGCTCCAGTACCTTCTTTGGAAAATGCCCCATCAAAATAACACTTCCACGGCTTTTCTGACTGTAATTCCTTATGTACAATTTCTGAATCAAGCTTCCCCTGAGATTCTTCAGCAAATTCTGCAACCTCCTGCAACATGAAACATGACAAATCGTCCTTCTCCTGACCATAAATTGGTGAATTACTGGCCTCTTTCTTGGTGGCAGTCTTTTGAAATCTGGTCTCTCTATACAATCTTCTTTCTTCACCATTGAAAACGGGAATAATAGCATACGTAAAGTCCAGTTTCAAAACTCCTCCCAGCTTCGCTCCCCATGACCTAGATAATAACATTCCAAACCTGGCTGGAATATCTGCCACTACAACATCCATCATAATAATTTTGGCTGGGATTTGAGCCAATGAAACAACCATATCTTTAATGAGGCCTACACACTTAACTCTTTTCGAGTCAAAAGAATAAAGATCTCTGTATGGCTTGGTAATTTGTAAATTTAACTCCTTCATCACACTCAGTGGCATCAAATTGTGTGATGCTCCAGAATCCAACATACAATTGTGCAAAACGAAATCATGCAAGAGAAGAGATATATAAAAAGGAGGAACAGACGAATCTACCTCTTTTACATGAGGTCCAAATGTCACCACTGGCTTTTCTTCTTGCAGATTGACTGTATCACTTACTTCGTCAGGCTGGGTCATATTGATAAATTCAGCGATTTCCTTTTTGTAACCCAGGGTTTTCATGAGTTCAAGAAGAGGTACTTGTATCTTCACTTTTTCTAACTCTTTGGATAGACTGAAAGTTTGATTTGATCTTGTCAACTTTTCAGGATCTTCTTGATCTTTTTTAGAATTTGAACTCTGATTAGAAACTGTGACCACCTTCTCCAAGATGTTAGAATCTTTTTCTTTCACCTGGGATGTTTCAGCTTGCTGCTTACCTTTCTGTAGTGGAGTCGCCTTTGCAGCAGGTGCTGTTTCCGGTTCTTTTTCTTCATTTTCTTGCGTCCTCAACCTCTTTTTCGACCTCAAGTCGTATTTTTTATGCAACTCGGATTGCATAAAATCTGTGAATTGTTTACAATAATCATCCATCTCTTCTTGATCAAATGAGGGTTCAGCTTCTTCCTCTTCCTTCTCCTCTTCTTCATCAATCTCTTCTTCTGTTTCATCATCTTCCATATATACAGCAGAAATTCGAGCATCATCTTCTCTGTCATCGTCTTCGTCTGCTGAGCGCGAAGGGGCTGCTTCTATGTACAAAGGTGCTTGCACTTGATCTTGATCCTTCCTTTCTCTTTGTAGAATTTGCAAAGGTTGCTTTTTGAATTGAGGATTAAAAACCCCCCTGTTCTGTCTAACAGGCTTGCTATCTATCTCCAACTTTACCAACTTATTTGAAAGATTCTTAATAACCTTAGTCATGTCTTCAATTCTTTGATCCTGAACGGCTTCCTCCTTAGCTTTTCCTTTATCTGAAACTTTACCAGCAGCAGACATATTTGCTTCAATTTCCAGAGCATCAGTTTGAATCTGTTCCAGCGTAGGAGACCTTCTTTCCCTTAGCGTGAAACTGAAATCTGGTTCAAAAGCACCAGCAAAAACAACCCTTGCTCCAATCGGAGGAGGTTTCATTTCAGCGGGCAAACTATTATACAATTTTTTGAATCTCCTAACAAAATCGTTCATATTTTCATCGGATTTTTTCTTAATTGCATTAAATTCTGTCAAAGAATAACCATGGTCCCTTTTTTCGCCCCATCTCTCAATGAAACGTCTTTCTAGAGCTTCCCAATCATTAATAGAACCATTCTGTAATCCTTTGAACCACTTCCTTGCCTCTCCACTCAGAGACTGAACGAAAAGTCTCATGACAACATCCAAATGTTCAACATTTAAATTTTCTACAAAAGTGCAAAACAGGGGCAGGTGCTGTTCTGCAGTTATTTCATCTTCACCAGTAAATCTTGGGAGTAACTTGAGGTACTCCTGTGGCAAATCATGTAATGGTTGTGGTAGATTTAAAGGTGCATATCTGTTCATCAAGAAGGCAGGGGCTGCAGGAACTGCCATGTTTGCGCCCGGGTTAACTGCTCCTTGAGCGGGGGTAAAATAAATACCAGTTGTGGGAAAAGATGAATGAGGTGAAACAACTGATATGGGGATGGGACTTTGAACAATTGCAGAAGAGCTGGCAACTGTATGTGACTGAGTTTCTGTAAAGAGAAAAGACACAAACTCCAATGGTTGCTCTTCTAATGCGGGTTCTTGAATGGGTGATGGTGATGATTCTTCTACCGAGAAAATGAGTTTCTTGGAAGCTTTCTTGGATGAAAGAACGTGTGAACTGCTGCCAGGTGCGAGCAGTGTGGGTTCAGGTGTAACAACTATTTTTGGTTTCTGGCCCTTCTTGGAAACAAGCTTCTCAGGATTTGACAAAACGGGAGCTTTTTCTGAGAGGTATCTGACCTCGTGTGAGGTTTCTTGGGAGCCAGAGCTATTTTCAAAAATCACAGCGTACTATTTCCTCCTCTCTGAACAACCAGAGGAAATGTAGATCAAAACCCAGGGAAGAACTTCGACTCTTCGTTCCCCGGCAACGGCGCCAATTAATGTCATCCCTTGAGAAACAATTCTTGGCTGTGTACAAGAATCCGTGCTCAAGACATTAAAGATTATGTCACAAAAATGTATATATGCGTCTCTATTTCTTAACCCTTTAAATTTTAGTGATATATTTCCCAAATATCAAATCTTAGTAGCCATGCAATGCCTTATTCCCTTTATACTGAAGTGAACGGATGAAAGACAGAAAAAGAAAAGGATCTTAACTTGTCATGCTGCTTTACACAGAAAATGTCAATCTAAAATCCAGAAGAAGTGAAAACATATAAGTTAAAGAAGAGGAGCGCCTATTAAGGATATTTAACTCTTAGACATATAAATATCAAGAGACCTGCAGCTCTAGTCACTCTACTTTATTCACAGACATGCGAATGAAATGGAAACCAAGAAAACTCTTCAACATAGATGGAACATTGGAAACTTGCAAAACTTCTTTATTCATTTGATATTGCTCAGTACAAAATTAGCCTTCAAAAGGTTCAAAACTCGGAACCTTCTTCCTTCCTTAAGATGTCTTTAAATACAATCTGAACCAAAATGGTTTCAGTTATAAGACTGATTCTAACTGACTGTAACTACTTAACTACTTTCTGTCACGGAGGTATATGCCTCAGAAACATTTCATTACATTGCACCATTTGACTTGAAAATAAAATAAAAGATGACAAATCCTAATCTAAAGGAACTGATGTTCCTGGAACAACAACTGACTCAATGATTTCTTGCGGCTGTACAGTTACTTGTGGCTGCTTGGCGGGAAATCCTTTTTCTGTATCAATAGTGAATTTCTTACATTCCTTCCAGAGCTTGTCTTGAGTTATTGGAGCATTCTTATAACGATGATATTCTACTGTGAAGGCAACAATATGACTGTGAGTGAGGTTACTTGTGAACAATGTTTTCACCATCCACAGCAGAAGGAAATGTCTTTGTAAGAAATTGAATACTGTTTCTCCCTTTAGTATCTGCGTCTTCTCATGTCGGCCATCCGCTCTGCTTTTTGCAAACACCAGTTGATCTTCATACAACTTCCAGGACATAAATTCACCTCCCTCCTTCCAGCATGAGGGCAAACCAGTTCTTATCAATTTATCAAACGAAATGTCAAATTTCTTAATCATCTCTTTAATTACCTGTAGCCGCTTCTCTGATGCTTTCAGAAGGTCATTTTTAATGATCATTTTGTTTACTTCTTCAGCATAAAAATACCTATCTTGTATCCCCATCTCTTGCAACTCTTCATCTGTTTTGGAATTAATAAAATTCATGAATCTCTTGGCCCAATTTGATCTTTTGATTGCAGCTGGCTTGTCTGATGACAGTTCCTTTTCGTGATCAGCAACAATACCTTTCTCTTTGGCAATTACTTTTATGGAATCCCATTTTTCTTGTATTTCAGAAATGATCTCATTCCAGATGAGATCCTTAGCTTTAATTAGGGAAATATTTCCCTTCAGTTTCTCTTTGAGTTCCTTAATTTCTTCTTCTGCTTTATGTAGCTTCTGCTCATTTTCACTTGCCTTTTCTTCCCATCCCTGCATTAATCTCAGAGCTGTATCCTTTTCAGACTGGGCCTGTTTGCAATCTCTCTCCGCCATTTTTAGCTCTGTATTCAATTGAGCAACTTGGACCTGTGGATCGGCCGCACCTGCAGAAAAATCAAAAGTACAAGTGTGGTTCTGAATTTGATTTTGTAAGGTTATGGCTGTTTTCTTTACCTTATCAAGCTCTTCATCTTTCTTTATCAATTGTTGTCGCAGCTCCTCTTTCTCCTTTTCTACCTCTGCTACTTCAGCTGCCAACGAATGCTCTGCAGCTGGCAATTTCAGCTTCTTCCTTAATGAAGATATTTCTGCTTCTGCGCCCTTTATCAGTTTTTGCATTGCGCTGTTATCATCTGGATCAACGCCAATCTTCTTTATGATTTTCTTTAGTTCTTCATTTTGAATAGTCAATGCTCTGGCATTGGCTTTCTCCATCTTGCACTGTTTGACAACCTTAGCAAGCATATTCTCTGTCTTGACTGATGTAGCATGAGTCTTGCCTAAATCATTAACAATTAACTGACCTGTTTGCATATGGAGATTCATCTTGTCCCACAAGGGGATCTTCTTTACATCCATAACAATATTCAACTCCTTAAAACTGCCTAAGGGTCCCAGAGACATCCCTGTCGGATGCGATAGCGCCATTTTGAACTGGTCTTTCTCCAAATCCATTACAGTCAAAAGTCTTGTTTGATCAACAGATATATGATGTTCTGCTTGTGTCTCTATATTGGCTTTTATTCTTTGATTCTTTTCTTCAATTAGGGAGAACACCTGTTTTATGGAAGGAGCCTTCTCTAACTGGAGTTCTGATCTGCTAGGAGATGAAACACCCTGTTCTTCACTGACCTGGAGAGTGAAACCAGGAGAATTAGAGGAGTGATCCTCTGCTAATTTAGTCCTTTTCTCCTCTCGGGGCTCTTCCTCATCAATCTCAATAACATCATCTCTCACTCTCTTGCCCATATTTTCCAATATTACAGGAGTTTGAATACTAATCCGTGATGAACTTGGCCCTCCTGGATTTGCCAACTTCTCTAAATCAGGTTTACTGACATGAGTAAAAGCAGCATAACCGTTCTCGACCCTTCTCTGTGAAATAATCGCATGTGGGTCATAGGCCCACTTCTCTCCCAATAATAACTGTGTTTCTTCCAACATCCTTGACACCTCCTCATAAGCTTGCCTTGTGTTAACGACAAAAGGACCTACACTCATGGGCAACTTGTACATTAACCCCTTCTTCATTGGAAGAAAATGAACTTGATCCACATTGAGACTTTGCCTTATAAATTCCAAAGCAAACAGTCTCATGGGAACAAATGTTGGAAGCCTATAACGCTCAACACCTACTCCATATAGCCTTATTTCAGAATAGTCCTAAAAAACAAACCAGTCTCCATATCTACAATTAGGTCCTAATTGCAAGAACTCCTGGGCCTTTGGCAAGAAACAGGGAGGCCGAGTTCCATTGAGAATTTTATAAGCAGTGGTCATAAAATGTTCCACAAATTCAAATAAACCAGCTTCATTCTCTTCTCTTCTGATCAAATCAGTCCAAAGTAGAACTGACTGTTTATTTTTGTTGTTATCCATTATGTTCAAACCAATACCCATGAATTCTTCCACATTCTGGTATAAAAACAAGTAAACGATTAATGAGGGAAATCTGAAATAACCTGTCAGTGGGAAAGAAAGCAACTGAGAATTCACCACTTCTTGCCAAAAGGATGGAATATCTAACACCACTCCTGGTTTCATCATGAGAGCAAACATTCCCAGAACTGCTTTGTCAACTTCGCAATCATCTTCTCTCCCCAGAATCTCCATAATACAGCTGAGAATTGACCTGTACTGAACATTAAATGCATCTAAACCAAACTTTCCTAATCCAAACTTGGTTTTCTCCGGACTCGATACCAAAAATGACATGCAGCGGTTAAATTCCTCAATTGAGAGCTCCTCGAAGTATTGAACCAGCGAATCTTCTGAGAATTGCAAAGGAGAATCATTCTCCGGGAAGCATAATGCCTGTCGCATTAGTTGAGCTGAAACCTGCAAAACACTTTCGCCCTGGGAGTTCATGACATAACATTTGCCGGGATACATGGACGAAACCAACCAGGAAATGAATTCTGGAAAAACATGGGTTTTAGGAATACAGGTAGACAGTACTCCAGAACTCTGCATGGCGGAAAACACAGGCGACTGGTCGGTGTTCAAGGACACTTGGTAATGCCTGAGAGGATGATTGAAAGAGGAGACAGTATCACAGACGTCTTTCTCACTATCTAGGAGAGGGTTCAGAGTGGACAGACCAGACACGGACGCTCGTTTGGCCATGGCTGACGAGAATTTTGAAAACAATTTGGTGCGAAGGTGGCGGGACGGGGTTTAAAACAGGACGACAATCACAAATGAACCACAACGGAACGGAAAACAGACCCGCCTTAACAACGAAAACCGCAGTGTCTGAGGTGACGTGGGGCCGACACGTATCTTTGTTTATAGCTTGTTTAACACTTGAGAGAATGACGTGTGCGGGAGTTCGTGAAATGCAGTGGGAACCTTCAACCCATACCCAGCGATCCACGCCGAACCGTTGATCGATGATTCTCGTAGATCTGACTAGTCAACTGCGGGGGGTCGGATTTTGATAACCGGCGAGCAAGTTGACCCCCCGCAGTTGCTTATCCAAAAGCTTCTGCGCGTGATCGCGACTTCCGCTCCAGAAGTTGCTCGAACTTTATGATTAATAAAAGATATAAAAATCTAAAGTCTGCCGCTCCACAAATCAAAATGAAAATGGAGACACAATGTATTACTTCTTCGTATTTCTCCTATACTAAAGTATAAAACATTATACTATAGCATATTTCGGATCCTTAGAAATATTTTTTCAAAAACATTTTTCTTTTCCCAAAATTTCAAAACTTAACCTAAAAAAAGGATATGCAGATATAATGATCCACAACAGGAAGCATAAAACAGGTCCACAGGATCAGCATTATTAGTATTATCAGCATTCAGCATGAAAAAGCAACAAGGACCTTTCAGTCGTTAAGTGCATCATCCTTGTCTGCAATCTAGCACAGATTACAAACAACAGGCACTATAGATGGAACACAACTATAAACATATATTGGCTCACTATATCAGACAGAGACAAAACGTATATTCAAGTTCAATAATCTTCAAAGTGTTCTCTCAACAAGTTTTATACATCAATCTGGAGCAGCATGGTATCAACCCTTTGCCATTGATGTCAAATGGGGAGGAAGAACAAACAATAGGAGGAAGAGGAGGCAAACAGGAAGAGCGAGCAACAGAAGAAAGGATTCTAACAGGCAAACAGAAGAAGTATATTGCCATCAATGCCAAAGGGGGAGACTATTGGAAATGTTGTCATTGATGGCAAAGGAGGCAGCGCTGAAGCAGAGACAGGCAAAGGAAGAAGCAAATATAACAGAGGCAGAGCCGTTATCACAAGCAGTGGCAGAGCAGAAAATTTCGAGAATCGCTTAACTCAAGCGGCAATATGATGCACATAATACAGAACCTCATTCCGGGAATCACACACTCCAACTGGAGTTAAACAGTTAATATAACACAAATATTATTCCGGGAATCGCCTACCCAGATGGAGGGTGCAGAATCTGTTATACAGCCGAGCGTTACACATAACACATTTCCGGATTTTTTTTAATAGTCATATGAATGGTGGAACTCTGCGTTGGAGGTGGAACCATAGTCAAATGCGCAGTATGAATGGAGGCAGAACCATAGTCGTAACAAAATATATAAATAATAAAGGAGAACTGGAACCTTGACCGGAGGAACCATGAGGGGACTGAAACCATGAGCGGGTTCACGGAGGCGGATTTCCCAATTCCGCACCACCTTTCGACCGTAAGGTGGTTTTGCAGAAATCGCAGCGATTTCATAGACTTCGTGACACATGGCATAGGCAGTATTGGAAGCCACCGTTTAACTTGCAATTTAACGCGTTATACACCGACCAAAGACACCGAGTGAAATGGATATAAATCATCGATCTGGCGGAGGAGCATCGGACAGAGATCATTAAACGAAGATGCGCGAGGTTTAATAAAAGCGCACAGAGATTAAGCCAGGTACGGTGCGTTCCTTGGATTAGTTGTTTGACTGAATTGTGGGGCATGGTGGAGTCATATATATAAATGAATTGGTTTAATTATGGTTTTCAACGTTTTATCGTCTTAATATAAGGTCCGAAGGTAATATAAAAGTCAGAGATACGTGCAATGGACTCCAGGTATTAATATAAGGCGGAAACCTTAGTGATCATGTTCGATAATAAAGTTGAACTCGTAATTATATTATATATTACCACGGTCTTGACATTTGATTAATTATAATATAATTTAAATATGCGGATGTCGGGTTATTCATATGGACAAATTTCATATATTATATGTGTTGAGATACTATGGTGTGCATATAATGGAATATGCATATGTGATTAAATATGCCGAGGGTCTATTAATATAGTTCTAATCACCAAAGGTCCATGTTATATAAGTGGAGCGCATAAAACGTAAAGTTGTTGCGATTGTATTAAAAAGTGTCATGTGGTCCGTGGGCTTTATATATATGCCTCAGCTTGACGGGAGGGTGATTTTAATATACAATGATTGTGATGTCTGTTCCGCTTGCGGAATGTTCCACATCAACAAGACACTTGCTACAAGTCAGCAGTCATGTATTTTTCTAAAAGGCACTGATATAAAATCATTGCTACATGTATACAACAATTACACCACAGTAGAGGACAGAATAGGATACAGAGCAGAAAAGAGTTAAAACACAATCACAGAAAAAGACAAAACATAGTCAAAGAAAAGACAAATGCGCAGCTAGCCAAGAAGGTGAATGAGTGAGCTGGAATTCACTTTGTAATTCGAATGTAAATGTTTTAATTGTTTGTATTGTTTGTGATGCATTGGCAAGTCTCCAAGAAAAAAAGAAATTCCCACTGTAATTTTAAATTGATACCTATAGTTACATTTTCTAAGTAAGCAGATAAAAGGAGTGAGAAGGCAGAAGGCAAAGAGACATGACTATCCATTTCAAATTCCAATTAGAATACAAACAGTCATGTGAGGAAATCTATAAATAATATCATCTTGATAAGCAAAAAAAAAAAAAATGTTAGAGAGTGTAAATATAGAAAAGGCAGAGTACAGAAGAGTGAGGAAGAGAAGATTAAGAAAAGAAGAGAAGAAAGAGAAAATACAGAACATAGATGATATCTGAGGTAAATCAACAAAGATTTAGTTTGATAAATTGAGGAAGTTGGAGCTTCCCTATCAAGTTGCGGCTTGATAGCTGTCAGTTGTAGCTGACTCAGGTTGGAGCCTCCTGTAGGTTGGTGCTTGTAGAAAATTGAAGGGAGTTGGTGCTTCCTTGCAAGTTGTAGCTTGCAGAATTGAGGATAGAGCCTCTTGTAGGTTGGTGCCTACAGAAAACAGTGGTGAGAGGGAGTTGGAGCTTTCCTTTGCATCACAACAATAATAAGATGTGGTTTTCTCCCTTTATGGGTTTCCTCTTACATCTGCTGTCTCTGTGTGTGTTTCTTATGTGTTGATGTGATTCTTTCAATCTGCTTAATTGTTTGCTGCTCTCAATATAAGTGTGGTGTCACATTAATTTAATATTGGCTACAACATTTTAAGACTGTTCACAAATTAAGCTGTAAATAAATTGGTGAAATTCTTGAAAAGCTTATGTATGTATTAAACTGATTCACCCCCCCCTCTCAGTTTAATTAAAGATTCAACAATGGTTTCCCTAACATTTTTCATGTTCTGCAGGGTTACAGGTGGGCGGAAAACCACCATAGCTTATTATCTCTGTCGCAGGGACAAAAAACGCAGGAAAAGACCACTTCCAAAGGTTGAGATAATAAAAAATAGCTCGGGAAGATGGCTGACAGGACTTGCATTAAAAGAGCAAAGTTCAAACTCCACAAATCTTTCTGGCGCCATTAAAGCTCGGTTTTCCACTAACAGAGACAGTTTGAAGCGGAAAAGAGTATTAGCACAGAGTTAGGGAGTTCCTATGTACATCATTGAAGATCTTAAGCCCTAATCCAGTGTTTCAAAGGTAGGGTACCAGGATCGAAGACCCCGAGGATCAACCAGAAAGTCCAATACATGGAAGATTAATGCTATCAGGGTTTCAAATTAGCAGAAATGTGTCTTCCAAAGCAAGGACACGGTACACATTATTGTTTCGGTCTACGTTGTGTACAAGTGAAGTTTTCCCCCCTACATCAGTCCTATGCTATCAGCGGCATTTGATGCATAGCATGGCAGGCCCTAGCATCCTTTATTTTCCTTTTTGTTTATTCACCAGAAGTACTACAAAATGCTGCAACAGAGTACATTAGAGACATGCCTGGAGTAAATGGAAACCTGACGAAGACCGCTCTTTCACCCAAGAGTGCCACAAATTAATGTACAGAATTTATACAGAGTGGGCTTCGGCCTTCTTCCTCTTCTGAGTTTTTAATGTTGCATTTAGTTTTTCACCTACCTTCTCTGCTCCACTGGAGCTATAAATTCATGAAGAAACTTATTGTAAAGGTTGTTGATCAGTTATCAGAGAATTGCAAGTAGTTTCTTTTGAGACATAGTCTATTTGTCACCGTCCCTAAAATCCCCATTCCGCACATTGGAGGACTCATTTCGTGACCTGTGAGCAGAGACAAGACTTGAAAATACTTTCATTGCATCCCTTTGAAGATGAACTTTAATTGCCCTGAAGGCACCTCCCTGCAAAAAACCCTAAAAATACCTCTTTTTCCATTGGCGCGGTTCCATAGTTCAGCCCTCGTGCCAAGGGGGAAAATCCTCCAAAGAGGGCATGCCAATTGGCGCTCTGTCATAGAGCTGCACCCGCGCCAACCATATTAAGAGATGTTTTCTAAAAATAAAAGGCGGAAGTTTCATCCTAACAAATTCCTGGACTGATATCTATCTTGAGTTGGGTGGTTTGGCTACAGATTTCCATAGAGAGGAAGTGGTTTTGCCACCTCTCATGGAAGCTTCCTTGATGATAGGGCCAATCCCATAATTATATGGATCCCAACTTCCCTTCCTCCTTCTATAAAAGCTTGCCCATTTCCCTTGCAAGCTAGTTCCAGAATCTCCAAGTTCCCAAGAGCTTTCATGCTGCAAGAGCCTTCTTGATTCCCTAAGGCCAAATCCAAGCAAGGAGACTATTGCCAAGTATCCGGAGAGAGAGGCTTGTCCCATCCTTGACAGGCTTTATCGAGACATGTTCTGCTGACGACCCGCCAAAGGAGAATTCGGCGTCGAAGCTTTGGTTGTATTCTTCTTTTGACTCTTTAATGATAAGCGACTATCAGTTATGGTTCCACTCTTGTTCTTGATCATGTTCATGAGTTATGTCCTCTTCGACTGACATATAGTTGTATATACTGGATTTTATGCTTGCGTTTGTGTTGTTTCTTGCATGTGCAGGTGTTCGATCACGGAGATCGTGAGGATTGTGATCTGCCAGGGCAAAGGAATGGGAGCACCACCTCTTCTACAAACGATAGCGTTGGATTCCAGGTAAGCCTTCCTCGCAAGTCGGTTTATTTACAATTAGGAACCTGCACTGTAGCGTGTTTGATTGTTGCTAGACCCGATCTGGGCTAGTAGGGATCGCCTCTGTCCGCAGAGGGGATTTACCTCCTCAACAATTTGGCGACTCCACTAGTGTCTCAGCTTGTTGTTTGATTTGTAAACTATAGACGGAGTCTGAAGCACAGCCAGATAGCCTTCGAAACGCTTTTTCTCTGCATTAGCGGAGTAGATCAACGCTGCTTCAGTCAATCTCCGGTTTGGTTTACGGACTGAACGACTTGGAGTTTTGTCTTCTCTTCCCGGTCAACTTCTTGGTCTTGCTTGCTTGGTCAGCTTTTTGGACTGGATTTTCCTGTTTGTTTGGCTTTGTTTTAGCCTTGTCATCACTTGTCTGTGTCTGAGATTGCTTTTTTTTTATTTTTTCCATAGTAAACTCGGCTGGCGCGCTTTTCAGCGTAACAGTCGCGCCCATTGGCGCAGGTTGCCTGTGTATCACCCGCGCCATTGCCTTTCTGGCGCTAATTTCAAGCTCACAGTCGCGCCAATCCTGTGAGCTATTAGGGTTTGCTGTGTTTCATGCTTTCTGAGGCTGACTTGTGATTTTGATCTTGTTTTTTCGGCTGTTTGAGTGCACTGGAGCCTAGTTTGACTGGTTGTAACCTACTTCCTTTGGTTGTTTGCCTATTTCTTTCGATTTTGCATACGAGCCCTAGGGCATCTAGGTGCCTTTGTGAGTCGAGCCTCCCTTGGGTGTTTTTGGTTTTTCGTTCGTTCAGTCGACTTTGGGATTGCTTCCTTGCATTCGTTTGACAGTTGTCTATCATCTTATTGCACTTTTTGAGTGACTGATTTCGTTTTCATTCGAATTTCGCTTTGCTTCGTTCTGGGCCTAGATTACACGGCTCATTGGTGTCTTTGGGACTTTTCTTGGTTTGGAGAGACTTTTGGTCGATTTGAGATCTGATTGTTCGTGCCATTGAGTGAAATCTGTTTGTTTTTCTCTCTTAATATCATTTCTCGAATTGCTTCTCATTTGTTTTCGGTTTGTTTAGTGCATCTAGCTATCAAACATTGAAAATAAAAAAAAATCTCTTTTGCTTTTGGTTGATTAGTGCAAATTGAAATCTTTTCGATTTTACTAGTAATTAGTGAATTTGAAAGAAAATTTTTTAGTTTCATTAGTTGCATTAGAGATATCATTGATTGTCTTCTGATCATTTTGTTTGTGTAAAAAGCTCTCAACTCTTCTGTAGCTAGTTTTCATCGAACGAAATGATGTACTGTGGCATGTAGTTTTGCATTTAGGAGATTTTTGAGACAACACATTCGTTAGGGCCTGAAAACTGAAACGTAATTGAAGATCAACTTTAAAATCTACTCAATTTACACTAAGGCAGCATTGAAATCTAACGAAACACATTTAGAGGTCTAGGCTAGAGACGTGTTCCGGCGTCTTAAAACCTAGTAGCTGTCGTTCGCCTCTTGGCTTTAGATAACACTAGTAAGGACTTGTTCTCTCCGTACCATCGCGTATATAAAGGGAGACCCCTCTAGGTTTCAATCCTTTATCCATAGGAAGATGAGTCTGCCACCCTATACCTGTGATACACCGAACACAACATTCGGGGAGATTGCCTGCACGTACGGAAAGTCCTTGGTTGATTTCTCTTTCATTATTGAAACCAAGGTGTATATTGCAGTTCACGGTTATTTGGTACACCCTTTTGCCTAGTATTCCTGAGCAGTCATTTGATCTTTTCTGACTCCCTAAATTTTAAAGGATCACCAAGCACTTGTCCTTTCACGCTTGTGTCAAATCTGAAAGAGATAGAGTCACCTTTTTGACCGTTTCTCGACTCTTAAAACATGAAACGGTGAAGTTTCTTATTTTTCAATGTGGTAAAAATTAATCACCCACGATTACACGCCTTGTTAGACTTTTCTTGTTGACCGTTTGATCGTGTGTCTTGACTCTTTTTCAGCCAGTGTGTGTGTTTGATCTTTTTCTCTTGTCGTTTCTGCCACAGTGGCAGAACCCTCGGTTTCGTCTACTGGTAGTCCTTACACGGACGATATATCAGAGGTGTCACAATCCTCTGCCGAACCACAGTAGCCCATTGTTTCTGAGTTTCCTGACGGAAGACCGGTTCTTTCTGAGCAACCCTTTGGGGGACCAGTTGAGTTCAATTGGCCCTTTTTGGACCCTGTGTCTGAATTGAGATTAGGAGCTGATTTCCTTTCTCTTACATCGGGTTCGCCTTTTATTGCTGCTGTATTTCCTCCTAGTCCTCGCCGTCTATTACGAGATCTAGCGGCAGGCTCAACCATGAGTGATTCTGGTGAGGAAATTTCTACGTCTGGTGAAGACTATCAGCTCTTCCCATGAATATTATTTTCGGGAGACAACTCTGAAACAGTTTTCATGTCAACGTCCAGTCCCTCATTACCACTGGGGTACAGGTCTTTGGGTCAGATCATTTCCGCCGCAGCCTCTATGGGAGTGTCAGCTCCTTCTCTAAGGCCAGCTGCTCCTTCACCGGGGGTGTCTTCTCAGATGCCCGTTACTTCTGTACCTGTCTGGCCCACTGTCTGTGTGGCCGCCTCTACACCCGTTGTCACGGCACCCTCTGTAAGGGATATGTCGTCTCCTGAAGACGTTTATTTAGCGACTGTTATACCGGAGAACATCTCTCCGGAGGAGTATCGGTTGTCCCTGCAACAGCCGAACCCCGAGGTTGGTCCATCCTCCCAAGATCCCAACCGCTCTTACTTTTCGCACTATGCACTAGATGGTACACCCATGTATGCTTTTCCAGGTCAGTATGATGAGCACGGGGACATTTTGCATCTACCCGCTCTTGAGGCTTACCTCCATGCTCAAGTTTTACCTTATAACCAGGCTTATAACCCGCAAGGGCAACCTTTCCAAGGCCAACCTTCGGGCCAACCTGGCTATCCTTACGACCCACAGGGGCAGCCCATCCAGGGCTATCCTACGGGCCAGCAAGGGCCATCGTACAGTCCGCAAGGACAATATTACAGCCCTTCCGGTCAACCTGTCCAGCCTCAGCCGGGGTACCAACCAAGACCGGTCTATAGTCCTGGGGGCAAATCCAGCCTTCTCAATCAATGCAACCACAGTATCCTGTTGTTTCTAACGTTGCATATCAGCCGGGACCATCCTATGGTTCTGCTCCAGGTCAAACCGGTTACCAGCAACCGCCTGGCCCTGTTCCTCCACCAGGCCAACCGGCCCATCTGGTACAACCTGGTGTTCCGCCTCCAGGCCAACCGGCCCATCCGGTACAACCTGGGGCTCCTTTACAGCCAGGTCAACCTGCGCAACTGGTGCCGCCTGTCTATCTGGGTCAACCTGTTCACTCAGGTCAGCCCTCTCAACCGGGTCAACCTGTTCATTCAGGGTAGCCCGCTCATTCCATTAACCCTGCCCAGTAGCCGATTCATTCGATGCCGCAGCCAAATCAATAGTTGCGCCCTAGTTATCAGGCTCCACAGGGTTCCACTTATCAACAGCCGACTCATCCTCAGGGCGGTTATTATCCTCATGGTCAATCTCAACTGAATTATAATCAGCCCCGAGGCTCTCAGTATTATCCTCCTTCACCCGGTTCTACCTATACTCAGCAACCAAATCCAAATGATGCTTACACTGGGCCGACACATAATCAGGGTCCACACTCTAGTTATCAAGCCCCACACACTGGTTACCAGCATCCAAATCAGTCTGGTTATACGACCTACACCCCCTACGATCAGAATCCTCTGGGACAGAACCCATGGGGGCAAGGATATTCGCAACCATTGTGGATCACGGGTACCGGTCCTCATCCCGGGCCTGGCATGCCGGTTAATCCGCCATTGCCATTCCTGGCCACCTTGGAGTTGTCGGATGTTTCAAAACTGACCAATGATCTGATTTTTCATAATCCGTATTGGCCTCCGGTTCCTACCAAGATACCAGGTGATTTCCCCAAGTTTGAGGGTAAAGCTGGAGAGGACCCCCAAGCGCATGTGATGACGTATCATCTTTGGTGTTCGTCTAACTCTTGGGTCGATGATTCAATTCGTCTGCGCCTCTTCCAGCGCACTTTGACTGGAGCTGCTGCTAAGTGGTACATAGAGTTATCCCGTGGCATCTTCCAAGATTTCAATTCCTTAGCCATGGCTTTTCTGACGCACTTTCAGTTACCGGTTCGCTATGAAGCTGGGACGCACCTCCTGACTTCTCTGAAGTAGGATAAAGCCACTCACATTTCTGATCACATTCATGAGTGGCGGCGCCGTCGTGGACTGATCAAGTTTCATATACCTGATCAGATGCTAACTCACTGTTTCACCACCTCCTTTGTGAATAAAATCGCCCAAGATATTGCAATGGGAGCGTGTGTGATGGAGGAACAAGCCATTGCACGTGCCCAATATCTGGATCTTGTATATTCTCAGTCCGACACGCTTTATGATATCTTGCCTGATGCTCCACGGACCGGAACCTCTAAGGCCCCACCTACCCCCGCAGTGGATGGTGTCATTGGTTCCGTATCTCAGAATTCTAAGAAATCTTCAAATGGGAAGCAGAAGTCTAATTCTTCCAACAATACTCCTGTTAATCCCACCCCGTCCGATTCTGGAAAAACCGCGGAGGTGAACGCCGTTCAGGCCAATCCTACGGAGAAAACCTCCAAAGGGAAAAATAAGGGCAAAGGTAAATCCAAATCCGACACCCCGAGGCCAGAATCCAAATCTCGCACTAAGGATGGTTCTCAACGTAAACCGAAGTACCCCTGCCTCATTTATGAAGGAGACCATTATACTAAGGATTGTCCACGACGATCCGAAGTTAGTCAACTTCTCAAAGGCTCCAAAGGGACTCCGGCAGTTCTAAAAGAGCCATTCCCGTCTCAGCAGACCCAGATGGTTGAACAACCGTCACCATCTGCACCATTTGGGTCCCAAGTTTTCATGATGAATGGTGCTGCACCTATCTCTGTCGCTACGCATTCGAAGGATTACAACGAATCACGGCAGGCACCTGGGAAGGCAGTTGCGGATGGACCACCTCCCCCACCTGTCTCCGGTTCGTTGGAAATCGAGAAGCCTACTCCTGAACCTGTTGTGAAGCCACCTTCTAAAGGTGTTCTTCGAAGATCTTCTTATAATCCGAATGCTCGTGCCGCTCAACACTACAGTATTGTTGAGGATTTGGCACAAGCGCCTTCTGCTATGTCTGCACTAGAAGTTCTTCAAAGTTGTCCTTCGCAATGGAAGGCTTTACTGTCTGCAATCGGTGGCATCGATCCCGCCGATTCGAGTCTTCTCACCTTCGATTTAGAGAATTTCACTCCCCGACTTCCACATCAAATCGCTCTTGTTATTCAAGTCGGGATTAACGGTCTTAACATCCATAGGGCCGTCGTGGATGAAGGTGCCTCCACCTGTGTTATGTCGTCCGCTTGCTGGAAGGCCATTGGCTCTCCAGCCCTTTCGTCATCTCCCAATTCCCTAGAGGCATTTGATGGTCGGGAATCTAAACCCCTGGGTGTTCTCGAGAGTTTAGTGATCACTTTACAAGGGAAGACTGTCAACGTAGAAGTAGAGGTGGTTGATGCCAGGCTCAACTACAATATACTTCTTGGCCGCAGCTGGACTCATGCCCTGCTCTGCGTGCCGTCCACTGTCTTTCGACTTCTTAAGTTCCCTCACGAGGGAAAAATCGTCACAGTGGATCAGTTGTCCTTCTTCACCTCCACCTCTGAGAACAACGTTCCATACGTGGATCAGATTCCGAATCCCCCTGACAGTGTAGGACCCGGTCTCTTCAAAGACCCCGTCCTCATGGGTATTTTTCCCGCACCACCACCGCACACCGCTCAAGTTAACATGATTTCCAGGTCTGATGACCCCTGGCTCATGCCTACGCCTAAGCAGGTGTTTGAGTTTGGAGAATCAATGCCCTTGACTCTAGTAGAGATTAGCTACTGTGAAATTGTTGTTGCATCTGATCCTCCACCTCCTCAGCATGCTCCTTTGAGCATGGCTCTAGACGTCTACTCTCAATCCCCCTGGCTTGGTCAGGCCGATTCACCTGATCCTCTCAAAGAGACTTTTCCTTCTGATGAAGCTGTCATTGAAACTATGTCTCTCGAGGAGATGCCTTGGGGCGATGGACATCATCGTTCCTCTTTCATGCCTAGCTTGGGGGCAATGACATATTGTCTAGAGCGTTATGCATCTCAGGTTCCTACTCCTCCTCTCCAAACGCCCATCTTGACGCACGAGGTTTTTTCGGAGGGAAACCTGGGTAACATCACTCAAACCATCCCGATCAACATCTCTGTTAAACTGGGGATTGTTGGGAATGTACATAATCATCTCCCTCCTGAGCCTCCTCCTTGGAGCTCGTCGGAGCATAGTTCTTCCACTTGTGTTAAGCTCCTAAAACAATAAAACAAGCTGCTACGAGGATAGTTCTTTTAAGTGTGTCAACCTTGTTAAAATAATGAAACATGAGCATTTTCAATTCGAGTTTTGATAGATTTAGTTCAAATCTCTTTTGTTTTCAACCTTCACTCCATTTCCTATGGACTGAAGCTTGGGGGGCATGCACCTCGAATTGAGACACCATGCTGGGGGGCATGCCCGTCTTGTGTGTACATAAGTGTGTGCTTTTAATTTGTGTGCATGTGTGGTGTGGTGTGCAATGTAAACATCTTTATGCTGATCGGGTCTTCCTGATTGTGCAGATGTCCATTCGTCCGTTTGTTGGTTTCGCGGATGGTGCCTCCCGCAGTACCAGGAACCTGTCTTCGGCGGCCTGGGTAATCTATGATCCTGCTGGTGAGTTGGTCAACCTGCAAGGTGTGTGTTTGGGACGTACTTAAAATAACATTGCGGAATATAGTGTTGTATTAGAATTATTAACCGAGGCTGTAAACCTTGGTATCCGTGAATTGCTTGTGTATCTAGACTCACAACTTGTAGTATTACAACTGAACAATCATTATTCGGTCAGAAACCCATCCATTTTACGTTTGTATCTGCGTATTCGTTTACTAGAAGAAATTTTGACTATATTACATATCAGCATATACCCAAGCATATGAATATATTAACAGATGCAGTAGCTAATTTGGTGTTAGATAGACATTTGCGCAATTTGTAAATCATCATCACATGTAAAAGGAAAATCCATCCAGAATGAGATATGTATATATATAGATATCGAAATGTTTACATAGTGTGCGTCACATAGAATCAAAAAATATATATGTTCGTCTTAATACATCCGGAGACGACATGTCTCTCAAAAAATATGCATGATAAAAACCCCTAGGAGTCTAATCCGCATGGTGCTCATGATAGCAGGTGACTGCACACACTAAGCGTCTCAGAAGTCGGTGGAGGTGACTAGGCACTCCCACCGTATGTCTTTGGTATGCCATCGGTACATCCGCCAGCCGGGCGTAGTCTTGGATCCCTCGGGCAATGCCCTCAAGATTCTAGATTAACTCCCCCCCCTCTGCACCCTCCGCCTGAGGATCAGGTGCGGGAAGAGTCCTCTGCATGATAGAAGACATACCAGCTGGTCTCTCTGGGCCCACGTCTGCATACATATAAAATGTGTCAGGATGGATATGTATTAACAAAAAAAAATCATAAAACATAAAAACAAAAAGAGAAGAGGTCATACCCAACTCCTCGTCCCAATCATCTCCTTCCGGCAGTGGGAGATCTGGGTCTCTAGTGAAATCGGTTCCTACATATGGCCAGTCTTCCACTACGATCAACTGACGTCGCAACCACCCAAAAAAATCTGGCCTCCAGGACATCTGTTGGCCTCCTCCAGCTCTGGGCATCCGTGCCGCCCAGCGAGCCATTCTTGGCTCTCGTGGAATCGGCTTAGCTACTATGGCCCCTTGGCCCTGGAAGATTGGTAATGGTTCCGGAATGAACTATACAAGGATGGAACCGTAGCCGAACTGTTTCAGTTTGGCCTGCTTGCATTTCGTGAGCTGTCTCTTCATGTTTATCGTCACTGTTGTGGCCCAGTCAAACAATAGGGGAGTCATACACTCTGAGGCTAGCAAAAGTTGGGCCTTTGTGGCCTCGTGCGGTGCCTGCGACCCCGCAACCCGCGTGATGGTATGCAGCACCACTCTCAGTGCTAGATCAGGAATGGTGTGGATGTCCACCTTTCCACTTCCTAATCCCAGTTGTGCCCCTCAGCACACTCGTGCCATCACTTGCTCCATTTTCTCACCAGACGGTCTGCTCCCTGTCAATATGGGTACCGGACCTCTGCGTGATAATCCGGTTATGAAGTACACGTTAGCAACCTCCAGTTCTAACACTTGATCCCGCAACTTGAATACTTGTTCATCTGCGTCCCACATGTTGATCAAGTACTGTAGAAGCTCTGGCTGAGCTCGTAAACAAGGTGTCAGGAAGAACCTTTTTAGCCCATAGTTCCTGAGGGCATTCATGCAAGTTTCATTCTCCATGGCTTGTTCATCCTCTTCACCGTGCTCTCTTTCTTTCCACTCAATCACCATTTTTCTTGGTTTCCTGCATCAACATGGTCACAAACCCTTAATTAGATCTCTGATGAGCTTCAATTTTCATCCAAATTGATTAAAATCTCAAATTTTTAGGCGGAAATTTGGGTTCTGCCACTGGCGCGGCTGTTTCCTGAACAGTCGCACCAGTCGGCGTGAGCCCTTTGCATATAAAACCCCATTGGCGCGGGTCTGTGCCCGATACCCGCGCCAATGAGCAGAGCCCTAAAAATTTAAAAAGTTGCCACAGAAGTCTAATGCATGATGGAAAACTATTAAAAAATGGATTCAAATGGAGTACAAGGAAGCGCCTCTTACTTGGAACTGACGGAACTCTGAATGGTAGCCTGGATCGGTCGCAATCGCTGTCATAAGTTCGCACACAAACTGGACCACTGCTGCTCTTCGGTGAGGTAAAAAGTAAAAAGTAATTTTATTTTTACCATTTGACATATTTATAACTTTTTGAACTCAAAATAGGTCTTGAAAGTTATTTCTCTGAATATTTTAATATATTTTGTCAAAAATGGGTTTTACACTTGCCTTTTTGTGTAGCGACAGGTATTTTACGCAACTTAGACGACGAAACGAGTTGTATTTTATACTTTTTCAGACTCGATAAATACACGAAAAAGTCACTCTGGAGTCATCTTTCAGCTCTTTTCTGACTCTCTAAACATGAAAAGATTTCCGAGGCCCTTGTCGTTTTGATCTTATTAAAGTGGACATGAATCGACATCTACCTAGTATACGTTTACCCCTTTTTCGGGCTGGGATGGATTATTTACGAAAAAGGAATACCCTAGCCTATCGCGACTAGGAGGTTTTCTCGGATATTGTTTTCTACCTTTTCGGGTCCGAGGAACTATCTACGAAAAGGGACCGCTGGAGTTTACTTTTCTGCATCTTTTCAAACTCTCTAAATGTGAAAAGTCGCCAAGTTCTTCCTTTGTCAGACTCGTTAAACCATGATGACATTGGACTCAGTCGATATGACGTTCTCCAAGTTTCTCCTTCCTAGGGCTCATTAAATGTACTAGGATGGATTCGCCCAAAGGGCAGACTTATATTACAAGCATATGCTATCCCCTTCAAGCTTGTTATCAAAAATAATTGGGGTACTCGCCAGAAATGGTGGGGGAAAATGGAACTAGCATCATTGTCGTGTCGGCAGTATGTCGCTCTTGAACATGGAACTTGTCTGCATTCAAGTCGGGTTGGGGCCATCTCATCTCGTTCTTCACTTGCCTCCGTGGGTTTGGATAATCCCTTTTGACCTCTCATCTGCTCATTGCCTCGTCACCATGACCTCTAATCCGTTGATGTCAAATACTGCCAAGTCCACTGTCGTGCCGTTTACATGTTCAAGAGAAGTTGACCTCTGCAAGTATCAACCTCCCTCTGATTCTCATTTGATTCTGATTCACAAAAAAACATCATGTTCCTCTGTCTCGTGTCGATGATGTGGGAAAAATTATGGCCCACCTTCGATCAAGGTCACTTCCTGTCGACTTCAGGTCATTATCCAGGAAGCTGATCTAGAGACTCCCTTATGGTACCTTGGAGCCTGCATGCCTCAATGGCAGGTTCGTCTCATTTGACGTGAGGTTTTCATCATTGGCCTCCGATCGAGTGATTCTAAGGGTGTTCGACACCAGCTCATTGATTCGCACGCCGTAGATTGTACCTATAGTACCTTGAGAGCCATTGTCATTATTGGTGGTTCCTCTCGCGTCTGTTAACAGCTTTCATCATTGGCTGATAATCAGGCGATGTTCTTGCATGTTCGACTTCAGCTCACATATTCGCATGCTTGAACTTGTACTTTGTTCGGGTCGAGATGGAGCACAAGACCCTGGATTGTGTCTGTTGTAATCCAGGCTGCGATATTGTGGATTATTATGATTCTTTACATGACCCACTGATTGGATGGCTGCGACCATACCTGAGTCTATTTATCAATCCTCACTGGATGGCTGCGTCCATGTCTTGGATCTAGATTATTGTAAACTCTGCTATGGATGGATGTGTCCATGTCTTGGATCTAGATTATTTTAAACTCTGTTATGGATGGCTGCGCCCATACCATGTATATATATCATGTATCTGATACATCAGTTGTACTTCGCTCCGCAGGTTTTCCGATGGCACTGTTTTCAGTCGGCATGTTCTCGTAAAGCATTTCACCCCTCTCTCTCTCTTTCGGGCCTCATGCTTTAGGGGGCATCTGTTACACATCAATTTGTCACCGTCCCTACAATCCCCATCCCGCACATTGGAGGACTCATTCCGTGACCTGTGAGCAGAGAAAAGACTTGAAAATACTTTCATTGCATCCCTCTGAAGATGAGCTTTAATTTCCCTGAAGACATCTCACTGCAAAAAACCCTAAAAATACCTCTTTTTCCATTGGCGCGGTTCCATAGTTCAGCCCTTGCGCCAAGGGGGAAAATCCTCCAAAGAGGGCGCGCCAATTGGCGCTCTGTCATAGAGCCGCACCCGCGCCAACCATATTAAGAGATGTTTTTTTAAAATAAAAGGCGGAAGTTTCATCCTAACAAATTCCTGGACTGATATCTATCTTGAGTTGGGTGGTTTGGCTACGGATTTCCATAGAGAGGAAGTGGTTTTGCCACCTCTCATGGAAGCTTCCTTGATGATAGGGACAATCCCATAATTATATGGATCCCAACTTCCCTTCCTCCTTCTATAAAAGCTTTCCCATTTCCCTTGCAAGCTAGTTCCAGAATCTCCAAGTTCCCAAGAGCTTTCATGCTGCAAGAGCCTTCTTGATTCCCTAAGGCCAAATCCAAGCAAGGAGACTATTGCCAAGTATCCAGAGAGAGAGGCTTGTCCCATCCTTGACAGGCTTTATCGAGACATGTTCTGCTGATGACCCGCCAAAGGAGAATTCAGCGTCAAAGCTTTGGTTGTTGTCTTCTTTTGACTCATTAATGTTAAGCGACTATTGGTTATGGTTCCACTCTTGTTCTTGATCCTGTTCATGAGTTATGTCCTCTTCGACTGACATATAGTTGTATATCCTGGATTTTATGCTTGCGTTTGCGTTGTTTCTTGCATGTGCAGGTGTCCGATCACGAAGATCGTGAGGATTGTGATCTTCCAGGGCAAAGGAACGGGAGCACCACCTTTTCTACAAACGACAACGTTGGATTCCAGGTAAGCCTTCCTCGCAAGTCAGTTTATTTACAATTAGGAACCTGCATTGTAGCGTGTTTGATTGTTGCTAGACCCGATCTGAGCTAGTAGGGATTGCCTATGTCCGCAGAGGGGATTTACCTCCTCAACAATGGCTGATAGGACTTGCATTAAAAGAGCAAAGTTCAAACTCCGCAAATCTTTCTGGCGCCATTAAAGCTCAGTTTTCCACTGACAGAGACAGTTTGAAGCGGAAAAGAGTATTAGCACAGAGTTAGGGAGTTCCTATTTACATCATTGAAGATCTTAAGCCCTAATCCAGTGTTTCAAAGGTAGGGTACCAGGATCGAAGACCCCGAGGATCAACCAGAAAGTCCAATACATGGAAGATTAATGCTATCAGGGTTTCAAATTAGCAGAAATGTTTCTTCCTGAGCAAGGACATGGTACACATTATTGTTTCGGTCTACATTGTGTACAAGTGAAGTTTTCCCCCCTACATCAGTCCTATGTTATCAGCGGCATTTGATGCACAGCATGGCAAGCCCTAGCATCCTTTATTTTCCTTTTTGTTTATTCACCAGAAGTACTACAAAATGCTGCAGCAGAGTACATCAGAGACATGCCTGGAGTAAATGGAAACCTGACGAAGACCGCTCTTTCACCCAAGAGTGCCACATATTAATGCACATAATTTATACAGAGTGGGCTTCGGCCTTCTTCCTCTTCTGAGTTTTTAATGTTGCATTTAGTTTTTCACCTACCTTCTCTGCTCCACTGGAGCTATAAATTCATGAAGAAACTCATTGTAAAGGTTGTTGATCAGTTATCAAAGAATTGCAAGTAGTTTCTTTTGAGACATAGTCTTTGTGTAAAGTTGTAAGATAGGCTGAGGAATATGATTTCAGACTAAATTATTCAGCTATTGGAAATGTTGTACTTGATTGGTATTGCTATTTAATATTACAAGCACATTTCTTTGGATCCTGATCTAAAGCAGCAGTGATGTTTTCCTATCTCTGCATTTTAATTCATTTCATTTCGTTTCTACTGGCTTGCATCAGAATATTGGCATAGGATTTACCCTTGTTAGGTACCCTATGTTTCTACTCTCCTTGCCATTGATGTTTTTCTTCTGAACGTGTTATCTAGGAATTGATTTCAGTTAGTTTAACCAGTGTAGTGGATGTTATTGCCTGCTCTCTGATGTATGAATTAAATGAATCTGTTCTTAGATATTTCTTGTTAAGGATTTAGCTGGAAGATTTGGGAACACTGGGGATCAGAGTTAGCCCTGTCCACTAGGATCCTTGTGCGACCGGTTGGTTTTTAACTTTTTTCCCTGAATCTGTGTTGTCTCCTCCTCTCCTACCATTCCATATCATGCTATCATCTTTAAGATCCAACGTTTTAGATGACTAGCCCAATTGAAAGCCTACCTATTGATTAGCAAGCAAATCCTTTTTTGACTCCATTTCCCAATGGTTTTGAATGCTCCCTGGAATACTTCACCTCTGCCTTATTCCTCTTTGCTCATCCTTGTCTTACATTGAACCCTTCTTTCCTGATAACCAGCAACCAAACAAACAATCAAACAAACAAACCCTAAGCCTTATAACTAGCCTAACATATTAAATTTGAGCCTCAAAGACATAAAACTTTTGCTTATATAGAGAGATCCCTCTCTGGACCCAGGAGGGCTAGATCCTGAGGTCTGAAAGTGGTTTGATGTTGTCTCATCTTTTGGTCTTGCCAATCTGGCCAAAACATGGGAACCCCAACATAATGGCGACTCCGCTGGGGAAAAATATAAGCACCATCCATCTTACTACATCATAAGGACCTCAGAAACCTACAATCTCTGGTTAGGTTGGAAGTTAAACACTCTTATTCACACATCAACCTATATGCCATTTGTTGTGTTTCCCCATACTCTTGGACAGAGTCTGGAAAGGGCCAGGTCGCCTTCGGATCTCACACTCTTTTAGAGGTGACATATCTGGTAAATGCCTTCCCAGTCAATCTCTGGTTAGAGTTTGCTGTGTTTGCAAGATTTCCTCGAAAAGGAACATCTCGTAAGCACTGTGGTGGAAAGTGTACCCTCAAAAAACATCTTAAACCTTCCACCTGGCGACTACAAGCTTCCTAAACAATTTAAAGACTCCACTGGTGATTAGTAGGCCTGCTGATTATCTTGGGTTCACATAAGACTCCACTGGGAGACCAGCCTCCATAACAACATCAACCACAGTAGAAGTAACGAGTAGGGTTAAGCTGCTTGGTTAGAAACAACATTCTGGCTTCAAGAACCATTCAAATAAGAGCTTACCCAAACCCAGACCCACCTGAAATAGTTGACAATCCTAAGAGCATCCTCAAGGGATCTCTTACACCTAAACAATCAACTATTTCCAGCCATATACATAGAGCTAATTCTACACCAGAAAAATTTACAGCTCTATCAGACTCACTTTTAGACCTAGGCACTCAAAATAGTTTACCAAGAGCTAGGTCATTCGGTGTTCTAGACCAGCCAGACTTTGAGTCTCCTGTTTCACCACCTCAAAGTGGTAAGCACCCTGGGAGTAGACAGACCCCTCCATCTACACCGCCTGATATACACTTCATTCAGAACTTGGGGCTCAGCCACCCTAGATCTACTCATCAATCTTCTGTTGGTCACAATATCCCTGTCATCCATATACCAGCTGCCCAAGTTAACCCTTTACCTCATCAGAACATCATTATGGCAGCCTGGTATGCGCCTTTGGTTTTACCCCAGCCTCTAGTACCCTTACCCAATGATTATCAATCAAAGATCCCACACTTCACTGCAAAGGAGTCTACCACAACCCAATACCATGTAGATAGGATGGAAGATTCTTTTGACTACATGGAAATAGATGATGATATAGTCAAAATGAGAATCTTTGCCCAGAGCTTAGGGGGTGATGTGAAGAAATGGTTTAAAGGCCTACCTCCGGGTAGCATTATATCAAACTTTCTTAAAAAAATGGGAGGTTAAATCCAACCCCGCCAACTCCTAGCAGAATATATGAGACTTAAAATAAATGTAGGAGAGATTGTCCATGATTACACAACGAGATTTAACAGCATTTACAATGCTCTCCCTCCACACATGAAACCTCCCCAAGGTATGGCCCTAGCGAAATACCCCGAAGGCTTTGATGCTGACATGGCCTACCAGCTTAGGGAAAGAGATTACAGCACATTGGAAGACATGCAAAAAGGTGTAGTGAGTGTACAGGCTAATCTGATTGAGAAAAGAGCAAGATTAAGAGCCGAGAAAAGGGTAACATATAGAGATGACAATATAGCTTCCATGTCTGACCCAAATCATGACCATATGTCTAAAAGGGTGGATAAGCTATACCAAATGGTGGAAAAAATGGTTGTCTCAGTTAGTAACCAAAACAAAAATCAAAACCATAACCATAACCAAAACTTTAGAAGAAACAATGCCACTCCCAACAGACAAAGAGAATCAGATCAGCAAGTTATTCCCCCATTCCAAGAAAAATTTTTAGATGAAGATGAGGGAATCATAGAAGAGTCTGAGGGTAACACAATAAACATGTTCAAAACAAAGGATTTAATCCATAACTATTACACAGAAGTAGATCTGCCCTCACCCTCTGGTTGGGATGAGGAATGGTTAGAAACTAAGGATTACAGGTTGGGATTTGAAAATTCCATGATGCAGGTCAGGGAAAAATATGAAATTAGAAGAAAAAAGAGTCAAGAATCTGCCAAACCAAAGGCTTCTGAGGTCACCATCAAGAAAAGACCTGAGAAAACTTCTAAAGAAACTGCTGAAAGTAACAAATCAGCAGCTAAGAGTTCTGGGAAGAACAAAGGAAAAGACAACCAAAACACTGATACACAGGGTAAACCAACTACCAGCACTGACACTACAGTTAGTGCTCCTGAAAAAACTATCACAAACACTGTACATAACGAGAATCAGCACACTGATTCAGCCACTAAGGTAGTGGCTAACAAAACGGAGTTGAACATTCCAAAGAGTCAGTCCACTTTGAATTTGGAGAGCGAAATTGCAAAAATTAAAATCTCTGTCCCACTCTCTGAGCTGGCCACTCAGGATGTATATAAAGGCCAAATTTTGAAAGCATTAAACTTAGGTTAGAACAGTGACACTGTAAATCTGAGTGATGATCAACCTTCCCTTCTATTTGGTCCAAAGATAGAACGAAAGTTTCAGGAAGGGGTAGTACCACCTTTCTATATCAGTCTCAACATCCATGATAAGATTCTCCACAATGCAATGCATGATTCTGGGGCATCACACAACCTAATTCCTAAAGTGGTGATGGAATGACTAGGCCTAGAGATAACCCATCCCTATAAAGACCTATATTCTTTTGACTCTAGCAGAGTAAAGTGTCTTGGCCTGATCAAAGATTTATGTGTGAGCCTTGCCCAGATTCCAACAAAGTGTATGGTCATGGACGTTGTGGTGGTAGATGTGCCACCCAAGTATGACATGTTATTATCAAGATCATGGGGAGCCAAGCTGCAAGGGACAATGCAGATGGATGGGGCTTATGCCACAATCCCAATCTTTGGCCAACTTAGAAGACTATACAGAGAGACACAAATGAAATTCCTGGTTAGTAACCCTAAAAAGCCTGAAAATTCTCCTCTATACTCTGTACATACAGACCTGGATTCCTTTATCCTCTGCCATGATGAATCTTTGTGAGAACCAGAATCTGAAAACGTAGATACAAGCAAAGGTACACATGATGAAATAGAACCAATGGACTTTAACATAATGGCTACCCTAGACTCAGAGGAGGAAGACGTAGAAAACCTTGAACAATGCATTGAAACAACAACGCAAGGTAAACTAGAAACAGAATGCAATCAACCAACTAGTCACCCCTCTGATTTCCACACACATGAAAAAAAAAAAACAACCCAAAGCCTAGTGCAACCCCTATAATACTACATAATGGCGAACCCAACGATAGGGAGTGGAATGACGATAAAACAAAAAACGAACCCCTGTGAGTAATGAACTTTGATGGGTCATGCACTAAGAGAACTGCTGGAGCTGGGGTATGGCTACATAACACAGAGAGTGATTACGTGGAAATTCATGCCTGCAATCTACATTTCAAATGCACAAATAATATCAGTACGAGGCTCTAATCCTAGGCTTAAATCTGTGGAAGAGATTAGGGGCCTAAGATAGCCGTGCAGGGAGACTCTGAGCTGGTTATAAAACAGGTAAACGGTGAATACATAGCCAGACACCCTAGGTTGAGAGCATATAGGAATGATGCTGTGGATATATTGAAAACATTTGTTGAATACGAATTAGTGTTTGTTCCTAGAAATCAGAACGCCATTGCGAATGGATTAGCTTGCCTAGCCAGTTCATACCCTAAGACTCCAAGCGACCAACAAATCATAATACAAACCAGATTCAGACCTGCAGTGCCAGATAACGAAAAATACTGGCAAGTCTTTGAGGGCGACAAACAGACTGAAGATTTCCTGATAGGCAGAAACGAGTTTGAGTTTTCTGATTCAGAATCTACATCTAGTGATAGCTGCCTAAGTGAGGAACCCTCAGACGAGGAAGAAAATACACCCCACGACGTAGAAATAAACGCTTTAATTGAAGAAACTAGAAATTCAACCACAGAGTGTGAAAACGTAGATAGTGAAGAAGTAGAGGTGTTGCATGCCAAAGATAGGAACATACCTCGAGGTCTGGCGCATTTTAAAGATTCTTTTGGCTTTGACGATGTAGCAAAAAATCCTACCATAGAGCACGCGGACTCTAAAGTTGAGGAATGCAACATAGGCACAGAAGATAAGCCCAAAATGATTAAATTGGCTAAGTCTCTCCCTGCAAACATGAAAAAGAAATACATTGACCTTTTCAAGGAGTTTGTAGACGTGTTTGCTTGGGGCTACGAAGACTTAAAGGCTTATGACACGAACATCATACAACACAAAATAACTTTGAAAGAAAATCAGAAACCCTTCAGGAAAAAAATTCGTAGAATTAACCCAAAACAACTGCCTGCAGTGGAAAAGGAGATTAAAAAGATGTATGAGGCAGGCATAATAGTTCCCGTAAGGTTCTCTGATTGGGTTTCGAATTTAGTGGTTGTGAGAAAGAAAATAGGGGAGATTAGATTATGTATTGACTTCAGAAATCTTAATAGAGCCTCACTCAAGGACAACTACCCGTTGCCAAAAATGGAACATATTTGTCAGAGGGTGGTAGGCTCTAAAAGGATCTCCCTGCTAGACGGTTTTGCAGGATACAACCAAGTCTTAGTAATCCTAGAAGACCAACTCAAAACAGCCTTTACCACTCCATGGGGCACCTTTATGTATGTAAAAATGCCTTTTGGGTTGATGAACGTTGGTGCAACCTTCCAAAGAGCAATGGACATAGCTTTTTCAGATGAGATAGGGCACTTCATTGTTATTTACTTGGATGACATAACGGTCTATTCTAAGACTGAAGAAGAACATCTAAAACATCTGAGGAAATTGTTTGAAAAATGTAGAAGGTTTGGTCTGTCATTAAATCCCAAAAAGACTGTATTTGGGCTGCAAGAAGGAAAGCTTCTTGGCCACATTATATCTGAAAAGGGAATTAGGATAGACCCACAAAGAGTTGAGGGAATAATACAAATCACACACCCAAGAAACATCAAAGAATTGCAGTCCTTCATTGGGAAGATTAACTTCCTTAGGAGGTTTATTCCCAATCTAGCTGAACACCTTAGGAATATGACTAACATGGTGAAGAAAGGTGTAGGATTTAAATGGACTGTTGGAGCTAAAATCTCTTTCGAATCAGTAAAACTTGCACTCACCCAAGCTCCTGTTCTGATTAGCCCTGATTTCTCAAAATATTTCCTGATCTTTTCATTTGCCTCTGAGCATACATTGGCTGCAGTCTTACTGCAGAAAAATCCAGAGGGAATGGAACAGCCAATTGCCTTCTTCAGCAAAGCACTGAGGGATGCACCCTTGAAATACAACATAATGGAAAAGCAGGCCTATACCTTAATCAATTCCTTAAAGGACTTTAGGGGGTACATTCTGCATTCCCACACCATAGCCTACGTGCCTAACATAGTAGTCAAAGATATACTGTCCCAAGACCCATATGGGAAGAAGGGAAAATGAATTGCTGTGATTTTAGAATATGACCTTGAGATTAAACCCACAAAACTGATTAAAGTTCAGGGCTTAGCTAAATTAATGGCTGAATCAAATTTTTAAGCCCTTGACATTAACATGGTAGTCGCCTTGGACGAGCAGGAAGGACTTCCTGATCCCACTGTTGAGGAGAAGTTCCAAAACTCTCCTTGGTACTCTAACATCATTTATGTGCTCACCAACCTCAATTCTCCACCTGAACTATCAAAAACCAAGGCCAGATTCTTAAAGATGAAAGCCAGGAGCTATTGCATAATAAATAACTGCTTATACTGGAAAAATCAAAATGGCCTATTGCTTAAATGTTTGCCGAAAGCAGAGGCAAAAAGGATTAAACAAGAATTCCATGCCGGAGAGTGTGGAGGCCACCTGAACTGGAAGGCCATTGCAAACAAAATACTCAGGGCTGGTTATTATTGGCCCACACTCTTCAATGACATCCATAAGATGGTAATTTCCTGCCACAAATGCCAGATTTTTGAAGGCAAGAGAAAACTCCTTCCCCTCCCTTTACAACCCATCACTGTTGAAGGTCCTTTTATGCAATGGGGCCTAGATTTTATTGGAGAAATCCACCCTGCTTCTTCTGCACAACACAAATGGATCTTAACAGCCACAAACTACTTCACTAAGTGGATAGAGGCCATACCTACTAGGAATGCCACAGATTCAGTCATCATTAGGTTCCTAGAAGGTCATATCCTCTCTCGGTTTGGCTTCCCAAGAAAAATAATCACTGATAATGCTGCTGCTTTTGGATCCAAGAAAGTGGTTTATTTTTGTCACAGGTATCAAATAGTGCTTGTTCATTCAACTTCTCATTACCCACAAGGTAATGGCTTAGTTGAATCGTCGAACAAGAGCCTGGTGATCATCATCAAAAAGTTGCTAGAAGAGAACAAAAAGTCATGGCACAACAAGTTAGTGCATGCCTTATGGGCTGAAAGGCTTACAACAAAAAATTCCATTGGCATGTCACCGTTTCAGCTTGTCTATGGTGCAGAAGCATTTTTCCCTACCAGCCTTGGGGTACCATTAATCAAGCTGGTTCAATACATTCAGTCAGAAGAAGACAATATGGTGAGAAGGATAAACCAAACAATGCATCTTCAGCAAACAAGGGAAGAGGTCCATAACAGAGCTATCAAAGTTCAGGAAAACATAAAGAAATTGTTTGAAAAGAGAACCAAAGTTGCTGATTTCAAAATTGGAGATAAGGTTCTGAAGTGGGATTCAAGGAGAGAGGATAAAGGAAAGCATGGCAAGTTTGACAGTTTGTGGCAAGGTCCATACATCATCCAAGCCACTGTGGGGCCAAATGCCTTATTCCTACAAGAATTAGATGGTACAGAGTTGTTCGGAGGTCTTGTCAATGGCAGGATGCTCAAACACTACTTCTGCTGATTTTCAATTTCCAGTTTTCATTTCCATTGTACATACCATTGTAGGTTTTGTTTTCAAGAAAAAGAGAAAATGTTCCAAAAAACAGAGGAAAAGAGAGAGGTTCAGACATGCTCAAAACATGAACCTCTGAGGTATAAAATATTGGATCTCATATAATCAAAACCTAAGCCAAAGAAAGAAAAGTAGCTGGTCCTAACATGCTCAAAATCTGGACCAGCAAAAAAGAAAGAAAATTCAGCTCTAACATGTCCAAAACCAGAGCTGAAATAAAGAAAGAAGTGACACTAACATGTTCAAAAATTGAGTCACAAAGAAAGAAGGATACTTCAAGCTTAAGATTTCAAGCCTTCACAGTTTTGTTTTCAGTTTTCTGCAAATTTTTGTCCATGTGCAACTATCTTTATGCCTTGGATCAACAAAAAACTAGACTGTCTAATCCTAGTTTGACTGTTTTTAAATTTCTGTTGTAGAATGTAGAGAAGAAATCTGCTAGACAGTTTAATCCCAACAGATATTATATTAGGTAGAGAAACATATGAGACCAAAAATCTAATCTGGTCTCATGGAGCAATAAGGGTAGATTTAGAATAGGTTTATTTTCTGTTATAAAAATAAATGATGTAAAGGGTCTGCTAGTTCAAGTGCGCCCTAGAAGAAGAAAAAATGCTAGGACTGTAGTGTGGGTAGGTAGATTGGGAAAGTTTTTCTGCTAAATTGATGTCTTCACAATTGTGGCAGCTGAAAATCAAAGAAGAAGGTGGCTTAAGCAACAGGCATCTGGCCTACACCAAAGATCATTTTCTAAATTCCTGACTCCTTCAAGAAGAAGCCATCCCCATGTGGAGCCACTGTTAGCCCCCCTATAAATTTTTGACAAAGCAAAGTGGGGGACTAAATTGTTTTTGAGCCTTCAAGGAATGCATCTCCCCTGAAGACACATCATCCTTGAAGTCTCCTGTGCCTTTGCCTTTGATAAATTTCCCTCTGCTGACTCCCTTTATAAGGTCTCATTGATTACATAAATTCTGCTCCAAAAGGCCTACATTAACCCTTATATCCCTGTAGAATTTCCCTTTTCACCTCTTCTTCATTTGTCAAAACCCCTTTTCTTTACCCCAAAATCCCTCCCCTAGTCCTTCTAATCCTCCCAAAAAACCCCTTTACATCCCGCATTCACCCTTGGTTTTTCCAAGCACCCCTTTTTCCCTCTATCGTTATTTATATTTGGCTGTCATTTTCATTAAAACGAGCCAAAAAACCCACTTTTCTACCTTTGTAACGGGCCTAGCCCCTTTCGGCCTAGCCCCTGCACCTTTTCCTCCACGTGACCAGAGCGTTAAAACCAAGCGCTAGCTCAAAAGGTGCTTACCGCAGATGGATATCGGACGCAGTTTCAACCATCGATCTGTATAGATCGGACGGCGATCGCAGCTCCCACAGCATCCATTGTTCACCCCGTTCATCGCCCCGGTCACGCCATTGCCGTCTATTTACCCACAGATCCGACAGTTCGGAGTCTACCCGCCCCGGTGGTCCCCGTGTACTATTCAAAAACCATCCGGTTTCTATCGCGTCGCCTTTGGGTGGAGGGCGGTATTTTCCGATAGGCCAACGATTCCACTCAGAATTCGACACGTGGCTCCGACACTATTTCAAAACCACTACCCCATCGTGCATTAACGTTCGTCCGCGGATGCGTAGCGATATGTAAATGCACCGTCCGATCTGGGGCAGTTGATCCAACGGTCGTTGTTCCACAGAGCTGCACACGAGTTTACCCATGGCAGCCGTACCCCTAGCCCACAGTCCATCGCCCTTCGACGTGCTTTCGACTGTCGATCTCCGTCGATATCGGACGGTCCAGATTTAATTGCCCCGCTGTTGACCACCCCGCCATCGCCCGGTCCCGCCACGTCACCCCCACATGTATCCACCGTACATTCACCCATCCCATTGCATATATTTGTTCAAAAGTCGAGTTTGTTAAGTTTTTTCATTTAAATTTCTTCTGCGCTCCACCAACCTTCACCAAGGCTTCCCTCCATCATTCCTTTGCATTGTTCCGCCATTTCACCAACCGCACGACCATTTTCATCATCCGACCCCATGCATGGTTTCCCTAACAGTTTTCGTGTTCTGCAGGGTTACAGGTGGGCGGAAAACCGCCATAGCTTATTATCTCTGTCGCATGGACAAAAAACGTAGGAAAAGACCACTTCCAAAGGCCGAGATAATAAAAAATAGCCCGGGAAGATGGCTGACAGGACTTGCATTAAAAGAGCAGAGTTCAAACTCTGAAAATCTTTCCGGCGCCATTAAAGCTTGGTTTTCCACCGACGGAGACAGTTTGAAGCGGCAAAGAGTATCAGCACAAAGTTAGGGAGTTCCTATGTACATCATTGAAGATCTTAAGCCCTAATCTAGTGTTTCAAAGGTAGGGTACCAGGATCGAAGACCCCAAGGATCAACCAGAAAGTCCAATACATGGAAGATTAATGCTATCAGGGTTTCAAATCAGCAAAAATGTTTCTTCCTGAGCAAGGACACGGTACACATTATTGTTTCGGTCTACGTTGTGTACAAATGAAGTTTTCCCCCCTACAACAGTCCTATGCTATCAGCGGCATTTGATGCACAACATGGCAGGCCATAGCATCCTTTATTTTCCTTTTTGTTTATTCACCAGAATTACTACAGAATGCTGCAGTAGAGTACATCAGAGACATGCCTGGAGTAAATGGAAACTTGACGAAGACCGCTCTTTCACCCAAGAGTGCCACAGATTAATGCACATAATTTATACAGAGTGGGCTTTGGCCTTCTTCCTCTTCTGAGTTTTTAATGTTGCATTTAGTTTTTCACCTACCTTCTCTGCTCCACTGGAGCTATAAATTCATGAAGAAACTCATTGTAAAGGTTGTTGATCAGTTATCAAAGAATTGTAAGTAGTTTCTTTTGAGACACAATCTTTGTGTAAAGTTGTAAGATAGGCTGAGGAATATGATTTCAGACTGAATTATTCAGCTATTGGCAATGTTGTACTTGACTGGTATTGCTATTTAATATGACAAGCACATTTCTTTGGATCTTGATCTAAAGAAGCGGTGATGTTTTCCTATCTCTGCGTTTTAATTCATTTCATTTCATTTCTACTGGCTTGCATCAGAATATTGGCATAGGATTTACCCTTGTTAGGTACCCTATGTTTCTGCTCTCCTTGCCATTGATGTTTTTCTTCTGAACGTGTTATATAAGAATTGATTTCAGTTAGTTTAACCAGTGTAGTGGATGTTATTGTCTGCTCTCTGATGTATGAATTAAATGAATCTGTTCTTAGATATTTCTTGTTAAGGATTTAGCTGGAAGATTTGGGAACATTGGGGATCAGAGTTAGCCCTGTCCACTAGGATCCTTGTGCGACCAGCTGGTTTTTAACTTTGTGCCCTAAATCTGTGTTGTATCCTCCTCTCCTACCATTCCATATCACGCTATCATCTTTAAGATCCAACATTTTAGATGACTAGCCCAATTGAAAGCCTGCCTATTGATTAGCAAGCAAATCCTTTTTTGACTCCATTGCCCAATGGTTTTGAATGCTCCCTGGAATAATTCACCTCTTCCTTATTCCTCTTTGCTCATCCTTGTCTTACATTGAACCCTTCTTTCCTGATAACTGGCAACCAAACAAACAATCAAACAAACAAACCCTGAGCCTTATAACTAACCTAACATATTAAATTTGAGCCTCAAAGACATAAAACCTTTGATTATATAGAGAGATCCCTCTCTGGACCCAGGAGGGCTAGATCCTGAGGTCTGAAAGTGGTTTGATGTTGTCTCATCTTTTGGTCTTGCCAATTTGGCCAAAACAGGGGAACCCCAACACAAGGCTAGACCTCAATTTTCAGAGGCATTAATTTTATTTTTCCATACCTTGGGTTGTATTGTCTTATGTTCATGCTGGTAAGATGGATTCATTTTTCTTTTGCATTCAGTTTCTTCATGACTAAAGTTATTTCAAATAGAGCATTAAATTTCATTCTGAAGAGGTGAGAAAAAATTATAGGAAGATTTCTTTGCCCAGATCTCATTTCTTTGTTTTCTTGCTTCTCTCGTCCTAATTTTATTATAAGCAACACACTGAACTACTTTGTGAAAAAAATTGTGACAAGTGAAGCATTGACCATTGAAGTAAGAATACCTGGGAGTATAATACATTCTTGAGTAGCTTTCCTTTTGTTCATGGTGAAGTTTTTTTTCATGGGAAATATTTGATCCTTCATTCTTTTGTTGAGGTTTATAATTATGATGACTACTTCCTTTTACTGCATTGATGTAGCTTCTTGTACCTATTTCAGAAGGTTTCATAGTTTTTTATGTTTCACCATTTGGATTGTATCCTAGAATTGTCTTAATTAGAGGAGAGCATTACACTTTAATGATTTCCTCTAAGGTCTCAAATCCTTTAACAAATCTAAGATTTAAAGCCTTTTCTTTCTCAAGTTCGTTCTTTAGACCCACAATTTCAAGTTCTAAGTTTTCACAGTGCCTTTCTTTTTCTAGAACTTGTTTCTTTAAAACTTTTTCAGCTAATTTAGCTTCTTCTAGACATATTTTTAGCTGGATTATTTCTTCAACAAGAGTGTTTTCCTTATACATACAAATTTCCTTTTCTTGATTTTTGATAATAACCTCAAGTCTGTCAATTTCTTCTAGAGCATCAATAAAGACATCATCAGGTTCATCTAAAAATTAGTCTTCAGATTCCATAATCAACAGATAATCTTGATCATATTGATCATCCTCATTTTTTGAAGGATATTCACTATCTTCATGAACATAGAAACTTTTCTTGATATCATAACTTCTTTTAACATTCATATTTGGAACATTCTTCCCATTCTCATGATTTTATTTATAAGGACATTTAGCGGCATAGTAACCTACTCTTCCACAAGAAAAACATTTGAAAGGAAGCTTATGTTTAAACCTTCCAGTTCCTACTTGAAGTTTCTTCACAAAATTTGCTTCTTCTTCGTCTGAAATGTAACATGTTTCCTTAGGCTCTTCCTTTTATTTCCCTATGTATGTAGCTTTTAATGCTGCTTCTCTAATCTAATGGACCCCCTTTTCTCATCTCATAATTTGTTAAAATCCCATGGAGTTGTTCAATAGTGAGATTCTTCAAATCTTGCATTTCTTCAATGGTAGAGACTTTGAAATCTAACTTTGAGATTAGAGATCTTATAATTTTCTAAACAACAGTAGAATCCTTTATTTCAACACCAAGATTTTTCATTGAGTTAACAATATCATCTACCTTAAGGAAAAATATTGCAATACTTTCATCATCATGCACTCTAAGAGTCTCATGTTTAATTCTAAACGTTTGAAGTTAAGCGATTTTTACCTTAGTGTTACCTTCGTAGCTTTGGATAGTTTTGTCCCATATAGTCTTCACGGTATTGAGTTGAATGAACTTCACAAATTTTGATTCATCCAATCTTCCTAAGATATCATTGATTTCCTTTGCATTGGTCTCATATTTTTTTATTCCCTACATCATATGTGGCAATGGATGTTGGGTATTGATATCCACCTTCAACAATCTACCATACATCAACTCCAAGTTCCTACAAATATGCTCTCATTCTGACTTTCTAAAATACAAAGTTAGTTACGTTAAACAAAGGTGTCTTAACATAAAATTATCCTTCTTGGTCACTCATCTTGATGGATCTCCCTTTAAGCGATCAAGTTTCTTCTGAGGAACCTTGCTCTGATACCAATTGTTGGGAAAAATACTAAGAGAGGGGTGAATCAATATTTTCAAACTTTAACTTTCAATTTTCATATACTGAATTATGTACGCCCTATTCTTAAAGAAACTTGTGTATGTATGCTACTTCAAATAAGGCAAAACAACATATATCTAGCTTACTGGTTTTTTATATGTTCTATTAGATGATTATATTTAACCATTTCAATAGTAGATTAATCTTTTTTAGTATGCAGTAAAGAACATAAATAAATCACAACAAATGAGAAACACACATAGAACAACATGATTTTAGGTGGAAACCCAATGTAGGAGAAAACCACCATTATCATTGTATCTGTCTTCTTTCTTATTCTATAAATAAATTCTTCATTTCATTTGTACTAATGCAGACTCTTACCAGTACACAGGCACCCACCTTCAGGAGGCTACAACCTCCACTTATTCTCCATCTCCTACTGGAAGGGAGATACAACCCCCTAATCTCATTTACTCGCTTCTATTAGAAGGGAGCTCCTACCCCCTTTCTGAAGGCTACAAACCTCAACTCCTTTTGGAACAATTTTCATAATGTTTTAGACTAAATCCACATGCGAAATAATCATCAAACAACTAGTAGGCCACCTTTCATCACATTTTCAAACCAGACCCATATAAACATTAAACCCAAACAAACATGTTAAAATAAAGCATCGAATGTGAGTCACTGAAACACTATAAATCAACTAAATTTCGGAAGCATAAATTCACTGAATGTAGAACCCAGCCATACCAAAAAAATATCAAAATTTGTACACAACTGCACTGAATAAAATTCATGTATTATGTGCTTCCTCTATATAGCACCTACGTACATAACTTAAACTACTGAAAACTTAATCATGAATAACTGTAATAGTGAATCAATCATTAAACCATTTGACCAATCATAGATCAACTCTCCTAGTCTCAGATCACTGAACCAATCACAAATCACCACAATGTATCATCATTACCATTCCACACTTAACTGAATCAACACTGTCAGATACATATGATCAAGGTAGAGATATCATTGACATAGAGTAGCAAAGAAAAAAAAAATCTTCAAATGTTATCATCAAGTCTCACTGCAAACCCTAGAATATATACATGACATTAATGAAACATATCAACGTATGTACACGACAAGTATGCATAACACCAACGTGCATATCTCAACAAAATGAAAACCTTATCTCAGAATATATACATGACCCTATAGAAACAGATCCACATATGTACGCGGCCATTCAGAAGCAAACCAACGTACATATATAAATCACTTAATAATACCTTCACAACATCTGTCAAACCCAAATCTTGAAACACGTAATTTTATAGTCATACATAATTATGTGCATATTCATACCATCATCATGCATTTTTCATTATTAGTTGGAAACATAAATAAATCAAGCAATATGCATTCCTTTCATATCTATCAAATCTAATCCATCTCCATGCTTCCTGATGCACACATGTTTTAGATCAAATCATTCATAAACAATTCATCACTTTCACTCTTAACACCTTGGTCTCCATCTCTTTATATATTTTTTTCCTTAACCAACACCTTAGGAAAATGTCGTTGGTATTCTTTGATGAGATAAAATAATCATTGTTGCTCCAATTAATATGGGCTAATACCATGGAAATGACTCCTGGTATCCAAAATACCATGGTTTGTATTTTGTACGCGGATTTCACTTACAAGACTTGCGTATGTGCATGACCTTGCTTCACATGACCCACATATACTTTCTCAAACTTCACATTTAACATCCATCTGTCTCTGAACTATCAATTCTCTATCTATATCCTTTTTAGAATTTGTACTAGTCTTCATGAGTTCCATAATCATAATGTTATCATAGTGTTGACATTTTTATTAAGTAGTTTGCCATTAAGGACAACAAATTAGCCATAATTCAACTTTAACATCCAAAGTTTATACTTGTGGTGATGGATACACAATGAATCCATCGACTTCATTGAATAAATTCTAGTAGAAGAGAACCAAGACCAAAATTGTGAGAAATTGGGCTAGATAAGGAATACTTGAAGACTAGTGCAAATTTTTGGCCAATTCTAGCACTGGCCCAATCTTCCCCCATGGAAAAGAATCTATTCCCATGACCTCATTATTTGGATCACCTTGATCTCAATGGCCTTGGCTCTCAATGTGCTCCATTTTTTCCCATTTTATAGACGAGCATCACTTGAAAGAGAGAAGAAAAGAATGGTATTAATGGTGGTCTTTCCTCGATGTTACTGGAAGAAGAGAAGTGGCATCATGATCAAGAATTGGGGCATCACCGAGGCCTCCAACAAAGAGTGTATTTGTTTATATTTTTATTACCATAACTCTTTTATACTATAAAGGTTGTGGTCACCATGGTTATTGTTACTGCTTTGGATTAAATCTATGTGCATTGGCTACGTTTTGGCCAATTTAATAGATTGTGCACATATTTTCCTTTTCCTTTATAATAAGGAAAAAAAAAAATTGGTCCATGTTAATTTATTCTTTATTATTAAATAAGTTGTTGGTTTAACTGTCAATATTATGAATTCAATAATGAAATCAATGCATTCCCATACTAGGGCCAACAATTGACATGTGCAATGGAAGACAATTTTTATTTCTAGGGATTTCAAATCAAATCTCTCTGTGAAGGGGAGGCTATAAGAAGGATATATCTACAGAAATAATGCTTTTTCTAGCTATCAATTATTCTCCATAAAATGTATTATTATATTTTTATATTCGTTGGACTTCACTTTTGACTCTGCCATATAAATCATTGCTTTCAATGATGAATATTCCAAGTTTTAGAGGTTTAACAAAGAAATACTTGCCATTTCTATTGATAGTGTATTCTCTCAGTTTTTTTGGTTTCAAAATGATAGGAAATCTGATGATTTTGGTTATTTAATATATGATTCCTCTTATATTGATGTTACGAAGGGTATTTCAGAAGCCTATAATGTTTTGATTTCAAATTAGGGAATAACATTACATTGATTTTTTATTATTGACAAGAAGGATGTGATTCAATACTCCACAATCAACAACTAGTAATGGAGATTCAAATAATAGCACATCTCAAGCTAATTTCTTGGTGGAAAACCTTCATCATCTTCAAGCATTTTTTGTATTCTTTTGAGTTGCAACTATTTGGAATTGGGATCTATATATATGTTTGTAAGTTTTCTTTAATTTTTTTTGTAAACAGGTGCATTTTTTTTAGAAGTTAACATCCCTCATCTATTGATCTTGAGTTGTTAAAATAATGGCCAAAATTGATGATTTATTAGATTTATTAAGCACTGTGTCCTATATATTCTTGATGACACAATAAAAATCAACAAGTCATCTCTCACTAATATTCAAATTTGTTTACAACATGCATAAGACATGATTGAGTTTTTGTAGCTCAAATATCAACTCTAGTGAGAATAAATACAATAGAAGAGTCATAATTCTAAATTGGTTCTTGTTCACAACAATTCTTTGTTTGGGATTGATTCCCATTAGCAATCATCATATGTTCATATTTTTGAGGTGATTTCAAGAGCATATTTACGTGTTGATATAAAGGTTCAACCCGAACTTCCCAAGCCCATCATTAGACCTTGGGAAAAGCTTATCAACAACAACAAAAAAACTAGTATCAGATATGAAAAGTATGTGTTCTTTCAAATTCTATACTATTCCAAACCAATCCAGTTTCAAAGTGTTGGGTTCCTTTGGGACAATTCATCTTCACCCACTCCTCTTCCACAACCACTTCAAATTGTTAGACACCAACACTATGATTGAGTTGGATATGTGAAATATTAGTTTTTTGATTGTCACTCTTGTGAGCATCGTGGAAAACATACTCATCATTAAGATAGATGTTCTAAACATAAGATTGCTACAAGAGAAAATATTCACCTTGGATGGGTCACTTACTAGAAATGGTCTTCAACAACCAAGAAGATGTATCCTTCATCCCTTAGAATTCATTCTTGAGTATTGAGATAACTTACGGTGGGGATATTTTCATCTTCTTACCCTATACCTCAGAAGGCAGAATTGATGGGGAGATACTAGTTTTGAAGTTATATCAAACAAGTATGAGCCATCACCTAAACTAGAGCTAATTGTCATAACCTAGAGCTAGATTTAGCGAGATCCAAAGTCACGGTTGTACCTAGAGACAGATTCATATCTATGAGTTTTATTTGGCTAATGGTATACCTTAAACCATTACTTGTAGAAGACTTTGGCTTCTACTATGCATCTCATCAATTTATGTTCATATTTAAACCATAATCAAGGAGCACTTCCACTATGAAGAAGAATTCAACTTTTAACCATATTTAGAATTGTTCCGAGAACTACTACGAGCTAAGTTCCATAGTTGGTGGTCAATCTTAAACCACCATTAGAAACCGACTTCGAATTTTGATACCTCGTTTGGTTTATGGTCTTCCTTAAACCACTATTTGAAAGAGCACATCTAGCCATTGACTACCATACACTTTTGTATTTTATCTCTCTTGGTGGAATTACATACACCCCTTCGAGTTAAGGGGGGAGTGTTTGACCCATAATCCTCTTGGGTTATGTAAAATCGAATCATTCACTTGAATGAAAGGTGAAAAGCCTCAAGTGAATGCCAATAGTCATGTAGAAGTCCAAGGGACCTCTTGGAATATGAAAACCAAGGGTCAAAAAAATTGTAAATATTAATATGTATATTTTGTGAGTAATATGTATCATAGGATTTACGAAATTAGCCTATTATTTGGCATGTGTTAAAACATATATATATATATATATATATATATATATATATATATATATATATATATATATATACCTTATCATATCCTCCTCAAAAAATTTGTCTTTCTCCCATTGAAAGTATGGTTGTGATTAAATATTTAATGTACAAGGACAATGCAACTAAAATGAAAGACAAGAGGCTTCCTAATATTGCTTCAAATTCCTATCAAAGTCACCTATGAATTAAGAGGGGATTGCATGAAGATGTTAAGTCTTTGCTAAATCATTGGAGAATAGAGGAGGTCACTATTTACAATATTGATACCATTAAACTTAAGCAAAAATCATGGTGTGGTCATGAAACATACGAGAAGATAAATTAATATACTATTAAGAGGTCATTAACACCAAACTAGAACATCAAAACAATCTTTTTATTTTACTTATATTAAAGAATAAAATTAATAATGTCAAAATACGAATGAATTATTATGAACTTCATATTAAAACGTCACACTAGACAATTCCTAAATCATCATGGAATGAAATAATTTATCATTTTTTTTAATACTACAAAGGTGGAGGATGAAACCAACAATCTCTGTGAACTAATGATAGCCCACACATTGGTCTTGAGACTTGCTCATGAGGATGGGGTCTTAAACATTTAAATCTTTGGAGATTCTCTATTGATTGTTCAATAGATACAAAAGGAATTTTTTTTGAGAATCTTCACATTGCAACCTTGTTTTAATGATGTTTTGTCGATTACATCAATCTTCTCACACATTTCCTTTTCACATATATATAGGGATATAAACATGATTTTAATGGAATTTGGAACAATAGTTCATTTTTGAATAGCTAGAGGGGACTGTCACAAAATATGCTCATGATCAGTGTCTCTAAAGATGTCTTTTATTTTGGTTTTACTCATTGTTTATGTATAAAGATGGGATAGCATGGTGTTAGGTCAATTACTAGGAAGAGGCCTTCCCTATGGGTTTTTACCCCCTCTTCCTTTAGCTATCGAATGAAAATTGTGTCTTGAGTAGCTAAAATAAGTTACGAAATTTTTTGAAAGATTTAGTCGCAAATCAGGTTGATGAAATTTGATGCTCCTTTTTAGAGTAACGTAAGGTTGTAAAAACAATTTTTAGGAATTCTACATGCATATGTAGTATTGTAATCTTGTTTTTATTCATTACATTACAAATATTTATCCTTGAAAAAGAAGAAGTTGGAAAATGAAAATCACTCCTAAATTGTCTTATATATGTCCATACTAGATTTCAATTTCAAAATTTCTGAAACAATATCAACCTTCCTAATTTATCAATTTATAAAATCTATGGAGATTTAGGAATTTGTTTTTCCATTCTTTTTAAACATAAAAATTAATTAAGAAAAAAATAAATAAATTCGTTACCATGTTTTCAAAACCTCATAAAACAAAATTGATCTTAATATCCATCTAGAAGGATCTTTTTATTAATAAACTTAAATTTTTTTATCTTTGAAAAAGAAGAAGTTCGAAAATGAAAAACACTCCTAAATTGTCTTATGTATGTCCATATTATATTTCAATTTCAAAATTTATGAAACAATATCAACCTTCCTAATTTATCCATTTATAAAATCTATGGAGATTTAGGAAAATTGTTTTCTGTTCTTTTTAAACATACAAAATAATTAGGAAAACAATAAATTAATTCATTACCACCTTTTCAAAACCCCATAAAAGGAATTACAATTCTTAATCTTTGAAAAAGAAGTTGGAAAATGAAAAGCACTCCTAAATTGTTTTATGTACGTCCAGATTAGATTTCAATTTCAAAATTTATGAAACAATATCAACCTTCCTAATTTATCAATTTATAAAATCTATAGAGATTTAGGAAAAAGAATCTCCCTTGGTTTTAAACATACAAAATAATTAAGAAAAACAAAAATTAATTCATTACCATCTTTTCAAAACCTCATAAAACAAAATTAATCTTAATATTCATCCAGAGGGATCACATCTAGCAGAGCCTAATCTCAAATGTATCAAGGAAAATTGACCGCGTGACCTCCCACTAGTAAAGTGCATTAACTCAAAAAATTAGACCAATTAAATTAACCTTCATACCTATTTTCCATATTAACTCTGAAATCGATTTATTTTTCATCTTAATTATTAATAACCTTCATAAATATTTACTAACCCACCATTCTCACCCTCAAATTTTAAAAACATTTCAATTCCACCATTTTATGATATTTCCCGTACATGGAACCCGTTTTAGTTTTATATATAATTTCTTACATAAAAAAATGATTAAAGTTGTAACTTTATTTTTAGTTTCCATGACACATAAGTGTCCATTTTCACGTTGTTGTACTTTTATATTGAAAAATTTTCATTCCTATATAAACAAGGACTGAAAAATTTTCATTCCTATATAAACAAGGATTGTACGCAATGGTAGTCTTTGTTGGATAAGAAAGTGAATGCAGGATGGATGGTATTGTGTGTATTGTGTTGTTTCCCTTGCAGGACCAGTGAGTACTGCGACAAGTGAGTAGTGTTGCAGCCACAAAAACATGCTTCCAACAACTAAAATGTGCTTTCAACAACTAAAAATGTGTGATCTCGGCACCAACAAATTTCCAGGCCACAATCATCGACCTTCCAAACAAATTTCCAGGCCACAAAACAAGGCTTCCTCTGCCAGCTCCATTGCAATTTCTTAACAATTTGTCAATTTAACAATTTGTCAATTTCCCTGTTGTAGGGAAAATCCTTTACAAATTCCTCGGAATGGTGCTGGACAAGAGACTTGATCAAATGTAGGGTACCAGAGAGTTGTTTAGGGAAGCTGAGGGCATAACCTATCAAAGTCGTCCCAAGGGCTGAGAATGCAAAGGCTTGCACTATAGGTACGCAGAGGAATTCACAGAAAGAAAAATTTTTATTGGGTCCAACACCCTGGAAGCCGAACCTGACCTAGCAAGCCCTAAAACAACTACATTCCACGATAAAACCATTGCAAGAGGTACAAATCCACCACATAAAATAGCTTTTTGAGCCTCATATGGATCTCTTCCCATGACCTTGCATATAAAAGGAGTTATCACATGAAACCCTAATGTAAGCATAATTACAGGAATAACAGGCGGAAACCATGCAACAAGTTTGAAATATTGCCAGATAAAATGTCTCTTTAACAATATTCCAACCCCTATAAGCCTTGAAATGGATGTAACCATCAGAATCCATAAACCCCTGTTTACTCCATCGATTACATTGAAAGATGCCAAGGTTATAATCCACCCCACCATTCTCGGAAACAAAAGACAGGCCATGAAAGGAGGCAGAAAGGGAAACCACTACTGAACAAGGGAACCGAGACCAGCAATTCAAGCAGCCAAAAGAGTATAGTTGAACATTGCATAAATTACTACAACAACGATTCCCATATTGTCACCCAATGTATGCATCCCTAATCCTGTAAAACTCACCTCATCCAATCCTTTCTCTTCCATGACTACACAACCGATCTCCGCGACAAGAAAAATAGAAGCAATGACATAAACCCATGAAGCCAAAATTATCAAAGTTGATGGCAAGGAACCTGCCTTAAATGTTGCTGCAGGAAAACCCAATATTCCAAGTCCTATAGCAGTGCTCATGATCAAACCCACTGCAGTCCAGAAATCACCTGAATATGTTGAATCTCTTTTGGGTTCTTCTTCCTCATTCTTATCAGTCTCTAGAGTTGTTACATGGGATTCAACTCTGGTTCTAAATAGATAAGCTGATGGGCTACATATCTTTGATTTTGCATTGAACAATGGCTGACAGATTTTTTTTCTACTCTCCAAAGGAGTTGATGACAGATAACATGAAGGTCTTTCTCCATGGATGTATAAGCAACTCCACAGGCCAACTGTATTACAACATATTTATAGGGTTCACTACATAGGTGTAGTCTTTGAGCAAGTGGATGTGATGCCCATGCATAACTCAAACTATTATATATATCAGAAATCTCCACAGGACTAGTAGATATGTTCCAACAAGACACTGATTTTGGAAAAATAACCAAAAATTTTATAGATCATGCCAAAAGAGCTAGGGCACACAACGGTCGAACTTAGCAAATAATAACCGGGTCACTGCAATTCACCTTCCTTCGTCCTCTGGCAAGAAGAAAGCACCTTCCTCTGTGGGCGTGATGCCATCTCCTGCAAAGACCATACAGGAACAACAATTGGGTCTAAAAGAAATAAAAAACTGAGTCTATACCCAAGCATTATCGACCACGGCCGGGAGAAAGCAGGGCAGAAAGCGGTGAGCTTTGAAGAGGTGAAGGAAGTGAGATGTGAAGGTCCTATACTGGTAGGTTGGCAGGGTAAACATAGACTAATTTTGACACGTAAAATAACCAACTCGTGGCAGGTGGGTAGGGCAAACTTAGACAGATTTTGACATGTAAAATAACCAACTGGCAGGTGGGTAGGGTAAACATAGATGGATTTTGACACGTAAACGAAATGTGCGTAAAATGAAAATATGTGAAAAGTTTTCATACTTTGGCTTAAAAAAACATTGGTTAAAATTTTTTGCCCATCTTTGAAACTTTTGTTATTCTTAAAATAGCGTGTGAAACCTTAGCTATTCTTAAATAGCATGCAGATTAAGTGACTTTTGACAATAAGAGGTTGAATTTCAAAGTTTTCTTGAAATTGAAGTGAACAAACAATTCTGATTGAAAATTTGGTTAAAGACGAAAAATTGATGAAAAAAATTAAGTCAAAGCATGATTAATAGCTAGTTAGTGATTAATCGATCGTTATAGTCCATGCAGGGACTGATAAAAATTTAATGATGATAAAATTAATGAAAATGGCTCTCCAGGTGAGAACCTGGAGAGTGTACAAACACACTCACACAATTTCTATATTCTATATTCATAATCAAGGAAATTACACACATATTTATACAAGCTAAAGTCTCAAGATAGGAATTCTATCTTCGACGTACAGTAGTGTGGTTGAGAGATTCTCTCAACCACACACTAAACTAGGAGAAACCATATTCTAGCTAATTCCTATTATGTAGGAACAAACTCCTAAAAATGGAGAATTACAACCATAGACAAGTAGGAATTAAATATTTCCAACACCCCCCCTTAATGACTACTTGTCATGATAGTGATTCACAAAGTCTGGTTGTGGTCAAACATAACAAAAAATATGTCGACGTCCATATAAAAGAGCAACCATCTACCGGAATGCATGGGTACCAACCGCTGCAACCGCTAGTCCTGTAGGATGTCATTCGCATACATGATTCTGTCGACCGATTTCATTGCATATATGTACCTACAAATCCACCACCATCAGGCGAATTGCATGTGCAGAACCTCCAAAACACAATCTGCCTCTCTTGGACAGATCCGCAACTTCTCCGATCTGCTCCTCTCGCAAACCGTCAAACGAAGTTGAGGCTTCCCGCGGATCTTCCAATCTACCTCTCCCGGATAGGTCCGCAACTTCTCCGACCTGCTTCTCCGCAAATCGTCAAACGAAGTTGAGGCTTCCCGCGGACCCCCATGAAGTTGAGTTGGCATCTTCCTGAATAAAAAATCGTGCGCTTCCGCGCCATTCCCGTGATTTGGCGCATTGGCACGAGTATGTACTGAACAGTCGCGCCAATTGTACTTCTCAGCACAACTGTCAGCTAAGAAAGCACACCAACCCCCTTCTTCTCAGAGATTTATGAATCATCTGAGACTGAGCCAGGTGTTACTGCAGTCCACCTGCTCAAATTGAGCACAAAGCTCTGTCGAGCACACAGCTCTCATGCACACGCGGCCACTCGTGTACGTACGACCACAAAGGCACCTCAAGCCACAAAGGCAACCAGCCACAAAGGCTCTACAGATGGTTTCTGGATCACCACCAACCATCACTTTACAGTGACAAAAGATGGTTTCAGGCTGACCATAAACCATTACAAAGTGGTTTTAAGATCACCACGAACTTTCAAATCCCTTTAAAAAGCTTACATTTCATTCCACATTTTGGAGTTTCTGGGTACATACAATGACCATTACAACAACTGGACTTGCTTATAACATGCTAGGGAGTCTATTCCACAAACCACACTAACTCAAACAAACATTTACTTTGTTGTCCACCATAACTTTGTTGCTACTCCTTTACCTCATCTTTACATTGTTCACATCTTGGGCATCTTTGTCTGTTCAAATAACTTCTTGGAAATCCACGTTTCACTTGTAATTTGTTAGAGTAGCTAATTCTAACAAAATAACTTTACCTACATTGAGTTAGCTAGGCTCAATAAGGCTTAATAGTCTTTAAGCATGATTCCAAGAAACTAAATAAAAGCATAAAATCTTCAGATTTTAATTTCTCTATCTCTGCCCAAAGATTAACTATTTCTCATGCCATCAATTCACCAAGAATACAAAGAATATTCCACCTTCTGCAGGCCCAGCGTAGGCTGGTCTTCCCACTTCCTGTTGGTGAACATACACAGATCACGTTCTGTAGCACCAGGTCCAACCGTCTCTTGCCAAACTGCTACTTGTACAGGAAACAATGCTTTCACACCAATACATTTTAAAGCACTTTCTAACCGTGGGTCCAAGCAAGGGACAAGCTCCAAAGGCAACTCTTGAAATGAATCAACCTCCACGGGGTGTCGCGTCCATGGGAACACGGTCCAGTATCAAATACATTCAGCTCTTACATTTAGAGACACGTCCACAACTTCTGCTCAAATAAAAGGCAGGCAAGTCGAAAATTTGAACCCAATCAGCCAACCCGTGGCTTACAAATTAAAACTTCCTATCAACTTAATAGTGACGAAACAGAAAATCATGCATCAACATTCCATGCATGTGGAACTAAAAATTCAAAAGACCTCCAACTTAGGATGTAAAGTGCAAAACACTATTGTACTTCAAAGTCCCAACCTAACTTAAACCCACTTCATCAAAATAACACCCTCTTTTTTCATGCAACCATATGTGTCGACGGTAATTCTCCTGGCAGCAGACCACCACTCTGTCGACGTCTTTGATTATGTAAACATGCATTGTACAAGCACTCCTGCTGGAATCCGTGCTGCTCCTCACTCTGCTGCTGGAATAGAGATGTAAATCCACTCCTGCCCTGTCATATACTCCTCCCTCTTGCGTATTCTTTTGTTTTTCCGTTTTTGAGTTGAGGATCCTGGGAGCTCGAACATACAACTCCATGCTTATTCATGGTTTCTTCGTGGCTTGGGAGCTCTACACCAACCAATCCAGGGTTCAGTTCAGTGAGAATATATATCACTATGACTTTAGTGAGCCTTGGACTGGGATGATCAAACCGGCCTTCCACGTATATCATAAATATCACACCAAACGTCACCGCAAAACTCGACCAAGCCATTGCCTATCCCAAGTTCGTAGTGACTATCGCAATGATAGTGACACTCCAGCTCAAGGTCACCATAAAAATCATATAAGCAATGTTCTCTCGAAGAAGTAATGCCGACCAGAATTTTCTCGGACTTTTGATGGCTGTAGGGCTCAGGCCCGTCAAGTGAGAAGAAGCTACAGTGGCATCTTCAGCGCGTCTTGGACTGATATTGATCATATGATTGAACATACCTTTCACCAGAGAGGGATTGAGACAATCAAAGAGCCCTTTGACCCGATGGGTGTGGGAGATCAAGATAAAAGATCACTGATCCGTGTGCCGAACCCATCTTAAGAACTATCTAATCCTGCGAAATGGGGCGGCTAAAGGAATCAAAGGCCTCAGTTATGATGTGAACGATTCGATGAAAGCAAAAATAAATCGAATAGATGCATTGCTTGAGCTCGAACAGTATTTGGCAACACTTGCAAAAGCAAGATCTTCTTCCAGTGCAGGATCGATTGAGGAAGATTTTTCCTGAAATCAAAGCTGAATGTAGAGATGATGTGCCTGTCACCTAATATGCAAATCAAATAGCAAGCAGTTCTCACCCACGTTCACGCTTTCAGCAAATGCGTTGGCAATGTTGGCAGCCATGTGCCTGTCACCTAATATGTGAAATCTGCATGTGATTCTCACCGTTCGCTTTAGTAATCATTTGGCAATATTAAGGCCTTGAAACCTGCTGCATTCTTCAGCTCTTTCGATCGGCATTGGTGACGCCCTCTAACGATTACCATTCAGCCATTCAGCGACATTATTAACAAACTCAAGCAATCAGCCTCAACACAATCGCCACATCTTTTTCTGTTCCGTCGAGCCAATGAATAGCTCCTGAGTTCGGCGACAGTCGAATCGACCTCCTTTGGCAGCGTCATGATGAAGCTTCGGCTCTATGCCGTTCTTATGTTGTGAGTATTCAGCGATTGCTCCTCGAACGGCGGCGCTCCTGGATGGACAAGCCAAGCCGTGTACCAAACGACTCTTTATCACTGTTTCCTCATTTTGATAGGGGTCAAGGCCTCCAGACTCCGACTCCGTCTGTAGTAAAATTAAGCCAACTCTCTCGGTGAGAACCTGGAGAGTGTACAAACACACTCACACAATCTCTATATTCTATATTCATAATCAAGGAAATTACACACATATTTATACAAGCTAAAGTCTCAAGATAGGAATTCTATCTTAGACGTACAGTAGTGTGGTTGAGAGATTCTCTCAACCACACACTAAACTAGGAGAAACTATATTCTAGCTAATTCCTATTATGTATGAACAAACTCCTAAAAATGGAGAATTACAACCATAGACAAGTAGGAATTAAATATTTCCAACAAATGATGGATTAAAAATGATTCTTTTGGAAAAAAATTTAGGTTTAATTTCTCTAAAATTGGGCAGGAATTCATTGAAATCAGAAGCTTGATGGGTAACCCTACAAGATCAAAGAGCCCTAGAAGTTTTTCAAGGTGTTGAATCCATGTATAGAGTCAAAAAAACTAATTTAAATAGCACAAATCAAGATTTCACGTCAAATCCATATATAATCCAAAAACCAATTTAAATAACACAAATCAAAATTCCCATCAAATCTCCAAAAAAACAGACTAAAAATAACTCCTTAAAAATATTCTATCAAACTTCATGCAACCATACGTAATAAAGCCTTAATGATACACTAATAAGTTTTTACTCAATCGAGAATGATGAGGTTCGTGCCTTTTCACATGTGCCCATTCCTTCTCTCCGTCATTCAACTTTTTCTTACAATGTATCTCGCAACGTGAAATTACTTGTTCGTTAGCCTAGACTCTGAGCAGCCTTCATTGATTTATGGCCACATGTCACATTACCCACTTTTTAAAAAGAGGGAGAGTATTGACCTCATTTGTAGTTGCAACTTCCATATACATTTTATAAGTTTTATTTTAATATATTTTCACTTTGCGATTGTGCCATTGACTTTTTGAGCCCCTGTAGGACTAATTGTATGGGTATCGTAACGTGCAATTAGTTTATTCGTTAGTGAAGAGAAGCCTTCGTTGGTTTTCGTTGGTTTATGGGCACATGTCACATTGCGCTTTCTTAAAAAAAGGGAGTGTATGTATCTTATTGTTTGGAATGGAGCATGCATTCTTATAACTTTGTAATTTATTCATTGAAATTACATGGCTTGTCACCGTCAGTGTGTTGCGTGTAAGTGCAGTGCTACAGGGGCCGTCAAAGTCAATGGCACAATCGTAAATTGAAAATATATATTAAAATAACGCTTATAAAATGTATATCGAAGTTGCAATTGCAATATGACGAATCACGATATCAGTGCTATGAATGAATCACTTTTCAAATAATCATTTTTCGGTTTTATTTTGCTTGTTCAATTGTTTTGAGCTAAATGTTTGTGATTCTACTTTTATTTATTCACAAATACAAACTTAGAATATTTTAAGATCACAAAAGTTTAAAATCTAAGTTAAGTTTTTAGGTTTCAAAAAAATTAAGTATTTAAGTTATTAAAATAAAATAAAAATATATTTGTGTTTGGTTTTAATAATTTTATATATTTTTAAGCATAGTTATAACATAGTTACTAAGTTCGAATTAAAATTTAGTATGGAAAAAATTTGATTGCTTAAAATTTAATGCGGAAAATTAGGAAATATACTTCTTAAAGTTTATAGTTTAATATTTCTGTGAATTTTTTTTTGTCCATATAACCAACTATATCATATAATCTTCAATATAAACAAAATTTCTATATAAATTCCACATTATCATGTTTAAAATAAAATCATATATAATATGTGCAAATATTTTTTCAAAATATAAATTACTGATCAATAATTAATTAAACCAAACCAATTCTAATTTGTTATAATTGATGATGATGGTGGTGGTTAAAGTCCACTTAGACCAATTTTAAAAGAGTTATTTAGTTTGATTTAAGATTTTATTTCTATGCTCAAAAAGCTTAGAGAGAAGCCTCTGGAGCTCACTATAATTTTGACATCTTAAAAGGCTAGGAAGGTCGGTGTTGCAACAAAGATTATGAAATTGAGCTCCAAGGACCTGTTTCACTATGGAGCTCATGAGAGTTCTTTTTAATCTTGGCTATATTAATTTTCTTCTTTCGGCTAGTTAAAACAAAGAGATACTTTTTATCTTCTAGGGTGGGGTTGATGACCTCCTTATAATATCTTAATTTTCTTTTAGCTGCTAGATCTTTCTCACACCACATTTTTTCTTGGAACTTAGAAGTAACAATTTTTTTAATGTTATTAATGTTTTGCAATGCAACATTCACATCCCAATGGTTTAACTAGGCCCCGGTGTCTTTATACCAACCTCATTTAAGCCTTAGGTGGTTTTGGCTGGAATTTAAAGCTAGCTTAGGAGGTCTATTGTCTCCTATGCTATTGAGCTTGTGCTTGTACAACAGAAATCTAGTCATAGCTAGGCTCTAGATAGGGGAAAGACCCACTTCTATAAAGAGAATAGGATAAGGTGTATTGCTTTTAATTTTAAGATTATATGTTATAAAACACTTCTGAATTTGCTCAATCATTCTCCAAAATTCTCTAGAAATGATGCAACCCCAAACCTCTAATAATTTTATATTTAATAAAAAAATCCATTTAAAAAACAAATTATTAATATAAAAATTTAAAATAACACTTACATTTTAAGTCATAACTTGTACATTTTAAGTTATAACTCTTATTTACTTTATATAAACCTGTGCATTCCTCTATTATCCATAACTCACTGTTACTTTATATGTCACTATTAATTCATTAAAAACTTGAAACCTGCCCCGTACCGAATTGCAAATCAACCAGACGATACAAATCAACTAGATAACCGAGTGGAACGATCGAATTTTCCGGCCAAATTTAGTAACTATGCTTTTAAAGGTTTTTTGAGATATCAAAAAAATATTAAATTAATCTGTTAAAAAATTAATAAAAAATAAAATTACATAAAGCATCTATGAATACACTAATATGGTAAGAGATAGATGGATAAAAATAGCTCCTGGAGCGATTTTCATGAATGCATTTATCCAAAATTCAACCATAAAACTTACCAAACCTCTTCACCTAACTCTTAAACCATTCCGCTTCACCTAACCCTTAAACCATTCTCTCAATATATTTGACCACTTACCCTCGGCCCTATTGTTGTGTCGGCCCGAGAGCTGCACATCGTCGTCTTTATTGACTTCCATAACATCGATTGAGGACATTAGTAAACCAGCGGGTTCCCGGTTGATACACAAAATCGGAAAGTTAGGGAATGAAAAGCTGGGATCCAATCATATTCCTCTCAAACTGTTTAATTAAGGGAGCAACAGCTTTCATGGAACCGTCATAGATATATGAAGTTCTTCCCACCCAAGTCACGTTATTTCTCTTGGATGGTTTTAGCCATTCAGTGCAGGGCTCTCCTCTATTGTTGATGGTGTTATGATAATGGTAAAACATCATCTTATCCTCTGTCCTATGCTGCGTTCTTCCTTTCAGATTCTTCGACATATGAACTCCAGTCGCCCACACTTTTCTCGCCTGCACTGCATATTTGCGATCTCTTTTTGCTCCTCTATTCACATATCTAAATACCAGCTTCTCAATTCCCCATTCGCTGCACCATACAATAATTATCATCATCACATTCAATTTCAAGCTCAAAAAACAACTGACAACATTTATTTTAGAAAACCATAACACTTTACCTGGAATCAGTACTGTTGGCAGACTCGTTGGCCCTATGCTGATTCTGCAAGCAAATCTTGTTGGACATGGTATATTGTTTAAAGGTGATCTGGGTATAATTAGAGAGCTCATTCACTACAGATCGCAGAGATTTCCCATGAAAAATATAGAAATACTCATCTACATCGAAGAAAAAGGTCCAATTCGCCATGAATCTGTACCTGTGCAAACAATCATTCACAACCAGAAACTGATTATGGTAATACCCATCATATTGTTCCTGCTCTGTTATATCCTGCACTGTCACACGACCTGCTCGAATCCATGGCTCCAACACCTTTCTAACTTGGGGATGAATCCCACCCGCATCGTGAAAAACAAAATGCGATCTAGGCCCAAAGAATTTGGCATGATAAGCCATCCACTCTCTCATTCTCTGAGGACTAAGGTCACCGTACAGCGAGGAACCACAGTAGAGATAATCATATGGAGGAGCCTGGCTGAAAACAGAGCCATTGTAAGTACCCTGTTCTTCCTTCAGAGCAACGATCCTCTCTGGTTTCTCAAACTCGCTGCCATTGAATGCATGAACAATAAGCTCTCCACCGTTGCCATCGGTGCCGACGCTCTGAGAAAACACGCACTTAAGAACCACGACTGTGTAAACTTGGCCATAGCCATCATCTGGGAGCATTTTATAAGCCTTGCCCTTCATTTTCCCAGCAGATGAGTTTTTGGGGATCCATTCGCATTCAAATCGTGGGTTCCCAAAAACGTGCAGAGCCTTGGAAGCAAGCCCAACCACAGCAAACGCGGCGGGGCCTCCTCTGTATGCTCCCATTTGGATGAACAAGTATGGAGCATTCCCATATGGACGAAACACCCGCTTGATGATATTTTCTGGCTCAATTGCTCTGCTGGTGGGGTTTTTCGTGCTACTGTTATGAATAATATTAGGGTTAGTCATGTGATTCAGCGCCTGGTCCATTTTTCTGATTTGGGCACTGTATCCACAAGGATTGGAATCATCCTCGACAGATGTTGAAGTGATATTTTTACACGGAAGGTCTTGTTGGTGTATAAACAGGGCTGCTACCAGAAAACCCCCCATAACCACGATCGCCCACATGAGAACCTTGGTCTCGATGTGCCATATAGAAATAAATCCAAGGATACCATCATTCTCTTTGCCCTTCCCCATTCAGATATCTGATAACAAAAACCTAAAGATTAAAACTCGGAAATTAAACTCAGAAAAACACTAGCCGGAGTTTCAGATAAATCGATGGGTGGGCCGAGTACACAGAGGAAAAAAACAAGCCGAGGACAGATGTTTGGACAAAAAACAGCAGAAGCCTCCCCTCCGAACGAAGTTCCTATATATTCTTTAGGTCGACTCCTCAAGTTTCTTGGCTATCGAAAACTGAAAGTCATAAATCGAAGAAGCAGACTTGCGAAGTTTCTGTGAATTACCCCACTGATGACCGTTTCCCTTCCATCCACATCATATATTAATCCCCTAGTTGACAGGCAGCTAGATCCTCCACGGAGAATGTGCAGTGGTATTCATTGAAACTTTGATATGATTCAAAACCTGATATATCACGGATCTGTTAAGTGTAAATATTTTATTTGTAATAGTACCATTTTTAATGTCAGTCTTTTTGTTAGATTTATTTACGTAACAATGACTAATAGTATTAATTTTTTATAATGTTGAATATTCTTTTAAATTAGTTTTAAAAAAATTTTAGCTTTTAATTTTTAAAATTAGAGCATGGAGTTTATTGTATGTTTTTATAGATTTAATAGTCCAATTACTACCATAAGATGAGGCTTTTTTTTCTATAAACATATATTTTTATACACCAATTTAATATCTAATTTAATTGTAACTTTAAAATTAAATAATAATAATAATTAAAATATATATTAATCAATATAAATATCTTCCAAAAAAATACCTCCATCTTCATATAAAATATGTGAAATACATTTATGAGCCATGTAAAATATATAAATAAAACTATAGTAATTACAAAAGTTACATTCTGTTATTAAAAAACAAAAAGTTCAATATATGAGTGCATGACCACAGTAGCATTAATATGCTCATTTTTCATATTGAATAAATAAAATAAATTATTTAATGCCAAGTGTCATAAGATATTTTTTCTATTAACACTGACAAAATAAAACTTATGATTATCAAATCCAAGAAGGACACTTACACTAATTTTATGTATGACAATAATAACTTGGAGGAAGTGTCTTCTTACAAGTACGTAGGAATTGATATTCATCACAAGCTCAACTGGAACTATAGTATTCAGAAAAGGATTAATGGGTGTTGGAAAGCTTATTTTGGTCTTGAAAATAATTGTAAAACGACAAACCTCATAATGTGGGATAGAAAGAAGTTCCTCTTTGAAACTTTAGTCACTCTTGTGATCTTATATGGATGTGAGGTTTGGGGTTGCAGCATCTCTAGAGAATCCTGGAGAGAGATTGAGCAAAGCTAGAAGCGTTTTATAACGTATAACCTTAAAATTAAAAGAAATACACCCTATCCTATTCTCCTTATAGAAGTGGGTCTTTCCCGTATCGAGAGCCTAGCTACGACTAGGCGTCTGTTGTACAAGCACAAGCTCAATAGCATAGGAGACCATAGACTTCCTAAGCTAGTTTTAAATTCCAGCCAAAATCACTTAAGGCTTAAACGAGGTTGGTATAAAGACACCAGGGCCTGGTTAAACCATTGGGAGATCGACGAGAATGTTGCCTTGCAAAACATCAATAACACTAAAAAAATTGTTACTTCTTAGTTCAAAGAAAAAATGTGGTGCGAGAAAGATCTAGCAGCTAAAAGAAAATTAAGGTATTATAAGGAGGTCATCAACCCCACCTTAGAAGATCAAAAGTATCTCTCTATTTTAACCAGCTCAAAGAAGAAAATTAATATAGCCAAGATTAGAACGAACTATCATGAGCTCCATAGTGAAACGGGTCGTTGAACAATTCCTAAAACACCATGGATGGAAAGGATCTGCCATCTCTGTGAGAATATAAACATCGAGGATGAAAATCACTTCCTCTTAGAGTGCCCTCCGTACAACCACATTAGAGCTCAATTTCATAATCTTTGTTGCAATAGTGACCTTCCTAGCCTTTTAAGATGTCAAAATTATAGTGAGCTCCGGAGGCTTCTCTCCAAGCTTTTTGAGCATAAGAATAAAATCTTAAATCAAATTAAATAACTCTTTTCTTTAGGTCCGATAGACCAAAGATTGGTCTCAGTGGACGTTAACCACCATCATCACCATCAATTATTAAATTAATTTAATTTATCTAACAAATAATTTAAATATTTTTAATAATATTATCATATTTAAGTGTTTTTATGATGGGTTTGGTTGGGCAAATTTGACCAATAAGATGTATTCTTCTAGCTCCAATTAAAAATTGACACACATTGCAACACTCATGGAACTTTCTAGGAAATTTTTTGTCTTTTAAAATTTTCTAAATCTCATCTTAAATGGAAAAAGAAAGATTATAGTCTCTAAATTTTGAGATATTTTGATTTTATTATTTTTGAAATTAATTTATCATAAAATTAAGCTATATTAGGTTTTGAAAAACAAATCTATAAAAATATAAAAATAATCATTTATATTTTTATATTTAAAAGTTTTAAAATCAATTTATAATATTTATTATACAAAATTTTAATATATATTATTAATATATAAGTATTTTTTCATAGGTGGCATTGCACATGGAATTTTTTGAGAAGTGAGATGTCGTTTAAAGTTTTTTAAATCTCATTTTAAATCAAATAAAAATAAATAAATTATAATCTCTAAATCTTGATATATTTTGAATTTTTATTGGTTTATAATTTAATTTATTATAAAATTAAGTTTTATTGAGTTTCAAAAAATAATTCTATAAACATTTTAGAATAATATTTTTTTCATATTTTAATTTTTTGAAGTTAATTTTTAATAAAAAAATTTAATATTTACTATACAAAATTTTAATATATATTATTAAAATATAAACATTTTATGTGATGGAGCTTGGAGTTTCAACTAGAACTAAGAAAAAATGTAATGGAGCTTCAGCTAGAGTGTAAAGAAATATTTGATTTTTATAGATTAATCATGGAGTAGTGTAGCTTTTTTGCCACCTTCTTTTAGTCAATTTGATGGATGGGATGCGCAGTTTTGGCCAAAATCAATGCCATAGGTGTAACTTTTAGTCCAAAATGAAAAATTATGGGGACTTGGATGGTGATTTGAAGCATTCAATGATTGATAGTTTTATTAGCAAGCCCAAGCCCAAGCCTGAGATCACAGATGATGTGATTGGGATTTCAGAGTTGAGATTTAACACGCACGGACTAGAGATTGGTTAGTGAATTCAAGATTGCCTACTTTAAAAGTTAACTTCTTTTCCAAAAAAAATTTATGTAATTGCAGTCACCAGATGTCAGAGATGCCTACCCATTTCGCTTAAATTTTTTTTTCCTTTTAAATAGACTTTTATATTATCATGGTTCCCATATTTACAAAATTTAGAATTTAGAAGTTCAGAACTAACATAGAAATGAACTTAATCGGAAAATAATTAACGAAATTATATTATTTTTTCTGGAAGAGTGTCTCTTTCCATCTTTGGAAGAACGTCACTTTACTCCAGTTAAACCTCCTATATTGTCGTTCCAATTCCTCTTACTCCGACACTGAACTATACCAAAAGAACTATACCGAAAATCATAAATTAAAGCAGTCTTCCGAAGTTTCTGTACATTATTCCACTGATGACCGTTTCCCTTCCATCCACATCATGTATTAACCCCCTAATTGACAGGCAACTAGATCCTCTGCGGAGAATGTGCAGTGGTATTCATTGAAACTTTGATATGATTCAAAACCTGATAAATCACGGATGTGTTAAGTGTTAATATTTTAGTTGTATTAGTATTATTTTTCATGGCAGTGTTTTTGTTACATTTATTTACGCAACAAATAGAAATATTTAACTGAAATTTTTTTATATTATTATTGATTCTTATTTTAATGATGATATTAATTTTTAAAAATGTTTAATATTCTTTTGAATTATTTTTCAATTTTCTTATTTTTAAAATCAGGGGTGGAGTATATGGTATATTTTTATAAATTTAGTAATTAAATTATTAATATAAAATAAGTTTTTTTTTTCATAAACATGAGATTTTATATACCTATTTGGTGTCTAACTTAACATAATCTTAAAATTAAATAATAATAATAATAATTAATCCTTATAAACATTTTCCAAAAAAACATACCATTTTCATATAAAATCTGTGAAATACATTTATCAACCACTTAAAATATATAAATAAAACTATCCTAATTACAAAAGTTACATTAGTGTTATTAAAAAAGAAAAAGTTCAACATTAATATGCTCATTTTTCATATTGTATAAATAAAATTAATTAATTAATTTCAAGTGTCTTAAGATATTTTGTTTGCCGGTCTTTTTTAGAAAGTTTTAATATACTTATTAAATTAATTTAATTTATGTAACAAATAATTTAAATATTTTTAATAATATTATTATATATAAAGTGTTTTTGTGATGAGTTTGGTTGGGCAGATTTGACCAATAAGATCTGTGTGTTTTCCTCTTCCTCCTTCCAAATAAAAATTGGCATGCAACAATCATGAAATTTACTGGAAATCTCCTTTAAAATTTTCTAAATCTCATCCTAAATCTAAAAGGAAAGATTCTAATCTCTAAATTTTGAGATATTTTGATTTTTCATTGGTTTTTAAATTAATTTATCATAAAATTAAGTTTTATTGGGTTTTGAAAAATAAATCTATAAAAATATTAGAATAATGATTTACATTTTTTATATTTGAATGTTTTAAAATCAATTTATAATAAAACTTATAATATTTATTATACAAAATTTTAATATATATTATTAATATATAAGCATTTTTGATAGTTGGCACTACATATGGAATTGTTGAGAAGTAGGATGTGGTTTAAAGTTTTTTAAATCTCATCCTAAAAAAAAGATTATAATCTCTAAATCTTGAGATAGTTTGAATTTTCGTTGGTTTCTAAGTTAATTTATTATAAAACTAAGTTTATTGGATTTTAAAAAATAAATCTATAAAATTATAAGAGTAATAATTTAATAAAAAAATTAATATTATTATACAAAATTTTAAGATATATTATTAATATATAAGTATTTTTTATTCTTTTATTATGATTATACTATATTTTGATATTGTAAAAGATGTAACATAAAGATTTAGCAACAATGAAGAACGACATAAAGATGTGATACAACATCAACTAGAACGACGCAAAAATGTAATGGAGCTTCAGCTAGAGTGTAAGGAAATATTTAATTCTTTTAGATTAATCATGGAGAAATGTCACTTTTGTGCCACCTTCTTTTAACCAATTTGATTGATGGGATGCGCAACTTTAGCCAAAATCAATGCCATAGGTATTACTTTTACCCCAAAATGGAAAATTATGGGGACTTGGATGGTGATTTGAAGCATTCAAGGATTGATAGTTTTATTCACAAGCCCAAACCTCACATCAAAAACGATGCGCTTGGGATTTCACAAACATAGACTAGAAATTGGTTGGTGAATTAAAGATTGCCTACTTTAGAAGTTAACTCCTATTCCAAAAAAAAAATTATGCAATTGCAGTCACCACAACAGAGGTGCTACCCATTTCACTTAAATTTCTTTTTTTCCTTCTAAAAGGACTTTTATATTATCATGGTTCCCATATTTACAAAACTTAGAACTTAGAAGTTCAAAACTAGCACATAAATGAACTTAACTAGAAAATGATTAACGAAATCATATTGTTTTTCCTGGAAGAGTGTCTCTCTTTCCACCTATGGAAGAGCATCACTCTACTCCAATTCCAACTCCTATGTTTTCGTTCCCCTTCCTCTTGCTCCTACACTGAAATATACCAAAAGAACTGACAATGATATATTTCTGAGTACCGAAAATATCTTCTTTAATCCTAATAGCAACCTAATTCTGATAATTAGTCATTAATCTAACAGGTGGGGTCCTCTTCAGATATTTTTATGTCCCTTTCTAACGTCTCTGAGTGGCTTTAGATATATTTCATCTACATATTCTTATCGAGATGTTGCACTCATAGAAATTATTAACAATGCTTGCATTGGAGTGAGTGGCAAGATAATCTTCCCAAATCTTCTATTCCTTCATTGTACCTTTGCCCCTTTAGGAGAAATTGCTAGTTTTATATTTTTTCACGTATAATGTAATACATTTTATTTATTTATGTATATTATTTTTTATAGATTAAATTCATAATTGTCAATAGAGTTTAGCTTGGGTGGTTGGTGGAATAGTTTTTATCATTACCACTCTGGTTCAAGGTTATCAACCCCACTCATGTTCAAGTCTCATAAGTTGACATGATGGTTATGGTTGTTATCTTCCTTGTGAAATCTTAAGTGAGTATCCTAGTACTAGCAACCTCACTCTAGGAGAGCTATAATGCCATCATAAATATTGTTGTATTGTCTTATGTCATCATAAATATTGTTGTATTGTATTTGAGCCTTGTGAACTCTTAAGTGAATATCGTGTTACCAACAACCTCACTCTAATAGATCTATAAGGCCTTAATAACCTCACTGTAGCCTTGATAAATATTGTTGTATTTATTGGCTTTAAGCCATGTGAACTCTTTAGTGAATATTCAAGTACCAACAACCTCACTCTAGCAGAGCTATAAGGCCTTGATAACCTCAACCTAGTCGAGCTATAACACATTGATAAATATTGTTGTAACATGTTTCAACCTTGTGAAATATTGTTGCATTGGCTTTGAGCCTTGTGAACTCTCAAGTGAGTATCCAACCAACAATGTCACTCTAGCAGAGTTATAAGGCCTTGATAACCTCAATCTAGCCTTGATAAATGTTTTTGTATTAGCTTTGAGGTTGTGAACTCTTAAGTAAGTATCATGGTACCAACAACCTCACTCTAGCAGAGATATAAGGCCTTGTTAACCTCACTCTAGCCGAGCTATAATGCATTGGTAAATATTGTTGTAATGACTTTCATCCTTGTGAAATATTGTTGTATTGGCTTTGAGCCTTGTGAATTCTTAAGTGAGTATTATGGTTCACCAACAACCTAACTCTAGTGAAGGTGTAAGGAATTAATAAACTCACTCTAGAAAATCTATAATGCCTCGATAAATATTGTTGTAATGAATTTCAACCTTGTGAACTCTTAAGTGAGTATCCTAGTACCAACAACCTCACTCTAGTTGAGCTATAATGCCTTGATAAATGTTATTGTAATGACTTTCAGCCTTGTGATATCTTAATTGAGTATCTTGGTACCAATTACAACCTCACTCTATCGAAGCTATAATTCCTCGATAAATATTTTTTTATTGGCTTTGAGCCTTGCAAATTGTGAACTGAGTATCAACCTCACTCTATTTGTGTATGTATCTTTCCACATCTTGCAATCATGATGTTTTTCAACTCTTGGATTGGATTCACCACCCATCATTAGGGACATAACTTATAGTGGAATTGTGACAGCTGCATTTATTGCTAACTAGTTGTTAACTAGTTAAAATGACTTTTAAATATTGTTTAAGGAAAAAAACTGAGACAATTGTTATGTTGTTGGAAAAATTTATTTTCCTTATTTTTATTATGAATTAATAAAATTAGTTAAGAAAAGTAAAAGTAAAAAGGCTGATGGTTATGTTGTTCCAAGAACTAAAAGGTGGTTGGATAGTTTGAACAGTTACCTTCTCCTCTAGGGATAAGAGACTCATCCCAGTGAGGAGTAAGGGTTCTGTTCACAGGCTAAGGAAGGGTGGATATTTTCCTGAGCTGGTAGAGACCAGTGGAAAAACACTCTGAATTTTTCTGGCTTGACTGGACCTGGAGTCCTGAGGTCATAACAGAACAAGTCTACTATCAACCTGAGCTTTTCGGTGGAAGCACGGGGGAAGAGTTGGACGTCATTTCCGCTCTTAAGGTTGGGAGGAACATCAAAAATAGAGTGTATTTTATAGATAAGTACTTGGTCTAATTTTCGGATTGAGTAGTAAACTGGAACCCAGATAATTATTTGAATGGTATAATAATGTAAATTTTTGAATACTGTATTGAAGGGAACATGGACTTAAAAATAAGAGATAAATTGCATTTATTTTTAAATAGAGAGTATTTACTGTTGCTACTATATTTATACATTTATTTATAGATATGGTATGGCTATTGTTTAAACTAAGACAAAGTTGAGGTAAACATGTTACTGAGTTCTGTTAGAAATAATCAAGAAATTAGTAGAACATTTTATCCTCACCGCCAAAATAGAACTGTTGATTCTGGGTAATGGAAGAAACCCAGAATACATCGTTCATTCCTCTCTGACTATACTCGGATAGTTTTCTAGGTGGTCCGGTCACCCCATATTAGAAGAAAATAGTATTAAAGAACAAAAACACTCTATAGTTACGAAATAAGTAATATTTTCAAGAAGAATAATAAAGGGAAATACTGTACAATAAGTTGTTACCCGAATATGAAACTATACACCTGAGTATTCAAAAGAAGAAAAATATTCGAATAACATGGATAGGAAATAAAATTGTGTGATCGCGCTTTCGAAAGATACTTTGAGAGTTTTAGAGCATTAATGATTATCTAATCCAAAGAAAATAATAGAAACCCTAATTTGCTGATTTTACTGTAAGGGAATAAACAAGTATGCCGGTCGAAAGACTCAGTAAATATTTCCTTAATATTAAAATCCTAGTTACCATATGACAGAAAAAATAGCAGAATACTAATTACTATAACAAGAAGAATAAATGGACCAACTATTTAAATAAGTGACCTTTTCTTTTAAAACTTAAACCAAACTTAGAAGACTGTGAGTAGTTCTCCCTGAAAACTAAAAGACAAGGAATGTGAAAAAGGGCCTCTCAAATAACAAAATAGTAAGAACAAGAACTTGAATACCCATTTATACCTAGATAGGTAAATGTAACAAATTCAGTCAAGCCTTGGTGTGGAGGAAGGATAAACAGTTCCAAAAGATTATAATTACAAGGTAAAAGGAAAACAAAGGTCATCTGCATACTGTTAAATCTGAGACAAAAAATAAATTACAATAAGGCCTACTATTCCGGCCGTAATAGTACTGTCTAAAACCCTCCAGAAAGGAGGTTAGTCTATTTACATAAACACAGATTTAACTTATGCATTAGACCCAAGCAATAAACCCTTCACCATAATCGACGGATGTGCTTGACTAGAAATGAGTTCCTTAAATTGGAAATACCTGTAGAGAAAGGTGAAGTTGTTAATGGGTAGCTTGGGGTGAACTGGAAAATTATCTCCATGTTTGATTTGTCAAGCTTTGTATTCGCGTACAGTGGAGGGACTCAGCTGTTAACTTCAAAAAACACAGAACAAATCTTATGTAAGTAATCATATAGAGTGTTGAGTAGCTAATAATGCTTAAATCCATGGTAAAACAATGAATATATAAACTTAAGAACGGAGTATGAGAAGAATTACCTGGAGAGGAAGCTTCTCTATTTCTCTGGGTTGGAAAACTGAAGATTGAAAATAGAAATAAGTAAAATAAGATATGGTCTTACAAATTTTGCAGGGGGTAAAGCACTGAACTGGTTAAACAAATAGATATGTGTCTTTTTACCTGCTAGTTCTGTGGTTCCAAGCTCGAGCTCCCGAAGGAGCGACATGGCAGTTTGGAGACAGAATACCACTGGCGAGCTCTGCAGTGCATAAGAAAAATCTCTCCACTATCACAAAGTATCACCACAAAGTGAATACCTCCTCTAACCTTGACATTGAGGCTTGTGGTGGCTGCATCTGAAAGACTGTAAAACTCAACACCAGAAGCACAGAGCTCGATTCAAGAGCGAAGAGCCAAGGTTCAGAAGGAAGGAGTTTCTCGGCAGGGACAAATGGAGAATATGGCAGAAGGAATCTAGGGATAGCGTGGTTATCCAGGATAAACTCCCGCCATAAACTTGGATCCTCGATCTGACAAGAATCCGACAGTGGAGATGAATGCGGGTACCATCGAGAAAAACATCGAGTAATGGTAGTCTCAACAACTGTCATATGGAATTTATTACTAAACTTACCACCTTAACTCCTCATCATGCCAGCTAGCTTCTCGATCGAAGATACAATGGTTTGGATGTGTATGGTGGGTTAGCTTTATAAATAAATTAACAACAACATATTAATATGAATGGTGTTGATAAATAAAACACTTATGAAAAGCCTGTTATAAAGTATCGGAGGTGCCAAGTAGGCTATGGTTTAAGATTTGTAAATTTCAATATAAATAAATGATGGGAAAAGGATTATACTTCTACATAATCCTTAGTTTTAAGTTATATAATTATTATGGAAATAATTTCATAGGTTTTATTTGGTTAGACCTTAATGTTATGGTTAAAGTTAAAAAAAAAAAAATCTGTACATGTATGTTACAAGTGGTATCAGAGCCACGTTCATATGCTGGGACCCTAAGGGTCAACTAACGATAAAGTTGTGTGTATAATGATGCATATAGTTTAGAAGCATAGCAAGATCATATTGAGAAGGGGAACAATGCAACAACCACCCCAGGTCACCGGGGGACCCCATGCTCAACTAGTTGTGAACCCTGAGATGTGGGTTCAGCTGAGTGTTGATCAGTACCGGAAAACCAGTAGACTGTTGGAGGAACTACAACATCAAACCAGTTTGCTGCTGAACACAGTATAGAAATTGTAGGAAGAGATGGTATAAGTTCAAAGGGATAGCGAATGATTAATGCAAGAGCAAGAGAAGATACTCAAAATTCTGTCAGATAAACAAAATCAAGGAATGGAACATCCCAGTGCTGATGGGGACATTCAAGACGGTGATGAACGACAAACAAGGGAACATACCACTAAAAAAGTGAAAAGAAGGATTTCTCAGTGAAGTAATAAAAACAAAAACTATAATGAGGCAAAGTCTGGCAATGTATCAGATCAGCAGAGGTTAAAAAGCAGAAAGTAGAACTTTAGGGGGAGTTTCGAAAAATAAAACCACCAACATATGATGGTGAAGTTGAGGAGGTGGCATAAGCATGGTTGATAAACATGAATAAGTAATTTCAGGTGTACGAATACAGTAGTAACCTGAAGGCCAGATTGGCCATATACCAGTTAAGGGAAAAAACCACTATGTGGTGGGAAGAAGTGAAGAATGTTTGTAGCATTGAGGAACAAGATGTCACTTGGGAATCATTCCAACAATACTTTAAAGACAAGTATTTGACAGAACATTTATATGATGAAAAAGTTAAAAAATTTCATGACTTGAGGCTGGGACAGATGACTATGGAGGAATATATCACCAAGTTCACCTCCCTATTACGATATGTTCCATATCTCCGAGAAGAAAAGCCTAAGGTGCAAAGACTTTTGAGTAGCCTGCCAGCACATATGAAAGATCGAATTGAATTTGTGAATACCAAAACCATGGCCGAAGCCATTCGTAAGGCATGAATGTGCTATCAACAGTCCAAGGCTAAAGGGGAGGTTGGAAAAATTTGGTAGCTAAGGAAAGGATAGAAAAACAACTCCAACTTCAAAGGAGCTTTAAGTAGTAGCTTTAAGAACTCTGCACGTAATTATGTTAGCAAACAATTTGGCAGAAACCATCAAAGAAACTGTTGGCCAGAAGAGGAAAATCCTACAAAGGCATCTAGCAAACCTGAGCAAGGGCAAGTGACCAAGACACCTCTATAGTGTTGGGGGTGTGGGGAGGCACACTAATACAAAAACTTCCCACAGCGAGCAAGGAATGACATAGTTGCAAACTTGCAAGAAGCTTATACCATAGGCGATGTGGTGCAAAACATTCCTCATATCAATGCAGCGTTGGAGGATCAACAAGCAGATTATCAGCCAACAATGATTGAGTTGGAAGGTAAATTATTGTCTCAATCTATTTCAATTTTAGTAGATGGAGGTGAAAGTCTAAGTTATGTTAGTCCCAAAATAGTGGAACTTTGTAAATTAAAAGAACATAAATTCAAAAGTTCGTGGCTGGTACAACTAGCCACAGGAGAAAAAAGAAAGGTAACTGCAAAGACCCCAAACTGTACTTTGGAAATTTCAGAACAACAGTTACAAGTGGACCTAAACATATTACCATTAGGTACCTACGATGTTTTGTTGGGCATGGACTGGCTAAAAAAACATTGGACCTTAGTGGACTTCAAGGAAAATATTATTTACTATAGAATGCAAGGTGGAACACGTAAGGAGATTTAGGGAGTCAACAAGTCGTTATAGCTACGTCCAATCACATCATGCCAAATGAGTAAATATATGAGGAAGGGATGCCAAATATATTCTATTCAGGTTGGCTATGCTAACTCTAAGGAGAAAGCACCTTTGATGGAAAACATACCAGTGGTACAAGATTTCATGGATGTTTTTCCAAAAAGTATCCCTGGATTACCACCAAGGCGGGACATCGATTTCACTATAGATTTAATGTCAGGAGGCTCTCCTGTGTCAAGGGATCCTTACAGAATGAGTGTTCCTGAATTAACATAATTGAAAATGAAATTATAGGAACTGTTGGACAAAGGTTACATTCGACTAAGTGTGTCCCCTTGGGGAGCACCAGTGTTGTTTGTGAAGAAGAAATTCGGAACCATGCGTATGTGCATAGCTCAACAAATTAACAGTCAAGAATAAGTATCCATTACTAAGGATTGATGATTTGTTTGATTAGGTGAAGGGGGCCACAGTGTTTTCTAAAATCAATTTAAGATATGGATATCACTAGATCCGAATAAAGGATGAAGACATATGCAAGACTGCATTCTGTACCAGGTACGGGCATTATGAATTTTTGGTGTTACCCTTTGGGTTAACAAATGCAACAACAACCTTTATGAGGTTAATGCATGGGATATTTCATCCTTTCCTAGATAATTTTGTACTCATATTTATAGATGAAATTTTAATGTATTCTAAAAACCAGGAAGAACATAAGGAGCATTTGAGGACTGTGCTAGAAATGCTAAGGAAACACCAGTTGTACGCTAAGCTCAGAAAATGTGATTTCTTTAAAACATAATCCAATATCTGGGCCACGTCATTTCAACAGAAGGAATTGTTGTTGACCTAGAGAAGACTAAGACAATTATGGAATGGCGAGTACCCAAGAATGTGGCAGATATTCGATCATTTATGGGGTTAGTTGGGTACTATCAGAGGTTTATTGACGGATTTTCCAGAATTGCTTTTCCCATTACCTCTTTGCAGAGAAAAGGAAAATTTTCAAGTGGACTTTAGAATGTCAAAACAATTTTGAAAAGTTGAAATAGATTTTGACCACTGCACCAGTATTGAGAGTAGCTGACCCCAACAAAGAATTTGAAGTTTGTACAGACTTTAGTAAAGAGGGTGTTGGGGCAGTTCTATCTCAGGAAGGCAAAGTGGTGGCATATGAGTCAAGAAAGTTGAAGGATCATGAACAAAGGTATTCATCATATGATCTGGACTTAACAACAGTAGTACATGCACTCCGAGTATGGAGACACTACTTGCTGGGTAAAAATTTTGTGTTAAAGACAAATCATAACAGTATGACTAGTTACTTCAAGCAAGTTGATTTAAACTCTAGGCAGGCAAGATGGAATGCCTTTCTAAGTGAGTTTGATATGAACATCCAACACGTAAAAGGTAAGGATAACCGGGTGGCTGATGCTTTAAGTAGAAAGTTGCATTGTGTCTATGAGCTTTACTACAATCAACTCGAAAATAAATTCTTTAATAAAGTGAAAGAGGAAGCCCAGAAAGATCCAGATTATCAATTCCTATGGCAGCAAACAGAAGAGACCAGAAAGCAAGGAGGTACTTCTGATTATGGAATAAATGAAGATTATATGCTAACTGTTAGAGGAAAGTTGTATGTGCCAAACTATGTGAACCTAAAAGTGTTGATTATGGATGAATACCATAGAAGTAATTATGCGGGTCACCTAGGATACCAGAAAATGTTAACATCCATCAGGAAAGTATATTTCTGGCCTGGTATGCGTAAAAATATCGCTGAGTATTTAACTAATTGTTTGGAGTGTCAATAGGTGAAGGTGGAGCACCAACATCACGCAGGATTGTTGCAGCCCATACCAATACCCGAATGGAAGTGGGAGGTTATATATCTAGACTTTATTATAGGTTTACCACGAACAAAAAAGAAAAATTAATGTTGGGACCATAGATGCTTGTTGAAATGGAATCAGAAGTAAAGAAGATAAGAAAAAATTTGAAGGTTTCACAAGATCGGCATAAAATCTATGAAGATAAAAAGAGATCTTATCAGGAGTTTGAAGTGGGAGACCATGTGTATGTGAGGATCAAACCTAAGAGGAGTACCTTGCGGTGGACCTCTTGTGTCAAGTTGGCTCCCAAGTTTTGTGGACCCTTCCAAATTTTGGAAAGGATAGGACCTGTGGCTTATCGGCTGTCTTTATCCAGTCAAATACGAGTACATAATGTGTTTCATGTGTCCCTGTTGAAGCGTTATATGCATGATTCAAAGCATGTAATTCATTAGAAAAATACACAGGTAGGATAAAATTAAAATATCCTAATTTGGAATATGATTTTCTTTAAAAAAATTTGATAAGAAACTTTGTTGTTTGCAGTTAGAGCTAGATAGAGAGTTTCTGGTCGAGATGCAACACATATTTGACCAAAGAGAAATTATGCTCCGAAAGAGAGTCATCGCCCAGGTTAAAGTGCAGTGGAAGCACTTCGGCCTAGATGAGGCTACTTGGGAGGATGAAAAGTTTGTACGCGAGGCTTACCCAGAGCTGTTTACTGCGCTGGAGTGAAACACTGAGGATGATGTTACTTCTGGGGGGGAAGTTGTGACAACTACATTTAAATCTAACTAGTTGTTAACTAGTTAAAACAACTTTTAAATATTGTTTAAGGAAAAAGACTGAGACAATTGTTATGTTGCTGGAAAAATTTATTTTTCTTCTTTTTATTATGAAAAATAAAATTAGTTAAGAAAAGTAAAAGTAAAAAGGCTGATGGTTATGTTGTTCCAAGAACTAAAAGGTTGTTGGACAATTTGAACAGTTACCTGCTCCTCTAGGGATAAGAGACTCATCCCAGTGAGGAGTAGGGGTTCTGTTCATGGGCTAAGGAAGGGTGCAGATTTTCCTGAGCTGGTAGAGACCAGTGGAAAAACACTCAGTAATTCCTGAAGTTTTCTGGCTTGACTGGACCTGGAGTCCTGAGGTCATAGCAGAACAAGTCTATTGTCAACCTGAGCTTTTCGGTGGAAGCACGTGGGAAGAGTTGGATGTCATTTCCGCTCTTAAGGTTGGGAGAAATATTAGCAATAGTGTATTGTACAGATAAGTACTTGGTCTAATTTTCGGATTGAGTAGTAAACTAGAACCCAAATAAGTATTTGAATGGTAGAATAATGTAAATTTCTGAATACTGTATTGAAGGGAACAGGGACTTAAAAATTAGAGATAAATTGCATTTATTTTTAAATAGAGAGTATTTATTGTTGCTACTGTATTTATACATTTATTTATAAATATGGTATGGCTATTGTTTAAATTGAGATAGATTTGAGGTAAAAATGTTACTGAGTTTTGTTAGAAATAATCAAGAAATTAGTAGGACAATTTATCCTCACTGCTGAAATAGAACTGTTGATTCTGGGTAATCGAATAAACCCCGAATGCATCGTTCATTCCTCTCTGACTATACTCAGACAATTTTCTGGGTGGTCCGGTCACCCCATACTAGAAGAAAATAGTATTAAAGAACAAAAACACTCTACAGTTACGAAATAAGTAATATTTGCAAGAAGAATAATAAAGGGAAATATTGTACAATAAGTTGTTACCCGAATATGAAACTATACACGTGAGTATTCAAAAGAAGAAAAATATTCGAATAACATCGAAAGGAAATAAAATTCTATGATCACGCTTTCGAAAGATACTTTGAGAGTATTAAAGCGTTACTGATTATTTAATCCAAAGAAAACAATAGAAACCCCGATATGCTAATTTTACTGTAAGGAAATAAACAAGTATGTTGATCGAAATACTCAGTAAATATTTCCTTAATTTTAAAAGCCTAGTTACCATATGACAGAAGAAATAACAGAATACTAATTACTATAACAAGGAGAATAAAGGGACCGACTATTTAAATAAGTGACCTTTTCTTTTAAAACTTAAACCAAACTTAGAAGATTGTGAGTAATTCTCCGTGAAAATTAAAAGATAAGGAATGTGAAATTAAAAGACAAGAACTTGAATACCCATTTATACCCAGATAGGTAAATGTTACAAATTCGTTCAAGCCTCGACGTGGAGGAAGCATAAACTGTTCCAAAAGATTACAATTACAAGGTAAAAGGAAAACAAAGGTCATCTGCATATTGTTAAATCTGAGACAAAAAATAAATTACAATAAAGCCTATTGTTCCGACCGTAATATTACTGTCTAAAACCCTCCAGAAAGGAGGTCGATTTAACTTATGCATTAAACCCAACCAGTAAACCCTTCACCGGAGTCGACGGATGTGCTTGACTAGAAATGAGTTCCTTAAATTGGAAATACCTGTAGAGAAAGGTGAACTTATTAATGGGTATTTTCGGGCGAACTAGAAAATTATCTCCATGTTTGATTTGTCAAGCTTTGTATTAGAGGGACTCACTTGTTAACTTCAACAAACACAAAACAGAGCTTATGTAAGTAATCATATAGAGTGACGAGTAGAAAATAATGCTTAAATCCATGGTAAAACAATGAATATACAAACTTAAGAACAGAGTATGAGAAGAATTACCTGAAGAGGAAGCTTCTTCGTTTCTCCGGGTCGAAAAACTAAAGATTCAAAATAGAAATATGTAGAATAAGATATGGTCTTACAAACTTTGCAAGGGGTAAAGCATTGAACTGGTTAAACAAATAGATATGTATCTTTTTACCTGCTAGTTCTGTGGTTGCAAGCTCGGGCTCCCAAAGGAGTGACCATGGCAGTTTGGAGACAGAATACCATCGACGGGCTCTGCAGTGCACGAGCAGAATCTCTCCACCATCGCAAAGTATCACCACAGAGTGAATACCTCCTCTAACCTTGACATTGAGACTCGTGGTGGCTGCATCCGAAAGACTGTAAAACTCAATCCTAGAAGCACAAAGCTCGATTCAAGAGCGAAGAGCCAAGGTTCAGAAGGAAGGAGTTTCTCGGCAGGGACAAATGGATAATATGGCAGAAGGAATCGAGGGATATCGTGGTTATACACGATAAACTCCCGTCATAAACCTAGACCCTCGATCTGCCAAGAATCCGACGGTGGAGATGAACACGGGTACCATCGAGAACAACATCGAGTAATGGCAGCCTCAACAGCTGTCATATGGAATTTATTACGAAACTTACCGCCTTAACTTCTCATCCTGCAAGCTAGCTTCTCGATCGAAGATACAATGGTTTGGATGTGTATGGTGGGTTAGCTTTATAAATAAATTAACAACATCATATTAATATAAATGACGTTGATAAATGAAACACTTATGAAAAGCCTGTTATAAAGTGTCGGAGGTGCCAAGTAGGCTATGGTTTAAGATTTGTAAATTTCAATATAAACAAATGATAGGAAAAGTATTATACTTCTACATAATCCTTAGTTTTAAGTTATATAATTATTATGGAAAGAATTTCATAGGTTTTATTTGGTTAGACCTTAATGTTATGAATAAAGTAAAAAAAAAAATTGTACATGTAGGTTAAAGAATTGGAAAAGAGCACTAGGATAGTTATAAAGATAATGAGAGGTTTCCACATCTTGCCATCATGATGCTTTTTCAACTTTTGGATTGGATTCACCACCCATCATGAGGGACATAAGCTATAGTGGTTTGGAAAAGAGCACTTGGATAGTTATAAAGATAATGTGAAGTGTCATCACCGACAATATGAACATTAATATTAACATTCAATTAAAAAAAAATGAAAAATTGGTATATATTCAACCTTCGGCCAATCAATTGAAAAATAGATTAATAAAATAATAAAATTTAAAATAAAAATTAATTAAAAAAATCTTTAGCATAAAGATTTCAAATCTTTAATAAAATATTTGACGCTTAATCTTTGACCAAACAAGAGAAAGAAGGATAAAATATTGAAATTAAAATAATAACCTTTAAATATGTAATAATAATAATGATGGATCTATTAAAATACTCATAATTTTTTTTGATAAATAGATACTGATGATTAATGAAAGATACAAGACAAAGGGAAGTTCAAGAAACATTTAGGATAAAGAAATAACATAAAAAATATATGAAATAAATTATTAATAATTAATTCAATAGTCAATTAATTAGGGATCCATTCGCATTCAAATCGTGGGTTCCCAAAAACGTGCAGAACCTTGGAAGCAAGCCCAACCACAGCAAACGTGGCGGGGCCTCCTCTGTATGCCCCCATTTGGATGAACAAGTATGGAGCATTTCCATATGGACGAAACACCCGCTTGATGATATTTTCTTGCTCAATTGCTCTGCTGGTGGGGTTTTTCGTGCTACTGTTATGAATAATATTAGGATAACGAAAACTGAAAGTCATAAATTGAAGAAGCAGACTTGCGAAGTTTCTGTGAATTATTCCACTGATGACCGTTTCCTTTCCATCCACATCATGTATTAACTCCCTAATTGACAGGCAACTAAATGCTCTGCGGAGAATGTGCAGTGGCATTCTTTGAAACTTTGATATGATTCAAAACCTGATATATCACGGATCTGTGAAGTGTAAATATTTTAGTTGTATTAGTATTATTTTTCATGGCGGTGCTTTTGTTACATTTATTTCCGCGACAAATAGAAATATTTAACTGAAAATTTTCTATATTATTATTGATTCTCATTTTAATAATAGTATTAATTTTTTTCTAGTGTTTAATATTCTTCTAAATCAGTTTTTAAAGCTTTCTAATTTTGTTAAAATGAATAAAACTACATCCTAATAGCTATATATCAGTCCTTATAAACACATTCCCACCTTCCCCAAAAAATTCCACCATTTTCATTTAAGATATGTGAAGTACATTTATCAACAATGTAAAATAAATAATTAAAACTATCCAATTACACAAGTTACATGCGTGTTATTAAAAAACAAAAAGTTCAATATAAGACCGCAGTAGCATTAATATGCTCATTTTTCATATTGTATAAATAAAATAAATTAATTAATGCCAAACTGTCCTAAGATATTTTGTTTGCTGGTCTTTTTCTAAATAAGTTTCAATATACTTATTAATTAAATTCAATTAATTTAATAAATAATTTAAATATTTTTAATAATATTATTACACTTGAAGCGATTTTATAATAGGTTTGGTTGGGCAGATTTGACCAATAGAAATTTTCATTCTCTTCCCTCCAAATAAAAATTGACACGTGCAACAATCATGAAATTTGCTAGGAAATTTGAGTCTTATAAAATTTTCTTAATCTCCTAAATGGAAAATGAAAGATTCTAATCTCTAAATTTTGAGATATTTTGTTTTTTTATTGGATTTTAAATTAATTTATCATAAATTAGTTTTATTGGGTTTTGAAAAATAATCTTTAAAAATATTAGAATAATGATTTATATTTTTTATATTTAAATGTTTTAAAATCGATTTATAATAAAATTGATAGTATTTATTATACAAATTTTAATGTATATTATTAATATATAATGGAATTTGTTGAGAAGTGAGATGTGGCTTAAAGGTTTTTAAATCTCATCCTAAATAATAATAATAATAAAATATTATAATCTCTAAATCTTGAGAAATTTTTAATTTTCATTGGTTTCTAAGTTAATTTATTATAAAAATATGTTTTATTGGGTTTTAAAAAATAAATCTATAAAAATATTAGAAATATATATATATATGTGTGTGTGTGTGTATGTTTATTTTAATATTTTAAAGTGAATTTTTTATAAAGAAAATTAATATATATATATATATATATATATATATATATATATATTTCTGAATAAGACTAATTCTATTAAGAGAAGAAACATATAGTACAATCAAGCTTGCCTGCACGCAAAGTAGAAAAGCAAGGGAGCCGTAGGTGATGGGCTATCAACCTCGCTCCGGAATGACAATCAAGGAATGAGTAGAAAGATAACACGAAAAAGCAGAGAAGCTAGATCTGAACAGAGATATCTACCCAGTGTGGGTGGAAACTGCCAAACAACATTTTTTCCCTTTTTTTTTGCTTACTTTGACCCAGTGAGTGGAATTTGGCTGAGCCATGACTAGTTGTGGAATATCCTTATCAGAGTCAGAGGACGAAGACACGTGTTTCTAAGAGAACAACGGGGCAGAGGGGTCTGTAGGGCTGGCGGAGGGGGCGTCTAGCGGAGCCTCATCATTCTACCCATCTGCTACTATTTCCTCCTCATCCGAGCTGGAGGAGTTTGAATCATCCATGGGGAGGGGGCGGAGGGGGGAACACAGGGATTCCAGCTCTCGGATTTGGGTTTGTGATTCAAATTCTTCTTTTTGTCGAGGAACTGGGTACAAGCATTTTGGAGGTGCCCTGTTTGATGACAATGGCGGCAACGGAAGACTGTATTTTTGTAATCCAAGGTTTGAGACCAGTGGAAATCTCCAATCTTGAGGTTGATCTGATCTGGCAGTCCTTTGTTGATATCTATTTCCGCACAAATTCTCCCATAGGTGTAGAGTCCTTTCTCCCTTCTTGAGGTATCTGTAGCGAGGTAGCGTCCTAAGGTGTCTCCAATGGCAATAAGAGCAGATATATGCCATAGATGCGCCGGAAGGTTCGGGAGCCTGACCCAAATGGGAAGTTTGGTGATGACCGCTGTAGAGGGGTCGAAGTCTGGAAACCATGGGGAGAGGAAAAGCCCAGCCGTGCCCCAGAACCAAGGGCCTCCCGTTAGGGCTTTCTGGTAATCTTAATTTAATTCAAAAACCACAATGAAGAAGTCTTTCGAGCATAAGTAGATCTTGCTTTTTTTAGTCCAGTTGTTATGGATCCGTTGGTATAAATCTACAGTGCGAGGCCATAGACCATTAAATCTGCATATAATTACGGATTCTGCAAAATTCTGATAGAATTCGTCAATCCCAGGATCAGAGAATTAATATATATTATTAATATATAAGTATTTTTTTATTTTTTTATTATGATTATACTATATTTTGATATTGTAAAAGATGTAACAGAAAGATGTAGCAAAAAGATTTTGTTTGCTGGTGGGGTTTTTGGTGCTACTGTTATGAATAATATTAGGATAACGAAAACTGAAAGTCATAAATTGAAGAAGCAGACTTGCGAAGTTTCTGTGAATTATTCCACTGATGACCGTTTCCCTTCCATCCACATCATGTATTAACTCCCTAATTGACAGGCAACCAGATGCTCTGCGGAGAATGTGCAGTGGCATTCATTGAAACTTTGATATGATTCAAAACCTGATATATCACGGATCTGTGAAGTGTAAATATATTAGTTGTATTAGTATTATTTTTCATGGCAGTGTTTTTGTTACATTTATTTACGCGACAAATAGAAATATTTAACAATATTATTATTATTGATTCTCATTTTAATAATAGTATTAATTTTTTTTTAGTGTTTAATATTCTTCTAAATCGTTTTTAAAGCTTTCTAATTTTGTTAAAATGAATAAAACTACATCCTAATAGCTATATATCAGTCCTTATAAACACATTCCCACCTTCCCAAAAAATTCCACCATTTTCATATAAGAGATGTGAAGTACATTTAACAATGTAAAATAAATAATTAAAACTATCCTAATTACACAGGTTACATTCGTGTTATTAAACAACAAAAAGTTCAATATAAGACCGCAGTAGCATTAATATGCTCATTTTTCATATTGTATAAATAAAATGAATTAATTAATGCCAACCGCCCTAAGATATTTTGTTTGCTGGTCTTTTTCTAAATGAGTTTCAATATACTTATTTAATTAATTTAATAAATAATTTAAATATTTTTAATAATATTATTACACTTAAAGCGATTTTACGATAAGCTTGGTTGGGCAGATTTGACCAATAGAAATTTTAGTTCTCTTCCCTCCAAATAAAAATTGACACATGCAACAATCATGAAATTTGTTAGAACATTTGAGTTTTTTAAAATTTTCTAAATCTCCTAAATGGAAAATGAAAGATTCTAATCTCTAAATTTTGAGATATTTTGTTTTTTCATTGGATTATAAATTAATTTATCATAAATCAGTTTTATTGGGTTTTGAAAAATAATCTTTAAAAATATTAGAATAATGATTTATATTTTTTATATTTAAATGTTTTAAAATCGATTTATAATAAAATTTATAGTATTTATTATACAAAATTTTAATATATATTATTAATATATAATGGAATTTGTTGAAAAGTGAAATGTGGCTTAAAGGTTTTTAAATCTCATCCTAAATAATAATAATAATAATAAAAGATTATAATCTCTAAATCTTGAGATATTTTGAATTTTCATTGGTTTCTAAGTTAATTTATTATAAAAATAAGTTTTATTGGGTTATATATATGTATATATGTGTGTGTGTATTTTTTATAAAGAAAATTAATATTTATTATACAAAATTTTAATATATATTATTAATATATAAGTATTTTTTTATTTTTTTTATTATGATTATATTATATTTTGATATTTTAAAAGATGTAATAGAAATATTTAGCAACAATGAAGAACGACATAAATATGTGATGGAGCTTTAGCTAGGGCGACGCAAAAAGGTGATGGAGCTTCAGCTAGAGTGTAAGGAAATATTTAATTCTTATAGATTAATCATGGAGTAATGTCGCTTTTGTGCCGCCTACTTTTAACCAATTTGACGGATGGGATGCACAACTTTCGCCAAAATCAATGCCATTAGTGTTACTTTCACCCCAAAATGGAAAATTGTGGGGACTTGGATGGTAATTTGAAGCATTCAAGGATTGATAGTTTTATTTGCAAGCCCAAGCTTGACATCACAGACGATGTGCTCAGGATTTCACAGGCACGGACTAGAAATTGATTGGTGAATTCAATATTGCCTACTTTAGAAGTTAACTCTTATTCCAAAAATTTTTATGTAATTGCAGTCACCACAAGTCAGAGGTGCTACCCATTTCTCTTAAATTTATTTTTTTTCTTCTAAAATGACTCTTATATTATCATGGTTCCGATATTTACAAAACTTAAAACTTAGAAGTTCAAAAATAGCATAGAAATGAACTTAACAAGAAAATGATTAACGAAATCATATTGTTTTTCCTGGAAGAGTGTCTCTCTTTCCACCTCTAAAAGAGCGTAACTCTAATCTAGTTTCACCTCCTATGTTGTCGTTCCCCTTCCTCTTGCTCCGACACTGGACTGTACCAAAAGAACTAACAATGACATCTTTTTGAATACCAAAAATGTCTTCTTCAATCCTAATATCAGCCTAATTCTACTCATCAGTCGTTAAAATCTAATAGGTGGAGTCCTCTTCAAAGATTTGTATGTCCATTTCTAACGTCTCTGAGTGGCTTTAGATATCTTTCATCTACATATTCTTATCGACATGTTGCACTCATAGAAATGATTAACAATGCTTGCATTGGAGTGAGTGGCAAGATAATACTCCCAAATATTATATTCCTTCGATGTACTTTTGCCCCTTTAGAGGCAATTGCTAGTTTTATATTTGTTCTCGTATAATGTTATAAATTTTATTTTTTTATTTAATTTAATATATTTATTTATGTATATTATTTTTTATAGAATAAATTTATAATTGTCAATAGAGTTTAGCTTGGCTGGTTGGTGGAATAGTTTTTATCATTACCACTCAGGTTCAAGGTTATCATCCCCACTCACGTTCAAGTCTCATAAGTTGGCATGATGGTTATGGTTGTTATCTTCCTTCTAAACTCGTAAGTGAGTATCCTAGTACCAACAACCTCACTCTAGGTGAGCTATAATGCCATCATAAATATATTTGTATTGTATTTGAGACTTTTGAATACTTAAGTGAGTATCGTGGTAACAACAACTTGACTCTAATAATGCTATAAGGCCTTAATAACCTCACTCTAGCCTTGATAAATATTTTTGTATATATTGCCTTTAAGCCATGTGAACTCTTAAGTGAATATCCGGGTACCAACAACCTCACTCTAGCAGTGATATAAGGCCTTGATAACCTCAATCTAGTCGAGCTATAATGCATTGATAAATATTGTTATATTGGCTTTGAGCCATGTGAACCCTTAAGTGAGTATCCCAATACCAATGAAGTCACTCTAGCAAAGCTATAAGGCCTTGATAACCTCACTCTAGCCTTGATAAATGTTGTTGTATTGGCTTTGAGGCTTGTGAACTCTTAAGTAAGTATCATGGTACCAACAACCGCACTCTAGTAGAGCTATAAGGCCTTTTTAACCTCACTTTATCTGAGCTATAATGCATTGATAAATATTATTGTAATGACTTTCATCCTTGTGAAATATTGTTGTATTGGTTTGAGCCTTGTGAACTCTTAAGCGAGTATCATGGTACGCCAACAACCTCACTCTACTGAAGGTGTAAGGTGTTGATAACCTCACTCTAGTGAAGGTGTAAGGCATTGATAACCTCACCCTAGCAAAGCTATAATGCCTCGATAAATGTTGTTTTAATGAATTTCAACCTTGTGAACTCTTAAGTGAGTATCCTAGTACCAACAACCTCACTCTAGTCAAGCTATAATGCCTTGATAAATGTTAATGTAATGAATTTCAGCCTTGTAATCTCTTAATTGAGTATCATGGTACCAACAACCTCACTCTAGTTGAGTTATAATTCCTTGATAAATATTATTGTATTGGCTTTGAGCCTTGAAAATTGTGAAGTGAGTATCAATCTCACTCTATCTGTGTATGTATGTTTGCACATCTTGCCATCATGATTTGTTTCAGCTCTTGGATTGGATTCACCACCCATCATTAGGGACATAAGCTATAGTGGATTGGAAAAGAGCACTAGGATAGTTATAAAGATAATGTGAGGTGTCATCAACGATAATATGAATGTTAATATTAACATTCAATTAAAAAAAATGAAAAAATGGAAGATATTCAACCTTTGGCCAATCAATTGAAAATTAGATTAATAAAATAATAAAATTTAAAATAAAGATTAATTAAAAAAATCTTTAACATAGAGATTTTAAATTATTAATAAAATATTTGACACTTAATCTTTGACCAAACAAGGGGAAGAAAGATAAAAATATTAAAATTAAAATAATAACCTTTAAATATGTAATAATTGTATTATTAATATTATTTTTAAAAGGTAATAGCTTAATAATAATAATAATAATAGTGGATCCATTAAAATATTGATAAAACCTTTCATAAATAGATACTAATGATTAATGGGAGATACAAGACACAAGGAAGTCCAAGAAACACTTAGGATAAAGAAATAACAGAAAAAGATATGAAATGTGTTATTAATAATTAATTCAATAGTCAATTAATTATTAAAATTAATACATTAACAAATTAATAAAATATATTTAATAGAAAAAGAGGATGTACTGATAAGAAAAGAAACCAAGGGGATGAAGGGGAATTCAGGGATGAGATAGAATGAACAATGAAGAAGGAGGGTTCAAGTAAGGAAAAGAGGGATAACATGAGGGAGTGCTAACCAAAGGGAGAAAAGAGAAAGAATGGTTAATCATTGACTAAGAAAATAGATCATGGGTTGCCAAGAGTTGATATGCTTAAATCCTTCTTCCCTTGAAGTTTTTTGGGTGCTTTTCAATCTCGGGATCTTATCGAATCAAGCAAGTGGATTGGAAGGGACCTTGAGCTGGGATCTTAGTTCAATCAAAGTTAATAAGGTGCTTGGATTTGAAAGAGTGTTCTACTAGAGAAAACTTTAGGACCTAGTTGTGAGTCATGTCAACTATGTATTCATTTAAATGGGCTTTAAAGGACCTACTAGTTTGGCCAATATAAGACTTATCACATGAGCAAGGAATTAGGTAAAATATAGGACCTAGAATTGGATCCATATTATGTTTAGGAGATTTGAACAATTTCTTTAGAGTTTTGAAAGGTTTGAATAAGGTTTTTATGTTCTTTCTCGCTAAGAATTTAGAAACGAGATTAGTGGTTCCTCTTATATATGGAATGGATAGTAGGGCCTTAGAAGGGGGAAACGAGTCTTTATGATGATGTGAATGATAATATCTAATGGATTTACTGATTTGGGATGAGGAATAACTATTATTGAAAATGGAATTGGTGAGGGGAGCTCTTTCAAAGGAAAAAAATTGAGGATCAGAAATTTTGAGCGCTTTATTGAAGAGGGTATTTAAGACGACAAACTTCTGACCCAAGTGATAATGGGAGTTTGCATGGAGGTATTGGTCTGTGTGAGTTTTATTCCAATACAACTGGAAGGAAAGGGAACCATCAGGAAGTCGGGTAACAAGGACATCTAGAAAGGGAAGGGAGGAGCACTCTTATAGTTCCATGGTGAATTGGATATGCCAAGAGAGGATGTTGAAGTGATTCAGGAAATCCTAAAGGGAAGGAAGCCCATGTGGCCATATCAAAAAAGTATCATTGACAAAGCAATACTAACATTTTGGTTTGTGATGCCAAGAATTAAGGGTCATAGTCTCAAAATTCTTGATAAATATATTTGCAACAACATGAGACATAAATGGTCCCATTGTTGTACCTTCATTCAGTTCATAGCAAGTACCTTTAAAGGAGAACCAAATCTAGCTGAGCTATAATACCTTGGTAAATATTGTTGTATTGGCTTTGACCCTTGTGAACTCTTAAGTGAGTATATGGGTACCAACAACCTCACTCTAGCCCTAGGGATGAGAGGGAGGTGGGTTTCTTTCCTCGGAAAATGAAAATATTAAATTAATAATCGTTCCCTACTCGTGACATCATGAGCTATATTATTTTAATGGCTTCTTGCCTATGAATATTATTGTATTGTCTTTAAGCCTTGTGAACTCTTAAGTAAGTATACCGGTGGGTATTCATGGTAACAACCTTACTTTAACCCTTGGTCTGAGAGGAAGGTTTCTTTCTTTCCTCCTAAAAAGAAAAAAAGAAGAAGAAGAAGAAGAAGAAGAGGAGGATATTGAATTATTAATGAAATGTGTCTTTTTAAATGCGAAAAAATATTTACAAGTTTTTTAAATTTATATTTTATATATGTATGATTGATGCTTGTTTATTGAAAAAACTAATTAAACATGTGTTTAAAGGTTTGTCAACAAAACTATAGTGATTTAGGAATGCTTTACTCATTTTTTTTAAGTATATAATTAAAATATTAAATAATATCCATGAATGAAAAGCTTCACTCACTTATTTGTTAGTATAAAATATTAAAGAATTTCAACTAATCTTTTAGCTTCAAATAATGTCTAAAACTATATAAAATTCATTGGTGATTAATCATTATAATTATCATTAAAAAATAAAAACTCCCTTCAAAATATTCCATTATTATTAAATATTTATAAATATAAAAAATATAAAAATTACTTTCTAAATTATAATATTGAATTATTATTAAATATTCTATAAATATAAGCTACTTATTTCCATGTAAATATAAATTTATTTGCACAATAAATTAAACATTATATAAATATATTTTTTCTATGCAAAATATTCTATAAATATAGAAAAATACAAAATTTCATTCTAAATTAATATTAAATTACTATTAGATATTTTATTGAGCCAGAGGAGTTCTGGGATGGGTGACTTTCTGGTTACCGGGTGCAAGCCCCGGAAGTGATAATTGACGCTATGGGATTCATTTCACTACTTTCAATCCCACTTCTTCACCCCTGTGAGCATCACTGGATGCAATGAGTGCTAAATGCACTATTCAAAAATCATGAGAAATTAGTCAGTTACGGCTACCTCTCATGGAAATGGTTATAGTTGCATGACTTACTTAAGGTAATTAAATCCCAAAAAATGATATCAAATATAATGCACTGGGAAATCCCTCATACTTAAAATACAAAGAGTAAAGGGAGCTCTAGTTGAATGGTTCACGAGGCATAATACTTGCTAAGGTTTTGCAAATGAGGTAGCAAGCTAAGTGGACTTGATTATGGGGAAAACTCCACCAGAGGAGTTCTAGGATGGGTGACCTCCCTAAAAGTCCTGGTTACATGGTATCCCAAAAAATGATATCAAAATTTTTATTTTTTATTTTTATTTAAATATATGAGATTTGTTTATTGAATAAACTAGTAATTAAATTATTTTTTTGAAAATTTTTCTAATATATTCTGATATATTTTGTAAATTCTACACCATTTAAATGTTTCATAAATGTTTTAATACTTTAAATCCATTTATATTAAAAAAATGAATCTTAAATAGCATATATAAAAAAAAATCCATTTTTATATTTAAAAAAAAAATATTAAATAACATTTGTAAAAAAAAGTTTTGCAACCTTTAAACTAAAAACTCTAAAACTTAAGGTAATTAAAAAATGCCAAAAAAATTTCCAAACATAAAAATATTATAATATAAATATGACAAAACATATCAGCCAAACCTATTGTATTTTTTCATGTATTTTTAGAAGGAAAAGTCGTACATTATTTATTGGTGATGTGAAAGGAAAAGTCATATAAAAACTTATTGCATTTCTCAACACAGAATATAGTTTAAATTTTCTAAATTTAAAATTTTTCCACATGCTTTTAATTAATTTTATTTTAAATTTAATAAAAATGTGTTTGAATTCACAATTATGAAACTTATATAATTTAAATGTTCCATTAACTTTATTAGCATATATCCATTAAATTTTTTTTAAAATGGAATATTAAGTTACACATTCAATTATTCAAATGCATTAAATTATATATATACACACGCAATATTTCAATGCATCAAATTACTATATACGACTAATCATTTTTTATTTTTATTTTATAGGTTTTATATAATTTTATGATGAATAGAAGGTTCTTATCACCAATAACGATTCAAACTTGAGAGTCACACGAGCCTTTTTTCGAGGGGCAGAATATTGCCCTATTTTGGGAATGGGGCACGCCAAGTAGGGTATAATTATAATCACGATAAAGTTTTGTTATTCATTGAAATTAAATTGTGAGTCACCATCATCATGTTGCGTGTAAAAGCAGTGCTATGAAGTTCCCTAAGTTAGAGTTAGTGGCAGAATATTGAGGTGTAAAATAGGACAACCACAAACTTAAAAATTGGTAGGAAACAATTGCTTTAAAATAGTCAACACGTGACGTTTCTCTTTAATTACTCTTTTTTTAAGCAATATATCAAAGCATGTGGTGATATGTTTAACCATGTGTCCAACTCTATGTGAATCTTTTATATATATACTTGTCAAAGCATGTGTGAATTTTTCAATAAAATCATAAACTTCATAATTTTGGTTTGTCGTGATTTGTTGCTTGAGAAATTAGATGAATCCCAAAACCTAAATACTTTAGTGTGAGTTTTATAAACAAAATGAAAATTAAAAATTAAATGTTTAAGTTACAGATGAATGCCCTTTAGCTATTTATAATTAATTGATAAACATGAAACCAAAATTAAAAATTGAAATAGAAATAATGAAATTTGGGGCTAGCATGAGTCCGATTGATGTTTGCTACGTTGATGAGAGCTTTTTGAGTCATGTGGGAAGCTCATCTAATATTAGCGAAATTTTCTCCTTAGCCTTGTTCTTGTGTAACAATATAGACTTGCCAACAAAGTCTTCAATGCTAGTATAACTCTACTATATGCATAAATTGGATATGCCTACTTCTGGTGTGAGTTGTGTTGAGTATTTAGAAAACCACTTCAACCATGACATCCATGTCTAAAAAACACTCTCATTTACATGTATATTTAATTTCACCCATTGAGTTTTTCTTGAATGATCTATGGGGTTTTCTTGTGATAATATTAAACAAAAGATTTCGTTCATTAACGAGCTTGTGCCCCTCCAATGGTTCTCATACTAAGCAACCAAACTTGATGACAAAGTTTGTGTTGCCACAACATTGTTGCTACCTTCAACCAATAGAGAACCAAACCACTAAAGATGCCTAAAAAGGAGCTTGAGGTGAAGATAGAAAACAAAGAAAAGAACATGCTACCCAGGCGGAAGCTCAACAATTGAGAGAAGAGGGTGAGTTAAGGAATGTAGAGAGCAGAGGGAAAAGGCCAGTGATCTAGCTTGCATAGAGGTGAGAGTAGAAACAACATGAAAATGCAACTACACTGTAGCAATGTCACTACAATCACATCAAGAGATCAACTACACCTCACTATATTAAAAATGGAAGGTTAAGAGCCAAGAAAACAATTAAATTTCAACATCATTAGCTCATGCCAAATTGGATTGGTTAAGTCACAAAACACATGGCAAGAACCAGTGCATCTTAATGGTGATTGAATTCCATTATAGTCCAACATGGAGAGGCTGGCGAGAGCAATGCCTACAAACAACTCCAATATTTAAAAAGAAGTCGTCATTAAAAACACAATCTTCTCCAAAATCTTAAACATCATTTCACCACAAGCAACTCCAGTGTTCGAAAGAAAGTCGCCATTAAAAACACAATCCTCTCCAAAATCTTAAACATCATTTCACCACACAGTTTCTAGATTACACTAATATCCATCACATGACAATCACTACCAAAATGGTATAAAATTGTGACTCATAATATGTTGTGTCCAAATTCATCATGCTCAGTCTTTGGGAAAGTCATCAAAACACATCCTAACTTATTCTTTCTCGATGGAAATAGAACAATGCACCCTCTCACCTAACAGGTCCTATCTCACCTCATATACCCACTTGACATTTCCCATCACACCCCATACTCATACGGAGCTTATATCCATTAACTTTAATCATAAACTGGTCCAATTATGTAGATGATGCATAGAACTCCCAAAAGAGGAATTAAACAATTTAAAATCCGTATTTACGGATTGTTTAAATCATTACGCAAATTAACAATACATACATTATTCATGACTGCTACCGTTGCGTGTTTTACTACATGTCTTTAATTTTATATTGAAGTCGGTGAGAGTTTCAAAGTCGTGTATTAATAGTTTTAGTCAAATTAAACAGATGCTCCTCGGCCCATTCAACATAATCTGGCTTGTTTCCGGAATCGTATTTATAGATAGACTAAGTCCAAAAGATTCCGGACATTTAAAGAATAAAATGTTTATTTAGTTTAAGAATAAGTTTTTTCCACTTTCTAAAGATGCCGGGAATTCAATTAAGGATGGGCTAATAATTTAAGTGGATGTTTTCAGTTTGGCATCAATGAAATTGAAAACGATATCATTACCAAGTTTTCAATTTTTGTGGTTTTTTTGATGGGATTATATTTATTAAACCATTGCAGTTTATTATTTATTATTGGTTATTTAGTTTAAATATAGTTAAATTGGAGTCTAGATTACTCACAGGGTATTTGGGAGATTTCATCAATTAAAGACTTGATGAAAAATTGGATATGGAAGTGAAAATGTTGTACTAAAATGGTGGTTTTTGGTGAGCACCTTACATCATTGGTTGTAATGAAGATCTATAACTTTATTTCATTAGCAGTGTAATGTGTTAAAATGCCAAATAGTCCAAAACAATAACTAATCGATTTATGTTGATGATCTTGTATAAACATGTGTTTCTAAGTATGTAGAAAGTAACTTATATAACTTTCATTCTTTCTAAATATATAAAAAATATTATTTTATAATTAAAAAAAAAACCTTAAATTTTATATATTGTTAAATTTTAAATAATATTATTTATATGGAAAAAAATAATGTTGTGAAAGTAATATTTTCATTATTTTATATAAAATATGAAAAAAAATTATAATCAATTTATTAATATTAATAGAAAAAAAATATTATAAACTATTATTTCATAATTAATATAAAATGTAAAAGGGAAAACAATTTGATTACTCAATAGTGATATTAATTAATATAAAATTTGAAAATGTATTATATTTTTTTATAATTAATGTAAAACTAAAAATAATTAAAAAATATATTAAACAATAATACTAAATTTGTAAAATGTATATTATATAATAAAATTTTTATTATTATAACTTTATATTTTACAATTTTATTTTAAAAATGATAGTAATAACAATTTTGAAATTTGTGTTATTTTAATATTATTATGGTAAAAAACTAATCAATAGCTGTGAACTGAAAATAATTCATTTATGTAAAGGAAATTGCAAGAACATGTATTTAGATTTGAAATATAAAATGTGTCACTTTTTTGCATTTTGTAAAACATATTTTAAAAAATATTTTTATTGTAAGATTTAAAATACAAAATTCAACACTTAGCTCATAATTTTGTCAAAAAGATTAAAACAATTTTTTGTCATAAACCTTACTATTTTGAGAAAATGTTGCAAATCAAAAACAAGTTAAATAATAATATTAATTTTTTTTTTATACAGTATATATTTTTCTGTTATTATAACATTTATCTTTTTTAAATTTTATTTAAAAATTTAAATAATACCAACTTTGAAGCTTGTGTTGTTCCAATATTAATATGGTAAAAAGCTAATCAATATCTGTGAACAAAAACTAATCCATTTACATAGAGGAAATTACACAAACATGCATATCTAAATATGTAAAAAATATATATTTTACAACTTAAAAAATTATAAAAATATGTTTAAAAATTTCAAAAAGTGTCTGGCATTTTGTAAAACTTATTTTAAAAACATATTCATATTGTAAGATTTAAAATAAAATGAGAACTTTATCTGCTCAGAACTTTGTCTAAAATGCTTTAGATAAATTTTCTACCAATTACAACACTCACACTTTGCACAAAAAAAACATAATTACCACCATATATAGTAGGGAGTTTCACTCAAATAAATGGTTGTACCATATGATAAAAATATCTATAAAACCAATATAGTCAACCTAAGATATAATTATGATTGTACCATATGATAACAAGATCAATAAAATCAGTGTAATCAACCTAAGAAACAATTATTGTTGTACCATATGATAACAAGATCAATAGAACTAATGTAGTCAACCTAAGAAACATTTTGAGGTTCATAATTCATGCATGTACTCTCCCCATTAATAATGAATTTAAATGGATTGAAAATGCTTAAATGTTGTGTTAATTCATTTTAATAAATTTGTTAATTTTGCATACTAAAAAATTGATTAAAATATATGTTTTACACCTTAAATGTCATATGAAAATATCATTGTAAATAAAGGTGATTGAATATTATAGTAAATATTATGATAAAATAATTTATATATAAATAAAAATAATGTAACAGCTCTTGAAAGCATGAAAATGTGAAATGACATCAAAATTGACATTTATTTTTAATTAGGCACACATAAATTACACCGAGAAAAACAATGCAACATATTACAACTAGAAGGGCTTTCTTTTTTCTTTGTTTCTTTTCCTTGTGACTCGATGCAGGAGGTGAAGGAACAATATTCTCGTATCATTTATAAGCATTCCTCTCTATGTGGATACCCAGACACAGATTGGACTCAAAATTTTCACAAATTTCTCAGGTTCTTGGTTCTGTTATGTACTTTTAAAAGATGAGATTTAAAGAAATGCATGAAGAGAGACACCTTGTGAAAGTCAAATTGGAACAGTGGGTCGGTGGAGAAACATAAGTGGTTGGGTACTGATGCAATGGGCATACCAGAGTGGCACAAAGTTGAATGGGTAGGCTACATCAACGAGTTAAAGTTGATGGGCATCATTCTACATGTACAGGGGAAACAAGACTCCATGGAGTGGGGAGAAAGCCTTAAGAAGGGGGAACCTATGGTTAAAGAAATATACCACAACCTACCTAGAGAGAGAAAAAATTCAGTGTGACGATTGGACACACAGAATATGGAAATGACAACTTCCTCTCAAAATTAAATGCTTTTATTGGTTAGTAGCTGATGATAGAATCCTTACCTGGAGAAACATGCATAAAGGAGGGTTTTATGGACTAGGCATGTGTCAGATGTGAAACAATGAAGTGGAAGATACATGCCACTTACTGCTGATCTGTACACATGCAAGAGAAGTTTGGGAAGGCTGCAAGAATTCTTTGCAGATTGGAAAAATCATGCATCAACATAATCTTAGAGAATGCTTCCAGGTTGGCATGAAAATTTAAAAAAAATATAAACACATCCCCCTTATTATTACATGGATAATATGGAAAAGCAAAAATGAATTTTTATTTGAAAAAAAACACGTAAGGGTTAGATAAAATGTTATAAAGGCCATCACAATCTTCAATGAAATTGGAAAATATTTGAAGGTTAAGAGAAGCAGGACACACAAGTAAAAGGAAGTGTGGCATTCTTTTTCGGTCAGATTCTTTGATGGAGCATGCAGGAGGAGGGAGTGTGGTTGCAGGGCGGTTATCTATATGTCCCCGAATATACACTTTCAATTTTGGTGGGAGGGAGGGCAGGGAACAAAAAACAATGTGGAGATAATGTCCCTATGGGGAGTGTTGACAATGGCCAAATGGCTCAATATTCAGAAGTTTACATTCTTCGGAGATGCAAAAGGTGTAATAGATTGGGGACCAATTATTTCACAAAATTTTCCCTACCGATCCTCAAAATCTGGATGAGTAGCACCAGAATGACGATCAACAAATTCCAGGAGGTCCAAGTGCAACATATCTATCGAGAACAGAACTGGAGGGAAGATATGCTCTCAAAAATAGGGATAGAAAAAGTCACAGGTAATATTTTCTTTACTGAATTCTTACAAGGAAAATTGATCAATGAAGGATAGGTCAGCTTCTCATAATAACTATCAAAGATCTTAATCAAAGCATTCAAAAAGAGATGACTGGTCCTTTCAATTATAAATGACGGAAAGGAAGGACAAAGAGGAAGAAGAGCAGAGAAAAATGACAAGGATTGATGACTATGATCGAAAATAGAACAAAATAAGTAGTCTTTTTGTAGTCAAGACCTAACAATTCGACAATCTACAAGATTTCAAGTTGATGTATTTTTTGATGTGTTTAATTTTGTTACAAAGATACAATAGTATATGTACAATTTTGACCATAGTTAGGATGTAATAGCTCTCTTACAACATTTTGTGTTTCTGCATCAACGCTGAAAAAAAATCTCTAGACAATGGTGGAAGGTGGATGAGAAGAAGTTAAAGTTGTGATGTATGTATTGTCATATTTAATATAGAGTAGAGTTTTCTTTTCTAAAAAGAACAATGGGTCGGTGGACATAGCAATTCTTTGGTGCAAGAAAATGGAAAGTGTAATCAAAGGTGTTTTGTAAAATGAATATGAGCTCATAACTGTAGGGTTGTAAGTGGAAATAATATATCCACATGCAATATAAATGTGAACAATTTTCAATACTTTCCACTCTAAAAAGCAATCATTCCTATTTTGATCAACTGGTTTTTCGTTCATGAGGTCCAACTCAGTTTTAGAAACTAGATTAATAGAGTGGAGTAAGTGTCATATGCGTCACTTGTTAGATGTGTGATTACATAATAATGATACAATAAGAGTGTAGCTAATCAAAATGAGATATCAAATTTTTTCAGAAGCAAAATTTTTTAGAGTGAAAGAAAAAAATGTGGAATTTTTCATAGTTTAAATTGTATTCTTGAATGATATATATATTTTAAGTATACATCAATATTAATTCACATTAAAATATTTTATTCATAACCTATATTGAATATTTTATTATATCCAACATTAAAATAATTTTTTTAACATTTTTGTCTATATATAGATATATATTGAAGTTGATTATCAAATAAGTTGGTTAACATAGATCTTTGAATAATTTATTTAAACACCGTTTTAAAATATTTTTGAAAAATATAAGGTTTAAACATCTTAATCACATATTTATTTTACTTATAATTACTTTATATGAAATTATATTAGGTCATATGGACGACTAATTAAACATGCATAACATTTCTTTCTTTTTATTATTGCTGCCATTTCTTTTCTATTTAGAGAATATTTTATTTTTATTTTAAGAGGGATACTTGTTAACTCCAAGTTGAGTGCATACATACTTACACATTGCCTTCACACTGAGCTATAGAATGAGTCTTTCCGCTAAAAAATAAATTAAGGTAATATTAAAAAATAATAAAATTCAATTTAACATTGAACAATATGAAACTATTTTTTGGTGAAATGTGAATAATATACGTTAAATAAATTAAAAAATATTAATTAATGTGGTTTATATTAACCTATATAAATTTTAATACATATTTTTATTATATATATAAATATATAAATTTATTAAAATATATTTTTAGTATAATAATAAGTTATGTGTCAAGTCCCACTAGCACCACTAGTTGAAGATGGGCCTCGTTAGTAAGGCGACCTAGGATCAAACCTCACTAGGGTGGTTGTGCCGTATGCTAGGGGGAGGAGGCATGCTAAAAAATGCAGTCAACATGGGGCTGGTGTGGCCCAAACCAGGCATGATTCGAAGGTGAATTTGATGGATTATATGCCCCTGGATCACTGCTCCTCAAGCCACAGGTCAAGCCTGAAGTAGATCTCAAATTCAGATGAAGAACAAGATGCTCTAATGTAAATATTTTCAACTATTCTTAGTTTGATTGAAATATCGAGAGGAATGGTTTCTTCGATATTCGAGAGGTTATTTTCGGTGTCGATCTCATGAATGGAGACATAATTCATAAAGGCCTCGATTAAATTAGGTAGATACATGCCACTTAGATTATTCTCAATGGAATCGAGTAAGGAAGAAAGATGATGATGCTTTTCCCATGACGTGTTGTCTGACATCATGATCTCCATGATACTTTCATCAGTTTAGAATATACATGAGAAAGGATCATAGGACGTGCCATAATCAAATGATCGATCTATCGAATTGATCGAAGAAAAATTATGGGTCGCACAAGCTAAGTAGATGACTTCATAATCTTGCTCAACGGGGCTTAGTGGCATCCAGTCAACAAAAATTTGGATGTCAGTTTCACCTGGTGCAATCCATGGATCGTAGAGGATGATATTATATTGATATAAGAAACCGAAGGTGGGGAGTTGGAAGGGGGAGGAGGAGGGAGTGAAAAATTCCCCATAAGTGATGAATCCTTTAGTAATCCACATCTAACATGCTGATAGGAATGTATGGCTTCCCCTACAAGAGGGACACTTTGAGTAACATTGGACACAAAGGAAAATAATTTGAGTTGATCTATGGCCATGATCCCACCTTTATGAGGAAAGGTGATCGTCTGGAATTAAGTCAAAACAACGACAACCATAGCATAAACCCATGTACACCCCAGTAGAAGATTATAATCAAGTGGTCAGTCAATAACTTCTACTTCAATGGACACGAATTTTCCCCCAAGTTCTATTCGGAGGGAATTCAAAATCCCACATGGTTTATATGTCCTTCCATCAAAGGCTTTTAATGTGGTGGTTGATTGATTGAGTTGAGGTGAATCAATTGCCTTCCAACAAGAGATGGACATGATGCAGGTGGAGGCTCCCTCATCCACAATAGAACGATGAATGCTTTTACCATTTATAGTGACCTTAATCATAAAAGCTAACTGAGCTAGAAGCTGAGGGGTATAGGTTGGAATCCGATGGGTCCATACATCCAATAAATGACAACAAGGCTTTCTTTTGGGCAGGGAAATTTTGCAATAGCTCAAGGGTTGACATAGATTATGGAGACTAAGCCAAGTATTCAACTACATTATAATTTTATGAAACTCTTGAACGAGGGTTGTAAGAATACTTATGAATAACACTCTTTAGAGGTTTGATAGTAAATTTTGGAGGAGGAACAAAATTAGATGAGGTGGGTGCTGAACTGGTAGGTTGATCATTAGCCTCACCATTCAGCGGATTCGCATTACCATAGTATTTATTTTGAGTGGCCACCAAAACATCGAATTTCAACTATGAGGAGGAGAGCATCAAACTGTGTTAGAGGAAGAGGGGTCCCAGGCAATCATATGAGTCTCTTGATTGGTAAAAAAGGTGATCAACACAATGGGATAAGTGGACGATTTAAGAAACTTATTCACTTTAGTGCGGTGCGGACAATCACATGTAAAGTGATCCTCATTGGAAATAAAGCATAGGTATAGAGGATTTCATTTCTCATCGGAATATTAATTTGTTTGTTTATCTTGCAGTGAGGAGTATTTAATTTTATTACCTTTAACTTTCTTCTTACTTTCAATTTGTTTTTGAGATTTTCCCTTATCAGATGAAATGAAATTTATCTTCGTAGTAGAAGCTGCAGGAGGATGGGATTGGGGGTTTTGGGTAGGAGCGACGAGAGCAATACCAGATGGTTTACTCACCAACTACGAACTGGCAGGACCAATAATTCCATCAGCGGCATGAGATTCTTTGCCTGGTGAAAGAGGAACAATGTTTGAAGGTCTTAAAGAATTTGGTATATTATGATAGAGCGTGCACGATTAGGTATAAACCAAATCTAAATATTGAGCATGAGTAATGACTTGCTATTCAGTGATGACTCCACCTTTGGCCACATATTGTTTTATAGGAGATAACAGAGATTTGACAAACCATTCTACCAATAATTGATTTTGAACAAAGTTCTTGACCAACTGACGATGACACCTCCACTCATGAATGTGATATGAAATGTAAGTGGAATTTGATTGCTTTAAGCTATTCAATAGTTCAGTTCTAGTTTTTTATCTGATGGGTAGCTGGAAATGTGTGAGGAAGGTGGTGGATAAGGTGTTGAAATCATGAAACGACGCTCTAGGTAACTCAATATACCATTTAGCTACAGTACCTGTAAGCGTTCGCTGGAAAAAACAAAGTCGAATGGAATCATCATTAAGGGAGTTGGATGAACACCATAGATGATACATCATGAAATGTATTGATGGGTATACTCTATGATTCCCATTGAATTTTGGGATATCAGAAGGAAACTTGGTGGGAATGATCGGCCATCATGGCGAAGAGAAATGGGGTCGTTAGTAATTCGAGTTAAGTAAGGTAATTCAAGAGTAGTGACAAAAGGAAACTATTGATTAAAATCCGAGGGAGGTGATTTAGGTAAGAAAAAATAACCTAAGAAATGAGCAATTCCATTCCTGGATAAGGAGAGTTCTAATAATAAGGAACCTAGTTACTAGGATATGGAAGATGCTGATAACCAGCATACAAGTGAGTTTGATGCCCAGCCTTAGGATGATGATAAAGTTGCTGGAATGGATGGGTATGGATTTTCTGGCCTTGAAAAGGTGGGTGATGTGGTCCATACTTTTTCCCGATAATGTTTTTTTCTACACCCTGGTATGTTGAGTTGGATTGATACTATGCCAACTTTTGAAGAATCTGACCTACCAAAACTTGAGTGGCATTTTTTGCAAGCGATTGAGAAGATGAGGCATGTTGTATAGTTTTACTAAGCAGTACTTGGAAAGAACTATATATCGTTGGAATAAGCTGTAAAGGTTGGCTCACGTGTAGTTGAGATTGTTGAGGTGTTTATGGATAGATAGGAATTTGTGATGAGGATGGTTTAGCTTGAGGATTTAGCAATCAATCCCAAACGAATCAGGCTGAATGAGTGAAGTAGGTTTCCAAACACTAGTAGCCATTCCAGGATAAGGTGGATTATAATTAGGTGAGTTTCCATATTGAGATACATGAACAATAGGTTTCCCCCCTACGAAAGGAGGAGAAGATGATGGAGGAAACTGTGATCAAGATGGAAAGTACCCAAGATAAGGAGAGTTAGGCTATTGAGGGTAGCTTTTCCCACTGATTTAAGGGCCGACATGTTGCTCTATTATAGGTGTAGCCGGATGAAGAGGAGAATACTGTGTGGCATTCATAAGATAAGTACCAGACATTATTCCCGAATTTGATGACATGGGAGAGGTCCAAGGACTAGAAGTCGCACCAGAAAATGTACCAGATAATGACTGATAACTAGGTGGGATGGACGGGCCACCATACAAATGATTTTATGGTGGTGTCGTAAACATAGATGAGGAAGAAACACTTGATTTCTAAACCATAAACACAACTTGGGATCTTGAATCAGTTCCAATCATGGTTGACAATCCCAATGAATATTTTTGCGAGATATCTATGGATAGGCCCAAAGAATCAGGTAAAGGAGATTGTGCTAGAGTTTGAAGAGGTGAAAAAGGCTTAGTTTGATAAAAATGAGTTCCTTCCCAATGAATAAGAGAAGAAGGATGAGGCTCTTCTTGAGGGATCTCTTCAATACTCAAAAGTATGTATGGAAGAGATTCACTGTCAAGCCCAATATATATTGGTTCTGTATGGGACAAAGGAAGAGAAGAGGAAGGTTCCGTTGAATCAGGCGAGGATGGTTGAGGTTCCTTAGGTTCAATGACCTCAGGAAACAAAGTGTATAACATAGGAAGGTCAAGTTCAATGTCCTGAGATAATAAAGTTTTGGGTACTTTTGTTTCAATTGTGTCAGTGTCACCAACAAGAATGGATGTAATCTTGGGTTCAAAACTAAAGGGAATAGATGGTTCTGGCTGATCGGTATCAAGAGGAGGGCGATGAGTAGTGCCTCAAGTTCATGCTTTAGTAGTTTGTGTTTTTGTAGGTTTTTTACGTAGGTTAGGAGTGTTAGACACCTATAAAATTTGTTATATAAAATGGTGGCTAAATCATTTTTCAATCCTTCAAGAAACAAGTTTTATGCCAAAATTGTTAGTTCTTGAAGTCTTAAGAAGACAAATTATCCTTCAGAAAAATTTCACTGTTGTTTCCCTCATTTTTCCTCAAATAAATCTGCTATTTACCAAAGGAAAAGACTACTGAAAAGTTCCATTTTCCCTTATTTCCCTTCTCCTTTTACCTTCTTCATTTCATTCATAAAACATTTCATTTACCCCTCATTCTCTCGAAATTCCCTTTAAACCTTTGAAAATTCCTTTGGAAGGTTTAAAAACCCCTTGTTCCCCTTCTACCGAAAGCCAAAAAAGTAGTGAAAACCTCTCATTTTGGCCTAAAAAACTCATTTTTATACTAATGCCTTAAGCCCCTTTGGCCTTAGCCCCCAACTCCTTTTTCACATAAAACCGGGGCTGTGACCCACTGTTAAACCCCCATCACGCAATCGCAATCGGAGCATCCCAATTGTGCTTTTCCTTTTTTGCTTTCTGTTGGGGTTCCCATGTTTTGGCCAGATTAGCAAGACCAAAAGATGAGACAACATCAAACCACTTTCAGACCTCAGGATCTAGCCCTCCTAGGTCCAGAGAGGGATATCTCTATGATATGTCAAAGGTATATGACTTTGAAGCTCAATGTTAAGATGTTAGGATAGTTATATGCACAAGGTTTGTTTGTTTGATTTGTTTTGATTTGGTTGTTGGGAATCAAGAATGAAGGGTTCAATATAAGGCAAGGCAAGGCAAAGAAGATTTTAGGAAAAGAGAGGTAAATTCAGATAGTATTCAAGACCATTGGGAAAATGGAGTCAGGAAAGGGTTTACTTGTTGTTCAATATGCAGGCTTTCAGTTGGGCTAGTCATCTAAAGCATTGGATCCTAAAATGATAGGTGGAGTGAAACAATCAGGGAATAAAGTGAAAGAATGAGGGTAAACCAATTTCTTTCTATAGATCAGGTCAGAGGTCATTTAACTCTAGACCTGCTTGGACATACTCTTGGGCAACTCTCAAAGAAGGGCAAGGAACAACTTGAGGGAACTTAGATAGGTTTAATTAACTGAAAAGGATCCTAGTGAGACAGAGACAGAGTTATACCCTCCCAGTGTTCCCAATTCATTCAACTAAACTCTAACAAGAACATCTAAGAAGCAGATTCATTAACTCATACATCAGCTAGCAGGCAATAACATCCACTACACTGGTTAAATTAACTGAAACTAATTCTTAGAGAACATATTTAGCAGAAAAACATTAAGGCAAGGAGAGCAGAAGCATAGGGTGCCTAACAAGGGAAAATCCTATGCCATATTTCTGATGCAAGCCAGAAGAACTGAACAGGAATGAAATAAAACATAGAGACAAAAAAACATCACCGCAACTTTAGATCAGGATCCAAATAAATGTGCTTGTCATATTAAAAACAACACCAATCAAGTACAACATCATCAACAACTTGATATCAGTCTGAAAACCTTCCTCAGCCTATCTTACAACTTCACACAGTGAACACGCCTCAAGAGAAACAGCTACAATTCTCAGATATCTCATCAACAACCTTTACAATAATTTTCTCATGAGTTTTATAGCTGAAGAGAAGAAGAGGAGGTAGGTAGAAAACTAAATGCAGCATTAACACTCAGAAGAGGAAGAGGGCCAAAGCCCATTCTGTTTTAAACTCTGAGCATTAATCTCTGGCACTCTTTGGAGGAAAGAATGGTCTTCGTCGGGCTTCATTAACTCTAGGTATGTCTCTGATGCATTCTGGTTTGCTGTACTCTGAAGTACCTATGGTGAGTAAACAACAAGTAAATAAATGACTGAAAAGTCTGCCATACTTGTGAAACAAATGCTTTGATAGCCTGGGACTGTAGTCAGGGTGGAACTTTCTTCAGGAACACGGTACAGTCTGAAAACAATATGGGCGTTTGGTCCTTTAGGGAACGGACAGGCTGCGGATGTGAAACCCTGTGTTTTGATTGCATCGGGAAGGAATTTGCAGGGTCAAACTCTGCATAGTGTTCAGATATCCTCTCGGGTTCTTCTCTGTACTTTTGAACTCTAAAGAGATCTTTCTTTGGCTTTGCACCGCTGTAACAATGATAATGAGCCATGGCGGCATTTCACCGCTCGTACTCTGCAAAACCCACAACTGAGTTGAGAAATCAAATGTATGGAAGGGAGGATGAGGCGGAGACTCATGAAGAGGTGGTGCAGCGGTGGTGGTGAAATGGTGGTTTTACATGAAATGATGGTGAAAATTCATTGAAATGGTATTAACAACGAACAAATAGGGTTTGATGGTAGAATGCATGTGGACCGTTCGATCGTGGTCTGGAGACAAAGATCAACAGCGGAGATCAACATAGCGGGATGGCTTTATGAGAATGGATGAAACGAACATGAAATATTTACTTTAATGTAAAACCCCAAAACTTTGGTTATGATGAAAATACAAAGAAATGCGATGAAAATACAATGAATCGCGATCGTATGCGGTGGGACCCAACATGGTGGAGGGCAATTAGATCTGAGCCGTTAGATCTTCAGATCCAACAGACGGTCAAGATTAAGTCGGATAATCGTAATCGCAATGGATGAGAGGGATGCACATTTTATAATTTGCGATGCGATTGGGATGGGAAAGCGATGACCGTTGGATCTACACGGGGATCGACGGTGGAGATGTGGAACGGGGGATCGCAATCGGAGGGGACACAAAGGGGTGGCATCATAGTTCTTCCGATTGCGATTGGGTAGAGACATGCGATAGCTGTCGGATCAGCGGGGAGATGGACGGCCAGGATCTAATTGGGAGATGGTGTGATCGAGAATCAGAGGGAAGGACTTGTGATCGCGATCGGAAGGGAGTTGCGATTGCGATGATCGGAGGGGAGTTGCGATCAATCGCATCGCAAATATTTGCGATGAACCGATCGGGGGACTTAACCAAAACACTGCGATTACAAAGATTTGCGATTAGCACGGGCCATCCGATCTGCGTGGGAAACAACGGTGGGGGACTGGCCTGTGAAACCCGGGACCTGGGGGGGACAGGAGGTGACACACATCACAGTTCTGATTGCGATTGGGGCGGGGAGTGTGACTAGCGCTCCGCCGTCGGATCTTTACGATAGATCAACATCATAAAACGCATCGTGGGACTTGTATAACAAACAATCGCATCAGAGTTTTTCGATGTTACAAAGGATTTTGCCCCTCTGACAACTTCCGATTGCGATTAGCGCTCCAGACTTAAGCGCTTGGTCTTGGCGCTCGGGCACATGGGGGAAGTGGTTTTAAGGGGGCTGGCAGGAAAGGGGCTAGGCCCTATTATAATGTTTAAAAGTGGGTTTTTCGGTCCTTTTTCAATGAATTTTAAAGCCATAGGAGGGTAACGACAAGGGAAGGAAATGGGAATTTGGCTAGACAAAGGGTAAGGGTAGAGTTTTAAGGGGATTTTGGGGAGATTTAGGAGAGCTAAAGGAGAAATTTTGGGATGGAAAGGGAACTTAGAAAAAAGAGGAAAAAAGGATAAAGTGGGGGAATCCTACAGAGATACAAGGGGCGAATAAAAACCTTTTGGAGCATAATTTTTATCTGTAAGGCTCATTGACATCAGGACAACAAGGGGGAAATAGTCAAAGGCAGGGAACATGAAAATGCTTCAAGGATGATGTGTTTTCAAGGGAAATGCATTCCTTAAAGGCTCCTAAGACATTCTAGCCCCTTGCTTGCTTGTCAAGGAATTCATAAGGGGCTAACACTTTCAAAAGTTTCTGATGCGATTGGCCCCTTTTCCTTTAAAAATCCCCTAACCACTTCCCCACCATACAAACCCACGCCCAAGACCAAGCGCTGAGGCCTGATTGCGCAATCGCAATCGATAATTCCTTTGTGTCTTATTACCTTTCACTTGTAAAAATTTTCGATTGCGATTGAGCCTTTGTGTATTAAAAATCCTTCCCTGATACAAACTTTCCTTTGTATTTCGTTAAAAAACTCACTTTCCTATGTTTTTATAAAGTCCCGACGGTTCATTGGTTGGGCGAATACCAACCACTAATCTAAAACCGATCAACGGTCTTCGGGGTCTCGCATCAGAGTTTTCCATTGGATGCATTTAATTAGTTTATTTCCCCCTTCTGATTGGTGACCTTGCGATGGTTTCCCAACCATCGATCTGATCCGCCATACCCAGATCTAACAGTCCACATTGCTCCATTCCAAAGCCCATTCCTCCGCCTTTTTACCTCCACAGTTAAATCTCTGCCGTCGATCTGGTTCTAAAATCAACGGTCCTTGTTCAATCGCATCGTGAAAACCATTGCGCCTTTCCTCTCTCCTCCTCTAGTTGTGATCATTGCGATTCAATCTGGACCATCGAATCCACAAGAGCTGATGGCCCAGATTAATCAAAACTCCACCCATTTTCCTCTGCTTTTGTCCCTCAGATTCATTCCTAACCGTCGATCTCTCCAAAGATCTCACGGTCCACATATAATCGCATCGCGATTTTTCTCTGTGCCTTTCCTCTCTCCCCCGCCGATTGGCAATCCCGCGATTAGATCTGGGACGTCCATTTCATACATCCGACGGTCCAGATTGAAGCTTGAAACCCTTTGTTAAATTCATAAAACCTCACTGTATAACGTTTTCAGTGAATACCCACTGTTGATCTCTGCAGATCAACGGCCCGCATTGACCCAAACTCTGCACGACCCTTGCCTCGTATTTTATTTCATTAACCCCAAGATTAAATCTAAGCCGTAGATCTGTTCCATCCAACGGTCCATATTTAACCCAGTAGGCCCAACTCATTTGGGACCTACCGCCCCCATTGATAAATCCTAGCCGTTCATTCCCTGATCTAACAGTCAAGATTAAAATCGCCTTGACCCTGCCCCACCTTTTTTCACCCGTGCATCTCATCGCCATCGCGCTCTCCTCACTACCGTCCGATCTGATGCCCCAGATCTGACGGCCAGCACGTGGTTTCACGTAATTTTGAGTTCGATGGTTAATGTTTTAAAATTATGCGATATGGGTGGTTTTAAAAAGCCACGTGTCAGTCGCTAATGCATATCGCTTTCAAAAAGGCAAAAACACCTTTCCTCCTTTTCATCGTGTGACACCAGTGGTTTCTTTGGCCGAAACTACTTTGCCCCATTTACATTACATCCCCTCATTTTTAATCTCCATCGTTGATCTCTGAGATCTAATGGTCCTAGTTTAATCTCGCCCTCCACCCATCCTCCAAAGGGATGTATAAAGGAATCTCCACCGTTGATCTCTGTTGCCTAATCAATCCAACGACCCATAATCTTCCCAAAACCCCAATTTCATTTAACTCTGTTTTACCCCTTGCTAAACGTTTTTCTTCCATTTTTATTACATTTTCCTCCATTTTTCATTATAATATGACCCCTTCGTATTATAAAACCCAGATTAATCTCGACTGTTGATCAATATTCATCTACGGCATGGACTTAATCCTTCGTTCACCCCTCCAACCACCTCTCCTTTTGAACTTAGCGAGCAATCTTCGTCGTTGGATGCTTTCATCCAACGGCTGCGCTCTAAACCTAAACTTCTGAAGTAATCTGAAACCTTCCCCGTAGGATTTTTTCTAATTTTTCTTTGTTATGCAGGTTTTAATGGTTTTTTCAATTGTCTTAAAAGAGAATTGAAGGCAGGGGATGACGATCCCCCAGGCTTTTTTGCGTAAAGGAGATCATTCTGCAGGGTTTCCCATCAAGGTTTATCAGTGCCTCATGAGCACTGACGCCATTATAAAACCTCTGTAACGCCTGCACATCAAAAAGACACAGTAAAACTTAATCAAGCAAAGAGTATCAGTGTTAAAGGATCTAGTCACAATAGAGATGAAGAATTGAAGATTGTTTACGCAGTTTTGAGGGATTACGGCCTAAATCAACTATCTAAAAACCTAATCCACTCAATTAAACACAGTTTGAAGAACAAAAGATAGGAAATTAGGCCTAATTAAGCCTAACACACAGAATTAAAACAAATTGACAGTGTTTAAAGAAAAACAATAATATCTATCAGTCCAAGAAGCCTCCACTTCCACATCAGAGGCTAATTGAATCCTCTCAGCTAACAAAATCCACCTGTAGCCTCAAAGCATTCAAAAGAGGCCTAGTTATTATCAGAACAGAATATATTCACCTCAAGACAGCTAAATAGTTATTTCAAATTAAAGAAACTTATTACAACTATCAACAGAGTTATTACAACGATAAGAAATAGCCTTAAAAGTCAAATATTTTTATCCACTAAACCTCGAAAGTAGAACAGATTTATGACATAGAGATATAGATTGAATGTATTCTTGCCTTATGCCTTACATGGTTTTCAAGGCAGAGAATTGCATTAACTGTAGAATTAATGATACTTGAACCCTAGAAATATTTCCACCTCCTCATTTTCCTATAAAATCTTATTGAGGAGCACATTGTAAAGGGTTGGTTGCTGAAATTTGATATATACTTGTGCTCGAAACTTTCTACATGTAAATAGTGTTCATAGGCTCTTGAAGCTCTTTTTGTGATCAAATAAGTTAGGCTAAGAAGAGAAGATGATTGCTGTACTGAAACATTGGACTTGAAGAATGTAACTGGATTGACATCAATATACAAGCTGATTCTTGGGATCCTGGTCTATATCGTTGGTGAAGTACTTCTTTTTGTGTTATTGTTTTCCTTTCATGTATGCAATTTTGTCCACTTATTCTTTGATAAGGAACAACAAACATAGAGTTAGGATTTACTGTTTACAGTACCCTTCTCTGATTGATAAGCTTTATCTCAATGTTTTCCTCCAAATTGTGTGTTTAAGAAGGTCTTAAGTTAAGTGTAAACATTATCAAGGAATGTTGGTTTGTCCTTGTCTTGATGTGCAAAGCTTGAAAAGAAGTTCTTGAATGATATTTTCATTATATACTCAGTAGAGTTAGACTAGGAAATTTTATGGTTTGCCTTGTCTTCTAGTTCTTTCTTCAAAGGTAATTCTAAAAGTTTCCCTAAGAGTATGCTGAAAGCAGTTTAGATTTAAAATTATCTTATCTGATCTTAGGCTGCACTTTGTTTTCTTATCTGTTTTCATCCCTTCTGAAAGTAATTATGTGGATTACTGGTTTGTTTGTCTGATAAGTTAGCTTTAATACAAGCTTGTCCAAAGACATCTATGGTTAGCCCTGTCCTTTGGTTGGTTTTAAACAATTACTTAAAAGGATTTTCTTGTTTGGAAAGATTGATAAATCCTAGTTGAAATTATTGTCTTTTTCCACCCCTTCAACACTTTTATTGTTCCACTCCATCATTTTATCTAAAATCTCTTGTGATATAGATGACTTGCCCCTTCGACCACTCTTGAAATTGTTGCACAATTAAAACCTTTTATGACTCCATAGCCCAATGGACTAAAAAACAACGTCATATCTATCCTATCAGCCAAATCTTGTTCTGATTCCTTATAACTTCACCCCTTTGAAACTCTTTCATTTTAGGACTTTCCACTCAACTAAAAATCATGCTCAACCATCCAAAACCAAACAAAAACCTTGTTCTTAATAACTAGCCTAATATCACACATAAAAGCCTTAAAGATAAATCAATCTTTGCACTTATAGAGAGATCCCTCTCTGGATTCAGGAGGGCTAGATCCTAGAATCCCAAAGTGGTTCTAATGTCCTCCCTACAGTTTTAGTCTTGCCAATCTGTTGAAATTACAGGGAGCTAACATTTCTGGCGACTCCACTATGGATTTCTGAGTTAGTGAGAATCTAAGTACACCTTAAGACTCCAGAAATCCCTTGATTCAAGAACATTTGGTATATTAGCCAGTTGAGCCACCAGGCTAACATTTCTGGCGACTCCGTTGGGGACTGAGTCAAATTTCATCTTAGGTACCCTTAAGACTTCATAAAAACCCCTTGAGTAGACGTAGCCCTCTTCAAGCACTACCAAACAAATGGTAATCATGATACAACTTATTTAAATCAATGACAAAACTAAGGAAACCTTAGGATTCTCATAAGAGCTTATCAAACCTTGAAGGATTAGCTAGCTTAGCCATAAGAGTAGAATTTCTCTGTCTCATCACCATAGCTAAGTGTTGAAACATATTTAGGACACTCTTAGAACCCATATGACTGAAAAAACTCAGAAAACCCAAAAATATTTCAGATTGGTATTTAAATAAACATGGTGGTGGACCATAAATCATTTTATCTCCAAAAGAGCTAAAATTTTCCACCTGGTGACTCCACAATCCTAAACAGACCTTTAGACTCCACTAGGAAAACCCATTATCATCATAAAATCATTTAAACTCAGTTAAGAGGACTTTATGATTAAAGTTTTCTTATTTAAAAGATCAGTTAGCCTCTTAAAGACTGTCATATTTGGTTAAAATTTTCTTATCAAGATTGGGTCTAAAAACGTAGCATAGTGGCTCCTAGAAAGATCCATACAAAAGCCTATCCTGACCCAAACCCTCCTGAGATAGTTGATAACCCTGAAAGAATACTCAGGAAGTCTCCTAAGGCCAAATCTTCAACTATTTTCAGATCACCCCATAGAGCTAGTTCTATTTCTGAAAACATTGCAGCTCTACAAAAATCACAAGTTGAATTAAGAAATCCATTTAGAACTAGTTCACTTGATGATTTAGATCGGCTAGATTCAGAGTCTTCACTTTCATCCCCAGATAGAAGTGAACATCCTGGTAGTAGAAAAACTACACCACCTGATTTACATTTCCTACATAATTTTAGTTTCTCTCATCCTAGATCAACTCAACAATCTCTTGTTGGTCCATCCACATCTGTTCTTCATACATCCACTATCCAAACCACTCCATTCCAACCCATTTTCCCTCTTGTCAGCCCACCACTTGTAAACCCCCACTTTTTCCACAACCCCCTATCATGGAAACATGGTATACTCCCCTAGTCCTTCCTTTACCTCTAGTTAATCTCCCACAGGACTATCAGTCCAAGATACCATTGTATGATGCCAGTAATGCTACTACTACTTCACAACATGTGGATAAAATGAATGACTACTTTGACAGAAATGAGATTGATGATGAAACTGTCAAACTTAGACTATTTGCTCAAAGTTTAGGGGGAGAATCAAGAAAATGGTTTAAAGGCTTAACCCCTCATAGTATTAATGATCTCCAAGCCTTCCATTAGTTATTCTTAAAAAAATGGAAAGTTAGGAAGAACCCTCTCCAAATGCTTTCTGATTACAAGAATCTCCACAGAAACACTGGGGAAAGTGTACAAGCTTATTGCACTAGGTTTAACGGTGTTTCTAATGCCCTTCCCCCAGACTTAAAACCGTCGTAGGGCTTAGCTTTAAACAAGTTTCCTAAAGGATTTGATCCTAAGATGGCCTATCAGTTGAGAGAGAGGGATCCTTTAACTCTTGAAGATATGCAAAAAGGAGCTCTTGCTGTGGAAGTTAATTTAATGGAGAAAAGAGCAAGAATGAGGAATGAGAAGAAAGTGTCCTTCAGAGAGGAATATACACCTTCCACATCTAGCTCAAATATGGAAAGAATGATGGAGGAGATGATGAAAAAGATGAGCATACTTGAGAGAGCACAAGAAAGTCAAAACCAATCAGCTCCTCAAAACAGAAATCAAAATCAAAACCAGAATTTTAGGAGAAACCAACCTCACAATAGACCAAGGGAGGATGATCAACATATTACTCCTCCTTTTCATCAAAACTATGTAAGTGAGGCTGAAGAAACGATAGAACCAATAGAGGAAAATGACATAAACATGTTGGGAGTAGATAATGATGATTTTGAAGTTCATTACAATAGAAAACAAGGTCTATACACACCCTATGATGAAAAAAGAGCAGAAGATGAATATTACTATCAAGAAATGGAAAGAGTATGATATTAGAAGTAAAAAGAATCTGGAAACCCCCAAAAACAAAACCTCTGAAAATTCTGCAAAAAACAACCCTGTAAATAAACCCAAAATTATAAAACAGAAAGACAAAACAGTGGCTGGAAATTCTGATAAAAGTAAAGAGAAAAGCACTAAAAACAGTGAAAAATAGAGTGCAGATCTTAGCAACGCTAGTACCCAGCTAGTGCTCCTGTTAAAACAATTCTAACCAATATAAATAGAGAAAATCAGCAAGTTGATCTTGCTGATAAAATGGTGGTTAAAAAAGCTAAAACAAACATTGTAAGAAGTCAGCTACCTTTTAGTTTGGAGCAGGAAATTGCCAAGATAAAAATCTCTGTTCCTCTTACCAAATTAGCCACCCAAAATGTGTATAGATCCCAAATTTTGAAGGCTTTTAACATAGAAGAGAATAATGACACTGTCAATCTTAATGATGACCAACCAGAGCTTATATTTGGTCCTAAGATTGAGGGTAGATATCAAGAAGGACCGGTTCCTCCTTTTTATGTTAGTTTAAAGATTCATGACAAAATTTTGCACAACGCTATGCATGATTCAGGGGCCTCTCAAAATTTAATGCCCAAAGTTGTAATGGAGAGTCTCAACCTTGAAATCACTAGACCTTACAAAGATCTTTACTCCTTTGACTCAATCAGAGGGAAATGTTTAGGCTTAATCAAAGACCTGTGTGTAAACTTAGCACAAATTCCATCCAAGTGTTTAGTAATGGATATTGTTGTGACTGATGTACCCCCAAAATATGGTATGATGTTATCAAGATCTTGGGGAGCTAAGTTACAAGGAACTATGAAAATGGATATGACATATGCAACTATCCCTGTATTTAATAAAATTAGAAGACTTTACAGGGAGTCTCATATGCAATACATGGTTACTAGCCAAGAGAAACCGCAAAACTCTCCCCTTTATTCTGTAAATACAGGCCTTGACTCATTTATCCTTTTCAATGATGAAACATTCAGTGAACAAGTGACCTTAACTGAATTAATGGCAGATAGAGAGGAGGAGGAAGACGCGATAGAAGTGTCAAAACAGTTTGCTAAACCAGAAAACTACAGCAAACAAAACACAGGTCTAGAGCTACAAATCTTTCATCCATTGCTTTTAAAAATTGAGAGTGAAGAAAGTAGTCCTCAACGCAATGAAAAACCTGAGGAATTAAAACAAATTCAACAAAGTTCTAATCTTCAAGAACAATCCGAAAGCACACTAGTTGAAGAGGATAATAGTCAAACTGATGAACCCGAAACTAGTCCTCTTTGGAGTATGAACTTCGATGGGTCTTGCACTAAGAGAAATGCTAGTGCAGGCGTTTGGATACATAACATGGGAAATAATCACACTGAAGGCCATTCCTACAGATTAAATTTTCAGTGTTTGAATAACATAGCGAAATACGATTCCCTTCTTTTAGGCTTACACTTGTTGAAGACATTAGGAGCCAAAAGAATAAAAGTTCATGGGGATTTAGAGTTAATAATTAGGCAAGTAAATGGGGAATACAACCCCAAACACCCCAGACTTAGAGCCTATAGGAACGATGTCATGGATTTATTAAAAACTTTTGAGGAATCCTAACTTATTTTTGTCCCAAGAGAAAAGAATATCCTCGCCCACAGTTTAGCTTTCGCTGCTAGAACATGTTTAACACCATTTGAAACCAAACAATGCACAACTCAAATTAAATTCAGACCAGTTGCCCCTGATAACGAGAAATATTGGCAAGTGTTTGATGGAGACAAACGAATAGAAGACTTCCTGCGGTCCAGAAATGAATTTGAACTACCAAGTTCAGATTCAGACTATGAAACAGACTGTCCTAGTGAAGAAAATCTACTTGATGAAGAAGAAGAGTCTCCAGAGATGGCTGATGTAAATGTGTTGTCTAACGAACTTGAAAACACAACAGAAATTAGTTCAGAGTTAGGAAAAGAAGACTTAGAAACTCTGCAGTCTAACAATCAAAGTTTTCCAAAAGGTCTGGTCCCTTCAGAAGAATTATTTGATTTCAATGATGTGGCCAAGAAATTGAAACTGGAGCCTGTTGAATCTGAAGTTGAAGAGTGTAATATAGGCAGTCAACTAAAACCAAAGATGATCAAACTATCTAAAAATTTACCAGCTCACATCAAACTCAAATACATAGAGTTGTTTAAAGAATTTTTCGATGTTTTTGCGCGGAGTTATGAGGATCTGAAATCCTATGACACTGAAATAATTCAGCACAAGATACCTCTCAAGGAAAACCAAAAGCCATTTAAACAAAAAATGCGCAGAATAAACCCTGTTCAGTTACCTTTGGTTGAGAAGGAAATCAAGAAAATGTATGAAGCTGGTATTATTGTCCCTATTAGATATTCAGAGTGGGTGTCTAATCTAGTGTCAGTTAGGAAGAAAACAGGAGAGATAAGGCTTTGTATAGACTTTAGAAACTTAAACAAAGCCTAATTGAAAGAAAAATACCCTTTACCCAAGATGGACCATATTTTACAAAGGGTAGTAGGGTCTAAAAGAATTTCTTTGCTTGATGGCTTCTCAGGGTACAATCAGATTTTAGTACATCCTAATGATCAACTAAAGACAACTTTTACTACACCTTGGGGCACTTTCGTGTATGTGAAAATGCCCTTTGGTTTAATGAATGTTGGTGCTACATTCCAGAGAGCCATGGATATTGCATTCTCGGAAGAATTGGGCTACTTCATCATTATTTACCTTGGCGATGTCACTGTTTTTTCCAAGACAGATGAAGAGCACTTAGAACACTTGAGAAAAGTATTCGAGAAATTCAGAAAGTTTGGGATATCTTTAAATCCAAAGAAAATGTTGTTTGGTCTCCAAGAAGGTAAACTTCTTAGGCACATCATATCAGAAGAGGGGATAAAGATAGACCCAAAGAGGATTGAGGCTATATTGCAAATCACTCATCCTAGAAACATCAAGGAACTCCAATATTTCATTAGAAAGATTAATTTCTTGAGAAGGTTCATAACCAACTTAGCTGAGCTCCTTAGAAACATTACAGACATGATGAAAAAGGAACAAGGTGTTAAGTGGACCTTAGAAGCAAAGAATTTTTTTGAACTGGTAAAACAAGCATTAACCAAAACACCAGTTCTTATAAGTCCTGATTTCACAAAAGATTTTTTCATTTTCTCCTTTGCATTAAAACATACAATGGATGTTGTCCTATTGCAAAAAAATTCAAAGGGACAAGAGAAGCCAATTTCATTTTTTATTAAGGCATTGAGAGATGCTCCTCTAAGGTACAACATTATGGAAAAACAAGCCTTTGCCTTGGTCAAAGCCTTAAAATAATTCAGAGTTTACATCCTGCACTCCCACATAATTTCCTTTGTTCCAAATTCAGCTGTAAAATACATTCTAACACAGGACCCAGATGGCAAGAGAGGTAAGTGGATAGTTGTGATACTTGAATATGATTTAGAAATCAAGCCCATTAAACTCATTAAAGGCCAAGGACTAGCTAGATTAATGGCTGAATCAAATTTTGAAGTTCTTTATATAAATATTATAAATGATTTAGATGAACAAGAGGAACTATCAACTCCCATTATTGAAGACCATTTTGTGAATTCCTCTTGGTATGCTGATATTCTATATGTTTTGCTTAAATTGAATACACCTCCTAGTTTATCAAAAACAAAGGCAAGGTTTTTAAAGTTAAAAGCTGTAAACTACTGCATTGTAGATAAATGTCTTTATTGGAAAAATGAAAGTGGGCTATTGCTAAAATGTTTGCTTGAGAATGATGCAGAGAAGGTTAAGAATGATTTCAATGAAGGAGAATGTGGAGGCCACCTCTACTGGAAGACTACAAACAACAAAATCCTTAGAGTTGGTTACTATTGGCCCACACTCTTTCTAGATGTACACAAGATGATAATTGCTTGTCATAAATGCCAACGTTTTGAAGGAAAAATAAAATTGCTTCCCTTACCTTTGCAACTAATCACTGTTGAAGCTCCTTTTCAACAGTGGGGTTTAGACTTCATAGGAGAAATCCATCCACCCTCATCTGCCCACCATAGATGGATACTCACCGCAACAGACTACTTTATCAAATGGATTGAAGCCATCCCTTCTAGGCAAGCCAATGACTCTGTCATCATAAAATTTATTGAGACTCATATCCTCTCTAGATTTGGTTGTCCTAGGAAGATCATCACTGATAATTGTACTACATTTGGATCCAAAAAGATGGTTGAATTCTGTCACAAATATCAGATAACATTGGGTCATTCTGCTGCTTATTACCCTCAAGGTCATGGGCTGGAAGAATCCTCAAACAAAAATTTGGTAAACATAATAAAAAATTTGCTGGAGGAAAACAAGAAGTCTTGGCACACAAAGCTAGTACATGCAATATGGGCTGACATATTAACACTTGAGAAATCAATTGGGATGTCACCCTACCAGCTTGTGTATGGAATAGATGCAATTTTTCCAACTAGCCTTGGTGTACCAGTTATGAAGCTGATCCAAGAAGTGCAGTTTGAAGACAATGACATGATCAGAAGGATTAATCAGACTATACATCTTCAAAAAACTAGAGAGGAGGTCTACAACAGAGCATTACAAAAGCAAGAGAGCATCAAGAAGATTTTTGATAGAAGGACAAAAGCCAAAAATTTCAACATTGGTGACAAAGTGTTAAAGTGGGACTGAAGGAGAGAAGACAAGGGCAAGCATGGGAAATTTGATAACTTATGGCTTGGCCCTTATCTCATTCATTCTTCTGCTAGTAGCAACACTTATTTTTTGCAGGATTTGAATGGAGCTGAGCTGTTTGGGGGTCCTGTCAATGGCAGGATGCTCAAACATTATTTCTCTTAAACCCTATCATGTTTGGAAGCCTTTTTATCTTTTTCTCATTATAAATATTTCATCCATCATTGCATTCAAAGTTAGAAAAATAAAAAACACAAAAACAATAGAAAGAAAAAAGAGGGCAGATTGTAAAAACAAGAAAGGTACAGCCCCATACCAAAAAAGAGAAACAAAATCTGAAAGTGTGCAAGCTCAAATGCCACTCCTAAAAAACAAACTCCTAGTTAGTCATACTGCCTAATCATGACTAATTAGTTTTAAATTTACTGCTGATAGGTTAGTGAAATTAGATTTGCCAAAACAGCTTAATCTTGGCTTATCAGTTAGGTAGATTAGGATAGAAAAATAAAGGTTCAAACAAGCTCAAAATCCGAACCTAAGATTCAAAAAGAAAGAATGACTCTAATCTATTGAAAATTTGAGTCAAAGATAGAAGTAAACTGGTTCTAATAGGCCCAAAACTTGAACCAGATAACAAAGAAAAAATAGCTCAAACAAACTCAAAAACAGAGCTGAAGAAAAGAGAAGGATGTGCTTAAAACTTTCAGATCTTAAGCCTTCACCATTTTGATTTAATTTTCTGCAAATAATAATCTATGTGCAGCTTGTTTTTATGCCATAGATCAGAAACACGTTAGACTGTTCAATCCTGACTTGGCTGCTTTTTAAATTTCTTGTTTTAGAAATTAGAGAATAAAAATCTGTTAGACAGTCTAATCCTAATAGATAGTAGTTAGGTAGAGAAGCTTATGAACTCAACTGTTTAAATTGAGATCATGGAGAAATAAGAAGTAGACTTAGATTAGTTTTTTTCTTTAAAAAGAATAAAATGTTTGTAAAAGAGTTTGCCAATCCAAATGCACTCTTAAAGAAGAAAAAATGTTAGATCAGTAGGATTGGGTAGGTAGAAATCTTGTTTGATAGAGTTCCATTGTTTTTCATGGCTGCTAAAATTATCAGAACAGAAGAAGATCATCCAAGTGAAGAAAGTTGCAGCCCAATGGATGAGGCATTGATCAGCCCCCCAGAGAATACAAGTCTGAAGTTCTTGACACCTTCGAGAAGGTGCCATCCCCATGTGGAGCCATGGTTAGCCACCTATAAAATTTGTTATATCAAATGGTGGCTAAATCATTTTTCAAGCCTTCAAGAAACAAGTTTTATGCCAAAATTGTTAGTTCTTGAAGTCTTAAGAAGACAACTTATCCTTCAAAAAAATTTCACTGTTGTTTCCCTCATTTTTCCTCAAAGAAATCTGTTGTTTACCAAAGGAAAAGACTGCTGAAAAGTTTCATTTTCCCTTATTTCCCTTCTTCATTTCTTTCATAAAACATTTCATTTACCCCTCATTCTCTCAAAATTCCCTTTAAACCTTTGAAAATTCCTTTGGAAGGTTTAAAAACCCCTTGTTCCCCTTCTACTGAAAGCCAAAAAAGCAGTGAAAATCTCTCATTTTGGCCTAAAATACTCATTTTTATACTAAGGCCTTAAGCCCCTTTGGCCTTAGCCTGCAGTTCCTTTTTTGCATAGAAACGAGGTTGTGACCCACTATTAAAACCCCATCGCGCAATCGCAATCGGAGCATCCTGGTTGTGATTTTCCCTTTTTTCTTTCAAAAGTTTCCGATGCAATTGGCCCCTTTTCTTTTAAAAATCCCCTAACCACTTCCCCACCATACAAACCCACGCCCAAGACCAAGCGCTGAGGCCTGATCGCACAATCGCAATCGGGCGTTCCTTTGTGTCTTATTACCTTTCGCTTGTAAAATTTTTTGATTGCGATTGAGCCTTTGTGTATTAAAAACCCTTCCCCGATACAAACTTTCCTTTGTATTTCATTAAAAAACCCACTTTCCTATGTTTTTATAAAGTCCCAACGGTTTATTGGTTGGGCGAATACCAACCGCTGATCTAAAACCGATCAATGGTCTTCAGGATCTCGCATCGAAGTTTTCCATTGGATGCGTTTAATTAGTTTATTGCCCCCTTCCGATTGATGACCTTGCAATGGTTTCCCAACCATCGATCTGATCCACCATACCTAAATCTAACGGTCCACATCGCTCCATTTCAAAGCCCATCCCTCCGCCTTTTGACCTCCGGAGTTAAATCTCCACCTTCGATCTGGTTCTAAAATCAACGATCCTTGTTCAGTCGCATCGCGAAAACTGTTGCGCCTTTCCTCTCTCCTCCTCCGATTGTGATCATTGCGATTCAATCTAGACTGTCAAATCCACAAGAACTGACGACCCAGATTAATCAAAACTCTGCCCATCTTCCTCCGCTTTTGTCCCTCAGATTCATTCCTAACTGTCGATCTCTCCAAAGTTCTGACAGTCCACATATAATCGCATCGTGATTTTTCTTTGTGCCTTTCCTCTCTCCCTTGCTGATTGGCGATCCCACGATTAGATCTGGGACGTCCATTTCATACATCTGACGGTCCAGATTGAAGCTTGACACCTTGTTAGTTTCAGTCTTTGCAACCTTCCTCCAGTGATCAAACATGCTTTTACAAAGTGATTTTAAGGTGTCAAGGTCAATTTTTTTCATTTCAATGAGTCTTCAAGCAAAATTTGGTCACTAGGTATTAGGTCTAGGGTTTGCTTTTAATCCTTTCAAATTTGTCCAAATGTCGGTCCATGTCACCATTCAGATGAGTGTACCATCATTCATAGGTTTTCATCATCATTCCAGATTCCAAAGGGTCATTTTACACCTTGTTCATGCTTCAGTTGTGCCTAGGTAAGGTTCATTTCCCTCTCCTAGGGTTTTGTAGGTAATTTCTCTTGGATGGTCAAATCATCAGCAAAACTTGTACCCTGATGTTCATACACCTTCCCCTATCCTTAATGTACCTTATTAAACACTTCCCATCACTGAGATCCCCCAAATGTCTCATTTTCTCACAAACCCTAGTTTCTTGCTACAACTTGGCAATTTTCTAGGCTAGGCCTGTGTTTTTCCCTTTTGGACCCCTTCCCCTCACTCAATCTCTGAAATTCCACTTTCCCCTACTTCCTAACATCCCCCCCTACTTCCCAAATTTTTCTCAAGAATTTAGAAGCCCCTTATCCCCTTCATTTCACTTCATTTCGACAAATCCCTTGTTCCACACATCGGGATAGGTTTTACTCCAATGATGTTTCTGAGCAATAAAAGATGCATTTGGGAAGCCTGAGAGAGGTTTTTGTCCAAAATAGTCCAAGGAAGAAAAACATCCTTCACTTTTTACACAGGTGTCATGGTTTTAGAGAAATGTCAAAAATATAGTTTCCTTAGGAGAACTGATGCACGTTTGAAGTGACCTTGGGAAAATCAAGTTTTCTCCTAGCATGGTTTGCCAAATGACTTCCTTGATGAATCAAATGAGAACTAGACACAAATATATTTACAATGAGCTATCATGAGCTCAATTTGGAGTTGAGGAAGACCTTCAAAAGTTGACTGCAACATCACTCTGCCTTGAGGTAGCCTTATTTTGCACATTTTGACCAGTCTTGGGAGATTTGATTTTTGACAAGGAAAATGAACTCCAAATTAAAAAATTCAAATTGTGTTGGAAATTAGACTCAATAATATTTCCAAAAAGCTATCCCGCTCCCAATTTGGACACCAGGAAGGCCTCCAAACGTCTCCTGCAAAAATGTGCTACCCATTGAGATGAATTTTGGAAAATTTTCCTTAACAAAACAGAGTTTTCTGCCCAATGCGCCGCGCCACTTGGCTCACGCTTATGATTGGGAGCTTCTTTTAATGAAAATTTTACATTTTTGGATTTTTCATGAAAAATTATGCATTCATACTTATGGCCAAGATATTTTGACAGGTTTTGGGCTTTTAGAAGGGTCAAAAACACCCTAAAAATGACCTTTCTACCCCTTTTTGGACACACAGGAAGCAGTGTTGGGAGAACTCATTTTTGGAGAGGAAAATGGATGCCAAATTCATAAATTCCACTTTTTTTGGAAATTAAACAGGTAGACCTTTCCAACAAGCCCACTTTGAGCCAATTTGGACACCGGGAAGGCCTCCAAAATCAGTTCCAAACTGGCACGATGCATAGAGAAATCAAGCGCGGTGCATTGGGGATTTTTGCTCATTTTGGACTCAATAACTCTATTTTTCGCCTAGTTTTGGACATTTTGACTTTGTTAATTCCAAATGTTAAATTCATGATGTAATTTGATGTATTTTGATGGATCTTGATGTAATTTTGTTAAATTTTTACTCACAGAGGTAGATTCATCCATCAAAAGGTGAATTGCAACTGAATGAATCAGTTTCCTATCTTATGGAGGCAAGTTGTTCCACTGCCTATTTTCCAGTTCTCAGTTTACATTTTGTTGGAGCAGCTCCTAAACTTGTGAGCTTGACCCCTAGAGGCTGGGGATGAGTTATTTTTGTCTATATGTTGTAGTTTTTCAGTCATTAGCATAGGTCGGACACTTGGGATTGCTTTGAGCATCATTGTACATTCATCTCTGCAGTTTGGCAAAGGAATAGACCAGGGTTTGCAACACTCCTTGGGATTCATGTGGCTCTTTGTTTTGATGATGTGTTTCTCTCTGTTAATTTAAGTTTACTGGTGTTTCATGTGTATCATTTTCCCTCTTACTTCTTCTTAAGTTAAACAAACAAGGATAAAGGTAGAATTCATTAAAATTTGCAGTGCTCTACCTAGGGTTTGTTTAATTTTCTATGTTTTCAACTGTTTGAAGAGGATTCTTGAAAGTTTGTTTCCCTCGTCAACTCCTCACCGATCTGAGCTATCCATTTCATTCAAAATTGAAGTGTCAAAACAATTGCCTACCTTGCCCCATTCAGATCTCTGCAAAAACTAGGCCTTATTCCCCAGACCGAAAATATGCCCTTCCTTTTGATCCAAAAAACACCCTCAAAATCAAATCAAACTCTTTTACATATATACCTAGCCTAAAATTAGTCTTTATTCAATTCATCTCAAGCCTCACTGATTATTTTTGCTGAGATTGACCAAGAGAGAGCCCTCTCCGGATCTGGTAGGGCTAGCTACCAGATTAAGCATGGTTTGATGTTACCCTAGATTCTGCCTTTCTCAGCCTGAGGTAGATTTAGGCCATAACATAGTGGCGACCATAATGGGGAGACGAAAAGTTTGTTGTTTTCTTTATAAACTACAGACGGAGCCTGAAGTTAGCCAGGTAGCCTTCGAAACGCTCTTGCTTTGCATTAGCGAAAGTAAATGAATGTTGCTTCAATCAATCTCCGGTCTAGTTTATGAACTGAACATTTGATTTCCTTAGTAAGATCTAATCAAGTTTAGATCTGATTGTTGATGGTGGACAACGATCAGACACCGCAAGGCTGAAATCATTCACCTGGCGACTCTAAATTAGTTTCGAGATCAGATCCAAGGACTCCACTAGAGGATGAACCTGATTAGCAGAAACATGAAAGGACAATATGGAAAGATCAGGTATTCAAGTTGGAATTTCATCCAAGACATTTTGTTCTTTGTCATAAATTTTTTCTTCTCTTTTCCCGAGAATGTCAAGAAGGCTTTGCAAAGTATATTGTATTTGAGAAAAGATCCTCGGCCTGCATTTGATTCCTTCCCTTTGAAGATTGTGAATACCAAAGATTTGCATGCTTTTGAGCTTGATCAAGACCTTTCTTCCGAATCTTGTGATGACCATCTTCAAACTGATGAACCTCAAGAGACCAAGACTGATTCTGCAGCATTTTTACATACCCCTATACCTTGTAAAATTCCAGATCGATACAAGCCTCTGATTTTACCTCCTATATCCCATGCTTTCCCTAAAAATCATGACCTATATCTACCAAGATTTGATGGTGAACGCGACAACATCACTGCTGAGAGAAATGTTCTAAATTTTGAGTCTTTTCTTAACCTTTTTGAAGTTGATGAAGAGGATGTCAGTATTAGGCTTTTTGCTCTTTCTTTGCAAGGCAAAGTCAAGAGTTGGTTCAAAACCCTGCCTGATGCGAGCATCTCAGATTTCCAGCAGTTCGTCAAAGTTTTCCTCGACAGGTGGGTGGTCAGACAGAACCTTTTCTTGATTATAGAAGAGTATAACCAGCTGAAAAGACTGCCAGGGGAGACAGTACAACAATTTTCTGCCAGATTTAACCAAGTATATTTTTCGATGCCAGCTGATATAAGACCTTCTCCTAGATCTGCTCTCTTGCACTACCCGGGTGCCTTTGATCTGGAAATGGAGTTTCAGTTGAGAGAAAGGAATATTGCAACACTTGTAGAGATACAGAACAGTGCAGTAAATGTAGAGGCTCATTTGCTGATCCGAAGGGCAAGGTTGAAGGAAGAAGAGATGAAAAACATAGATCCGGAGAAATCGACATCTCTAGAGGTAAAGCTTGACATGTTGGTAAGTGCAGTGGAAGAGATGATGCAAAAGATCACCACAAGGAATGAGTATAATGTTCAAGCCCATGGCTCGCTGATTGAAGAAGAACAAGTTGCTGATCCAAAACATTTTGTTTCTTATCCCAGTTGTCATAGATCTAATAATGATTGTTTTGTAGATCATCTTGGAGAAGAGAGATCTGTTGATTTGACATGTATGCTTGATGATGTGTTTTATACTGATGATTTGCCTCAGTTTGATCATTATGATGATGATTATGTTCTCCAAACAGAAGCTAATCTTGCAGACAAATCAACAGCTAGTTTGTGGAAGGAGGAAGTTCACTTTCAGCAGCTTGAGTACAGTGATCAACCGATGCATATCAGCTATGACAGTGACGAGGAAAGTGCAGCAAATTTTGAAGTAAGTGAAGGATCTTTGCCTTTTTGTTTTGATTCGTTTCAGTTCATCAGAGACAACTTCCATGCAATCAGAAATGAATTGTCAACAAGTCTTGATTTGGACCATCTTGAGGGCAATGAAAACCTTGTTCAAGACTTCTCATATCCAAATTTGCAGCCCTCGAATGCCATTGATTGTCAAGTTGCAGATGAAGACATGGAAGCTGGCACATATGATCAAATGATACAAGATGACTCCATACCATTCTGTTTTGAATCATTTTATTTTTTGAAGGGTAAATTGCATAGTATATCTTCAAATGAGCAGCCTATAGGAAATCATGTAATCTCATCGGAACCAATAGAAAATGGGTTGCAACAGTATTTTCAAGTTTTTCATGATCCAATAGCTGATGTGTTGGATGATGTTTGCAGTCAAAGTTTTTCTCCATTGACTATATGTAAGCTTGAAACGTGTACTGATACAAACATGATCCGACAGCCGGTCTCTTTGTCATTTTTAGCAGGAGTCTCATCACAAAGCTTAGATCAAAGTTTGCATTCGTGGTATGAGGAGAAGAAAATTAATCCATTGGATGAGTTTAGTCCCAGTGTGCATGAACTTCAAGATCCTTGTGCAGTGTTTTTGGAGGCGGATAGAGAATCCATAGTATTCAACAGATCTGTTCACAAGTTTTCATGGGAGTTGCCTTTCGGTAGTTCCCTCTTGTTGTTCATAAGCGAGCACTTGCGGAGAATTCAAACAGTAGCTAGAATACTTACCTGGTTGCATTGGTTGTTTCATTTCACTTGATCAGGTGATGAATGGAATAACTAGAGTAGGTTGTATTGAATAAGATTCATATTGAGCATATTTTCTAGTTTGTCGGTTGTGTTTAAGTATCGAGTTAGTTTTTTAGTTGAGTGAGAGTCAATTTGTGTCGTCAAGTCATCAGTTTTCAGTCATGCATTTCAGCTTGAGTTTTTTGATTCCATTGCCCAATGGATGAAGGCACTGTCTTCTTTCCAAATATTTGTAGTTCTTGGCACCTCCAAGGAGCTACCATCCCCATTGGAGCCAATGTTAGTGTCAGTCTTTGCAGCCTTCCTCCAGTGATCAAACATCCTCTTACAAAGTGATTTTAAGATGTCAAGGTCAAATTTTGTCATTTGAGTGAGTCTTCAAGTAAAATTTGGTCACTAGGTATTAGGTCTAGGGTTTATTTTCACTCTTTTCAAAGTTGTCCAAATGTCAGTCCATGTCACCATTCAGCTGAGTGTACCATCATTTAGAGGATTTTCATCATCATGTCAAGTTCCACTGGGTCATTTTACACCTTGTTCATGCTTCAGTTGTGCCTTGGTAAGGTTCATTTCCCTCTCCTAGGGTTTTCGAGGTAATTTCTCTTGGATGGTCAAATCATTAGCAAAACTTGTATCCTGATGTTCATACACCTTCCCCTATCCTTAATGTACCTTATTAAACACTTCCCATCACTGAGATCCCCCAAATTCCTCATTTTCACACAAACCCTAGTTTCTTGCTATAACTTGGCAATTTTCTAGGCTAGGCTTGTGTTTTTCCCTTTTGGACCCCTTCCCCTCACTCAATCTCTAAAATTCCACTTTCCCCTGCTTCCTAACATCCCTCCCTACTTCCCAAAATTTTCTCAAGAATTTAGAAGCCCCTTATCCCCTTCATTTCACTTCATTTTGACAAATCCCTTGTTCCACACATCGGGATAGGTTTTACTCCAATGATGTTTCTGAGCAATAAAAGATGAATTTGGGAAACCTGAGAGAGGTTTTTGTCCAAAATAGGCCAAGGAAGAAAATAATCCTTCACTTTTTACACATGTTTCATGGTTTTAGAGAAATGTCAAAAATACAGTTGCCTTAGGAGAACTTATGCACATCTGAAGTGACCTTGGGAAAATCAAGTTTTCTCCTAGCTTGGTTGGCCAAATGACTTGCTCGATGAGTCAAATGATAACTAGACACAAATATATTTCCAATGAGCTATCATGAGCTCAATTTGGAGTTGAGGAAGACCTTTAAAAGTTGAATGCAACAGCACTCTGCCTTGAGGCAGCCTTATTTTGCACATTTTGACTAGTCTTGGGAGATTTTCTTTTTACAAGGCAAATGAACTCCAAATTGAAAAATGCAAGTTGTGTTGGAAATTAGACTCAATAAGATTTCTAACGAGCTATTCCACGCCCAATTTGGACACCGGGAAGGCCTCCAAAAGTCTCCTGCAAAAAGGCGCTACGCATTGAGATGAATTTTGGAAATTTTGCCTTAACAAAACAGAGTTTTCTGCCCAATGTGTCGTGCCACTTGGCGCGCGCTTATGATTGGGAGATTATTTTGATGAAAATTTTACATTTTTGGATTTTTCATGGAAAATTATGCATTCCTACTTATGGCTAAGATATTTTGACAGGTTTTGGGCTTCCAGAAGGGTCAAAAACACCCTAAAAATGACCTTTCTGCCCCTTTTTGGACACACAGGAAGAATTGTTGGGAGAACTCATTTTTGGAGGGGCAAATGGAAGCCAAATTTAGAAATTCCACTTGTGTTGGAAAGTAGACAGGTAGAAATTTCCAACAAGCCCACTTGGAGCCAATTTGGACACCAGGAAGGCCTCCAAAATCAGCTCCAAACTGGCGCGACACATAGAGAAATCAGGCGCGGCGCATTGGGGATTTTTGCTCATTTTGGACTCAGTAACTCTGTTTTTCGCCTAATTTTGGACATTTCAGAATTTATTACTTCCAAATTTTAAATTCATGATGTAATTTGATGTAGTTTGATGGATCTTGATGTAATTTTGTTAAATTTTTACTCACGGAGGTAGATTCATCCATCAAAAGGTGAATTGCAACTGAATGAATCAGTTTCCTATCTTATAGAGGCAAGCTAATCCACTGCCTATTTTCCAGTTCTCAGTTTATATTTTGTTGGAGTAGCTCCTAAACTTGTGAGCTCAACCCCTAGAGGCTGGGGATGAATTAGTGTTGTCTATATCTTGTAGTTTTTCAGTCATTAGCATAGGTTGGACACTTGGGATTGCTTTGAGCATCATTGTACATTCATCTCTGCATTTTGGCAAAGGAATAGACCAAAGTTTGCAACACTCCTTGGGATTCATGTGGCTCTTTGTTTTGATGATGTGTTTCTCTCTGTTAATGTAAGTTTACTGGTGTTTCATGTGTATCATTTTCCCTCTTACTTCTTCTTAAGTTAAACAAACAAGGATAAAGGTAGAATTCATTAAAATTTGCAGTGATCTACCTAGGGTTTGTTTAATTTTCTATGTTTTCAACTGTTTGAAGAGGATTCCTGAAAGTTTCTTTCTCTCTTCAACTCCTCACCGATCTAAGCTATCCATTTCATTCAAAATTGAAGTGTCAAAACAATTGCCTACCTTGCCCCATTCAGATCTCTGCAAAAACTAGGCCTCATTCCCCAGATCCAAAATCTGCCCTTCCCTTTGATCCAAAAAACACCCTCAAAATCAAATCAAACTCTTTTACATATATACCTAGCCTAAAATCAGCTTTTATTCAAGTCATCTCAAGCCTCACTAATTATTTTTGCTGAGATTGATCAAGAGAGAGCCCTCTCTAGATCTGGTAGGGCTAGCTACCAGATTAAGCGTGGTTTGATGTTACCCTAGATTCTGCCTTTCTTAGCCTGAGGTAGATTTAGGCCATAACACACCCTTTGTTAAATTCATAAAACCCCATTGTACAAATATTTCTGTGAATACCCACCGTTGATCTTTGCAGATCAACGGCCCGCATTGACCCAAACTCCACCTGACCCTTGCCTTGTATTTTATTTCATTAACCCCAAGATTAAATCTAAGCCGTAGATCTGTTCCATCCAACGGTCCAAATTTAACCTAGTAGGCTTAACTCATTTGGGACCTACTGCCCCCATTGATCAATCCTAGTCGTTCATTCCCTGATCTGACAGTCAAGATTAAAACCGCCTTGACCCTGCCCCACCTTTATTCGCCCGTGCATCTCATCGCCATCGCACTTTCCTCATGATCATCTGATCTGACGCCTCAGATTTGATGGCTAGCGCGCGGTTTTGTGTAATTTTGAGTTCAATGGTTAATGTTTTAAAATTACACGATATGGGTGGTTTTAAAAAGCCACGTGTTAGTCGCTAACGCATATCGCGTTCAAAAAGGAAAAACCACCTTTCCTCCTTTTCATCGCGTGACACCGGTGGTTTCTTTGGCCGAAACCTCTTTGCCCCATTTACATTACATCCCCTCAGTTTTAATCTCCACCATTTATCTCTGAGATCTAACGGTCCCAGTTTAATCTCGCCCTCAGTTCATCGGCCTTCACCCATCCTCCAAAGGGTTGTATAAAGGAATCTCCACCATTGATATCTGTTGCCTAATCAATCCAATGGCCCAGAATATCCTGAAACCCCAATTTCATTTAACTCTATTTTACGCCCTGCTAAACGTTTTTCTTCCATTTTTATTACATTTTCCTCCATTTTTCATTATAATATGACCCCTTCATATTATAAAACCTAGATTAATCTCGACCGTTGATCAATATGCATCTACGACCCAGACTTAATCCTTCGTTCACCCCTCCAACCACCTCTCCTTTTGATCTCAACGAGCAATCTTCACCGTTGGATGCTTTCATCCAACAGCTGCGCTCTAAACCTAAACTTCTGAAGTAGTCTGAACCCTTCCCCGCAGGATTTTTTCTAATTTTTCTTTGTTATGTAGGTTTTAATGGTTTTTTCAATTGTTTTAAAAGAGAATTGAAGGCCGAGGATGACGATCCCCTAGGCCTTTATGTGTAAAAGAGATCATTCTGCAGGGTTTCCCATCAAGGTTTATCAGTGCCTCATGAGCACGACCCCTTCGTATTATAAAACCTAGATTAATCTTGACCGTTGATCAATATGCATCTACGACCTAGACTTAATCCTTCGTTCACCCCTCCAACCACCTCTCCTTTTGATCTCAACGAGCAATCTTCGCTGTTGGATGCTTTCATCCAACAGCTGCGCTCTAAACCTAAACTTATGAAGTAGTCTGAACCCTTCCCCGCAGGATTTTTTCTAATTTTTCTTTGTTATGTAGGTTTTAATGGTTTTTTCAATTGTTTTAAAAGAGAATTGAAGGCCGAGGATGACGATCCCCTAGGCCTTTATGTGTAAAAGAGATCATTCTGCAGGGTTTCCCATCAAGGTTTATCAGTGCCTCATGAGCACTGACGCCATTATAAAACCTCTGTAACGCCTGCACATCAACAAGACACAACAAAACTTAATCAAGCAAAGAGTATCAGTGTTAAAGGATCTAGTCATAGCAGAGATGAAGAATTGAATATTGTTTACTTATTTTTGAGGGATTACGGCCTAAATCGACTATCTAAAAACCTGATCCACTCCATTAAACATAGTTTGAAGAACATAAGACAAGAAATTAGGCCTAATTAAGCCTAACACATAGAATTAAAACAAATTTATAGTGGTTAAAGAAAAAAAATAATATCTATCAGTCCAAGAAGCTTCCACTGCCACATCAGAGGCTAATTGAATCCTCTCAGCTACCAAAAGCCACCTGCAGCCTCAAAGCATTCAAAAGAGGCCTAGTTATTATCAGAATAGAAGATATTCACCTCAAGACAACTGAATAGTTATTTCAAATCAAAGAAACTTATTACAACTATCAGCAAAGTTATTACAAGGATAAGAAATAGCCTTAAAATTCAAATATTTTTATCCACTAAACCTCGAAAGCAGAACAGAGTTATGACAAGAAGATATAGATCGAATGTATTCCTGCCTTATGCCTTGCATGGTTTTCAAGGCAGAGAATTGCATTAACTGTAGAATTAATGATACTTGAACCCTACAAATATTTCCACCTCCTCATTTTCCTATAAAATCTTATTGAGGAGCACATTGTAAAGGGTTTGTTGCTAAACTTTGATATATACTTGTGCTCAAAACTTTCTACATGTATATAGTGTTCAGAAGCTCTTGAAGCTCTGTTTGTGATCAAATAAGTTAGGCTGAGAAGAGAACATGATTGCGGTACTGAAGCATTGGACTTGAAGAATGTAATTGGATTGACATCAATATACAATATGATTCTTGGGATCTTGGTCTAAATCACTGGTGAAGTACTTTTTTCTGTGCTATTGTTTTCCTTTCATGTATGCCATTTTTTCCACTTATTCTCTGATAAAGAACAAAAAACATAGAGTTAGGATTTACTGTTTACAGTACCTTTCTCTGACTGATAAGCTTTATCTCAATGTTTTCCTCCAAATTGTGTGTTTAAGAAGGTCTTAAGTTAAGTGTAAACATTATCAAGGAATGTTGGTTTGTCCTTATCTTGATGTGAAAATCTTGAAAAGAAGTTCTTGAATGATATTTTCATTATATACTCAGTAGAGTTAGACTAGGAAAGTTTATGGTTTGCCCTGTCTTCTAGTTTTTTCTTCAAAGGTAATTCTGAAAGTTTCCCTAAGAGTATGCTGAAAGAAGTTTAGATTTAAAAGTATCTTATCTGATCCTAGGCTGCACTTTGATTTCTTATTTGTTTTCATCCCTTATGAAAGTAATTATGTAGATTACTAGATTGTTTTTCTGATAAGTTAGCTTTAATACAAGCTTGTCCAAAGAAGTCTATGGTTAGCCCTGTCCTTTGGTTGGTTTTAAAAAATTACTTAAAAGGCTTTTCTTGTTTGGAAATATTGATAAATCCTAGTTGAAATTATTGTCTTTTTCCACCACTTCAACACTTTTATTGTTCCATTCCATCATTTTATCTAAAATCTCTTGTGATATAGATGACTTGCCCCTTCGACCACTCTTGAAATTTTTGCACAATTAAAACCTTTTATGACTCCATAGCCCAATGGACTAAAAACCAACGTCATATCTAGCCTATCAGCCAAATCTTGTTCTGATTGCTTATACCTTCTCCCCTTTGAAACTCTTTCATTTTAGGACTTTCCACTCAACTAAAAATCATGCTCAACCATCCAAAACCAAACAAAAACCTCGTTCTTAATAAATAGCCTAATATCACACATAAAAGCCTTAAAGATAAATCAATCTTTGCACTTATAGAGAGATCCCTCTCTTGATTCAGGAGGGCTAGATCCTAGAATCCCAAAGTGGTTCCAATGTCCTCCCTGGAGTTTTAGTCTTGCCAATCTGCTGAAATTACATGGAGCTAACAAGGAGTAGCCTCTAGATGAATAAGATGCTTATTTTTCATTTTACGCGAATGACAGGGAAGGGGATTTTGTTCTTCCACGTTGGATAATAAATTTTAGTAACACAAAAAGAAAAAAATAAAAAAGAGAGTTAACTAGGCATAAAGGATTACCAAGCAACTATGATCTGCAATATACACCTTGGTGAACCAAGGACTTAACGTACGATAATCAATCTCCCCGAATGTTGTGTTCAGTGTATCATGGTATGCAAGGTGGCAGACTCAGTTACCTATCGATGGATAACAAACTATTTGGGAATCCAAAAATATACTCGATGATACGTGGGAGTGTAATCTGTAGTAGTGTTGTCTAATGCGTAATCGTTTGATGAGACCATTCCCATATAATTTTCATGCATGGAGTGTTGTCTGATATACCTGAAGGTATGTGGAGAAAGATCCTACACACTTACGTACGTGGAACGATATTTCACCCCGAGAATGCAATGCTGGAAAACAACGACAAATCCCTCGTTTAACGACACTAGAATACGTCTTTAGCCTAGACCTCTAAATGTTTGCTTTAATGTTACAAATGCTACTTAGGTTGATTCAATATATTTTAGTGTTTATCTTTGATTAAGTTACAGTTTTAGGGCTCACCACGAATGTCACCTGAATACCCTAAAATGAAAATCTAGCATGAGAAAATAGGAATATTTTCTCTTTCAATGAAAATCTAGCTATGGAAGGGAAGAAACAATCAAGATTTAGCACAGAATATGCAGAAAACAAGATGCAAGATGCAATTTTCATTTCGATTCAAATTTTCCTAATCTAATATATATGCAAAACCCTAAATTCCAAATGCATTTTTTTTCCACCACACTTAATTTTCAAAATGAAGAAAACTAAGATGCAAATGTTCAATTACACTTTTTTGAATGAGGACTGCAAAAAAAATGCATCCAAGCGATCAACAATGAATCAAAACAAGTTTATAAGTGACCAAATGATAAGAAAAAATAAAAATTGAAACCAATTCTTATCAAAGGCAAAAGAACAAAAATGCAAGATGAATGGGGGTTTTAGAGAGACCACAAGACACTCAAAACCTCAAGGAAGCTCAACTGGAAGCAGGCTGATGAAAGAGGGGCTAGAAAAACAAGGAAAATTTGTAAAAAATAGGGACCAACACTGGTGCAAAGAGGGCACTGGTGCTTTGCAATGCTGGGAAAACGTGGGCATGGGTGAGGTTTGGTGGTCAACTGATCAGAATCTGGATCAGGGGCAAAAATTAGCTTAAATATGAAAGTGCTCAGAATTTCATAAAACTAGAATTAAAACGACCGAGTCGTTGCCAGGAATCCAACACAATTCGTTTCGTCAAAAACGGAGTTCGGATGAAGAAGTTATGGTCTGTTGATCACCACTAAGAACATGATTTTTTTTTTAATTGCAGAATAGGTATAGGCTGATGAAATGGCAACCCAGTTAGCATGCAGGGAATATTTTTCAGTTTTTTCCCAATGGGATTGTGACAAGTATCACTATGGGATTTGCCAGTTTGTTTTGCAAAGGTAAAATTTTCCCAATGCCCTCCAAGGTTGAATGTGGGTTCATGAATTTTTATGTGTGGGAAATTATTTCTTATTATGTATTAAGGTTGGATATATATATAATTTAATTTCAACATATATATTATCTAACCCCAATTTCGGTGGCATTATAACCTATGGTTTGGAGCAGTTAGCATGTTTATTTATAAACCAAGGTGTGGATTGGACGAAGCATATATTAATTGGAGCACATGTAACATGGACGATAATCGAAATATGGGAGTGCATATCAATACATAACCAAAGTCTGATTAAATCCAAAAAAAGGGTTTTATAACCTTGGGATAGTGCATATATCAAAGGTTTGGAGGCGTTGTTACAAAGTTCGGGTAGTGTGTATTTAAATACGTAGCAAAACAAGTATGGAGGGTTGGAGGTCGGGGTTCGACCCAGTGACCTCCCCCCAGCTACCACCACCCAATACCATTGGGCCACAACCATGTTTCTTGTTTAGGGACATGCCTCACTTTGATTTGAAGGTTATCGCGGATCGGACGTTGGAATGGAGGGGGCCGGCCCCATGGGCCCACCCACCTCCTACGTGACTCTACCATATGCCCAGGTCAAAAGCACCCAAACTAATTGTGCTTAGTGCACACTTATCACCCACTAATCCACAAATTTTCCTTAATTAAGCTTAGTTAAAAGTTGGCGTAAATTTTGGAGGAATCTTCAAAATCCGGCGGCACTTTCACATTTGTTGGAGCTAACTGGTAGTTCTCCAGATTTAGAGGCAGAATATAAGGGAAAATTAAATGAGGCCTATATTTAGCAATTTTCAACCAATTTTGGCTCAGAAATAGTCATTCCTAGCATATTGGCATGCTATGAATTCATTGGAACATATTGCAGAGGCAATGGATCAAATCTACAGGTGTTTTTGATCACTTGAATAATTTTGAAGCCTAGGGCCACCAGGAGGGAAGGCCATGTCCACATAAAATGAAGGCCAAATGGAGTGAAGGAATAGTAATTCCTAGCGTATTTTCATGCTATGAATCCATTGGAATAGCTTTCATAGGTAATGGGGCAAATCTACAGGTGTTTTTGGTCACTTGAATACTTTTGAAGCTTAGGGCCACTAGGAGGGAAGATCATACCCAGTTCAGCTGAAGGAAAAATGGAGTGAATTAAAAATCATTTTTAGATGTATTTTATGTTATGAAAATAGTGATACAGTTTGCAGAGGCGTTGGAGCACATCTGAAGGCGATTTTGTTACTTTGGATATTAAACAAGCCCATGGCCACTGAGATTGGGGGTCAAGCCTAGATCCGCTGGGAACCAAATTCAGAGATTGAATAGTCATTTTTGGGGTATTTGTGTGTTTTGAATCCAATGGAACAATTTTAAAATCCATTGGAGCAATACTAGTGCTTGTAAACAGAAATTTGACTCTTAATCCCAGGAGGGCCTAGCTAGTTAAAGCAGGTCTATGGAGATGTAGCCCAGGAGGGGTGAAATCCATTATCATACATTGTGTTATGTGATTGTTGTGATTTATGTTTCTGCATTTCATTTTTTGTTCATGATTTTTTAAGATTTAATGAACTCATAATTTTATCACCAAAGACACATGAAACTTGATACTTTAACCCCTTCACAAATTGTTAACATGAGACGATCGTAATCACACATTTTTAATAATGATGAGGGAGCTAGCATAGCAATAAATAGTTAACCCATATTCAGATCAAGTTGGTATCAGAGCTCAGGTTTAGCTCATTTTAGCCAAGGTTAGCTTGAATAATTAGCTAATGGTTTTTCAATTTGTGCAAGGAGAATTTAATTGTGAACTTTTACATAGTGAACTTGCAAGTTTATGTGTGAAGGAGAAGAAATCAAATATGTGAACTGAATTCTCAAATCACAACAAAGAAGCTTTGTATGCATCACATAGTGTGATGAAAACTTCATTAAGTGATTATTCTAGTCAATCTTCCTTAGAAAATCTCTTTGATAAAGAGATGTTACAGAAGCTCTACATCATGATTGATATGATGCAAGAGAAGTATGAAGATAAGAGGGAGAGCATTAAACTTCAAGAGCAGTTTATTGCCTTGAAGGAGGAGAAGAAATAGCTTCTTGAAAAGACGCATGAGATGGAGACTTAGATCCATGATGCCAAGGAAACCTTAGCCAAGCATGTGCTTGAAAAAGAGGTATGCAATTCAAGTTTATCTTCAATTTCCTCTCAAAATGAATGTGTAGGTGCTTTTGAAAGACACACTAGAGGAATAGGGTCCAAATTATTGATGAAGCTGGGCTATGAAGGTAAAGGATTGGGAAAACATGCACAAGGCATAGTTGAGCCAATTGCTATTGAGGAAAGGTCTAAGTATTTGGGTCTTGGTTATGGAAAACATAATGGAGAAAGCTCTAGATCCAAGGAGGAACATGAAGGTGTTCCAAGAAGGAATTTAATTTCATGTTCATTACCTCAAGCTTGTGAAGACTATGTTCATGATGAATGCAAAAGTCTTAAACCCACTATGAAAGAAGGTGATCATAAGCATGCAACTAATGAGAATGGCGAACAAGAGGATGTTGAAAGATCTAAAGTCTTTGAATGCACTTTTGGTATTCCGAAGGGAGACACTACCTCATCAAATTCACCTCCTCAAGAAGGCGACAAAGGTGAATGTTCAAGGTATAAATCTGATTTTAATCAAGTTGCTTTTGATTATGATAAACATGGAAAAGTATCACATAATATTTGGAGAAATTTTGCATGTTCCTTTTGTGGTTTGAATAACCATAATTCTTCAAGATGTTGGAAGAAGATATCCATGCACAAGAAAATTTCAAAGCAAAGGAGGCAGAAAGCCAAAGGTCCATTGGATAATGGAAACCATGCTGAAAAGAAGATGCAATTGTTTTGCACTCATTGCCATAAGCAAGGTCATCTTGTAGACACGTGTTGGAATTTGTATCAAACAAGTCATCCACGACATTTGAAGAAGGTGGAGAAAGAGAATGGCAATAATGGAAAAGAAGATTCCATAATTGATGTGGGTCAAGATGATTCACATGATGATGATGTGCAGCTCAAAGAAGCGCCATTGAAATGGTTTGGTAAGATATGGTTGGATTTCTTATCCAATTAAGGCTTTGCATGTCTTTTGATGATTGATGCATTTGTTTGCCAATGGAATGCATGTTGCATGTTTATGCAAAGAAGGTGATTGAAAGCGAAATATGTTGACTCACTTTATTGCAACAAAATTTGTTCATTTAGGCTTTAATTACATGTACATATGAATGGAGTTCTTGTACTTATGATTATACTTGTGAGAGAGTTGAAGAATTTTACACATGCATGAGAGTTTGTGTGTATGAACAACATAATTTTGATGGTTTTATTGTTCTTGAACATGCATGAGTAATTGACTTGTGTTGGTTGATTTCTTTGTTTAACATGTATGTTTTCAACTTGAGAGTGTTGATCATTTGCACATGCCTGAGTGACAAATTGTGTTGGTTGATTGTGTGTTGCATGCATGTCATATCAACTTGGAAAAGTTGATTTTGTATCCAAATATGAAAAGGAGTTGTTGAAGAAGTGTTTGAGGAAGTGTGAAATTATTTTTGTTTTGGGAAAATAATCGTCAAATTGTTAAACATGTTTATGCTGACTTGAGAGTCAATCGTTTGAAGAGGCATGTTTTGTCGACATGTGTTTGGTCGATAATTTTTGACACCAAGATGTAAGAGTACATGGTGATTTTCACATGATGTGAAATTTGTTTCTTTGAAGGAGCAAGAGGATATGTCATCAAGTTATGTTTCTTGCATGCTATGTTTTTCAGATACAAACAACAACGATCAATCTGAATATATTGTGTTTGTGACAATATGTCAAAGAAAAAGAGTTTGTAGCCATTGTAGGCCATTTTATGTGTTGACGCAAAGAAGAGAAGGAGAAGGCGAATGCATTATTCCAGATGTGGAAATTGGAACCGTGGAGGTAAAATAATGTTCATTTATTTTCTTATTATTACTGATTTTGGGCCTCATTGCTGTAGTTCACTCAGATGGGCTTAATTTGGAAAAATGGTTTCCAAGGAGAAGCTTGCATCAATGCATGTTTGTGAAAAGGGGGAACATGATTCTTAGTGGGAAGGAAATCAGTTAGTTTTCCAAGCACAAAGGAATCAATTTGGTACAAAAAAGATGTTATATAAGCCAACGAGTGTTGGATTGGGTCAGCAGCAAAAGGAGAACAATGGTTGAAGAGCCAAGCCATTTTCAAAGCAAGGCATGTCAGTGAACTGAAGTGGTTGTCATGACACTTTTTCCAAGTAGAATCAAGATGATAGAACTTGGGAAATAGAAGCATGGTCAACTCTCATGAGATAACCAACTTTTTTCAGTGGGAAGGAGTGATTGAAATCTAGACCAGAGGGAAAAATTATCTCAAAAATGAAAGTGCTCAGAATTTAATCAAAATAGAAGAAAAATGACCATCCCGTCACCAAGAATCCAATGCAACCCGTTTTATCGAAAACTGATTTCGGATGAAGAAGTTATGGTGTGCTAATCGTCGTTCAGAACAAGCAAGTTAAAAATAAAATTACAGAAGAGGTACATGTTGATGAAATATGTTGGCTTCAGGGGCCCTCACCTAGGTTTGGAGTTTAACGTTTTCCAATAAACCCCTATACTACTGGCCCTTTCAGCAATTACCTACTTTCGCAGGCTAAGGTATCACTCGAAGTAGTATGGGTGGGTGGTGGAACCAGGTTTCCGCACCCTAGGATAGAGTAGGTAATTAAGGGAGATCTTCGTTGAATCTATCAGGTTTGCACAGAAAAAAGCCTATTATCGAGATTTTAACAGTATAACCATCATGTAACCATAAAAAAATCTACTATCATTAACAGATCTGATCAATACATTCGCATCCACGTGCGCATAAGCAATTATCACTGTTAGAGTCAGCCTTTGCAGCCTTCCTCCAGTGATCAAACATGCTCTTACAAAGTGATTTTAAGGTGTCAAGGTCAAATTTTGTCATTTCAATGAATCTTCAAGCAAAATTTGATCACTAGGCATTAGGTCTAGGGTTGGTTTTCACTGTTTTCAAATTTGTCCAAATGTCAGTTCATGTCACCATTCAGCTGAGTGTACCATCATTTAGAGGGTTTTCATCATCATTTCAAGTTCCATTGAGTCATTTTACACCTTTTTCATGCTTCAGTTGTGCCTTGGTAAGGTCCATTTCCCTCACCTAGGGTTTTGGAGGTAATTTCTCTTGGATGGTCAAATCATCGGAAAAACTTGTATCTTGATGTTCACACACCTTCCCCTATCCTTAATATACCTCATTAAACACTTCCCATCACTGAGATCCCTCAAATTCCTCATTTTTGCACAAACCCTAGTTTCTAGCCAAAACTTGGCAATTTCCTAGGCTAGGCCTGTGTTTTGCCCTTTTGGACCCCTTCCCCTCACTCAATCTCTGTGATTCCACTTCCCCCTGCTTCCTAACATCTCTCCCTACTTCCAAAAATTTCCCCAAGAATTTAGAAGCCCCCTATCCCCTTCATTTCGCTTCATTTCGACAAAATCCCTTGTTCCACACATCGGGATCGGTTTCACTCAAAAGCTGTTTCAGAGCAATAAAAGATGAAATTTGGGAAACTGAGAGAGGTTTTTGTTCACAACATGCCTAGGAAGAAAAACCTCTTTCACGTTTTACACCGGTATCATGGTTTTGAAGAAATGTCAAAACTACCGTTGCCTCAGGAGAATTGAATGCACCTCTGAAGTGACCTTGGGAAAATCAAGATTTCTCCTAGCATGGTTGTCCAAATGACTTGCATGATGAGTCAAATGATAACTAGACAGAAATACCTTTCCAATGAGCTATCATGAGCTCAATTTGGAGTTGAGGAAGACCTTCAAAAGTTGATTGCAACAGCGCTCTGCCTTGAGGCAGCCTCATTCTGATCATTTTGACTAGTGTTGGGAGATTTGATTTTTGACAGGGTAAATGAAATCCAAATTTCCTAATTCCACTTGTGTTGGAAAGTAGACTCCAATAGATTTCCAACGAGCTATCACACGCCCGATTTGGACACCGGGAAGGCCTCCAAACACTTCCTGCAAAATGTACTATGTGGCAAGAGGCAAGAGCGACCCACCTGGGCAGAGCGACCCACTTGGGCATTTTTCACAGTGTAAAAATGAATGGGAGCGACCCACCTGGGCAGAGCGACCCACGCATCAACAGAGGTTCGAAAATTCGTTTTGAGCGCCCAGTCTTGTTTGGATCGCTCCCATCGGCCTTCAAACAGGTTTTTTGCAATTGCTTGATGTTTTTAAATGCGCTGGTGGCGTCATTGATGGTTTCAAATGCTTCAAATGGAGGATTTAAAACCCCACAGTCATGGAAATATCATTTTCAGGGTTTTAAAATGATAATAGGTGGTTGCATGAGTTTTTCTTCTATCTTATATCAGTGACACATCCAGCCTTGCCATATATTATCAAAACCATGTTTTTCTCATGCCCATTATACCATTGTGGTCGTTACTATTACTAATACCATGTTCAAAACTTTTGTTCCATGGTGATTATGATTAATTGTGTCTCACTGCCCAAAGATAAAAAAGTTTTCATAACTCTGTTTTATTTCCCATTTGACACCTTTGTTGTTATTACTCATGGACAAACACATTCATATGATGCCATGCTCCCTTTGATAAGATTTGTTCAATATTTTGAAAGTTGCCCGCTCCCTTTGGTCAAAAGTTTCACTTGCATTTAAAACAGAGATTGTGACTCTTTTTCAATCCACCTAAAACAGAGCTATTATCATTGTTTGTTTCCTTATGGTGCTTTGACAGTGGGGGATATTTGTTGGGTGTTTGAAACATACATTATAACTTTGCCTTCACTGCATATATATCAGTATACATATTGCACATATCTTGTTCGCAGCCATGTCAGAGATAGAGTCAGAATATGAGCAGGAGTCGGACAGTGACTCAATCGTTGAGGTTGATGTACTGAGATGGAGCATAGCAGTGCGCCAGTAGTGGTAGCATATCAGAGAGGCCACAGAGCTTTGTTTGCAGCATCACGAAAAGTACTATCTCCACGTGATGTGGAAAGGGTCTCGCTTTCTTCTTCAGTGCAGGTACAGGTACAGGATAGGGGCAAGAGGCCCATGCATGATGAGGGCCCATCAGGAGGCCGGGACACCGATATGACAGTCATTGATGTTGATACGGGCTCTCCTAGCTCGAAGATGAGGGAAGTCATCCAGGAGCAAAGGGCCGAGAATGACCAGCTGAAAGACCAATTGCAGAAGGCTCAGTGGGTGATTAACTATTTGGAGCAGCGCAACAAACAGCTCGAGGATGAGCTCACATTTTATGAGGTGCGCCAAATCCGTGAGGACAGACGGTGGAATCGAAAGAGACCCGGTGACATGACACCAGCTGACAGAGATACTGTACTCACGCGGGTAAATATACATCTGGAGAAGTTGTTGGTGAAGGCCAATCGAGACAAAGACATGCTTCGCCACATGAAAGGCCATTACTGGGCTCGCATGCATGTTTGCAAAGCGAGGATGAAGATCATGAAGAGGAGGTTGCGCAAGGCACTTCGACGGCGGGAAAGGCCTAATCCACTTCGGATTTTGGCCGAGGCTTCATTGACTGGGCAAGACACATGATGGAGGACCTCCGCTCCGAATTTGGGCAAATTCGGAGAAAATTTTGTCATTTCCAAATTTTTGGTCTAAAAAACAGGTTTTGCAGCTACGTGGGTCACGCGCTCATGCGCTCGCATTTTTTTGAGACACTTGCTGGATGAGATTTTTACATTTTTGGATTTTTCATGGTTAATTATGCATCCTCTGAAGTCAACTTAGCATTTCAACAAAATCTGGATGGTCAAACAGCTCAAAAACACCATGAAAATCACCTTGCTGCCACCTTTTGCACCAGCAGGGAGTACCTCTGGGAGAATGCGATTTTGGAGGGTCAAATCAACTCCAAATTCCGAAATTCTACTTGGGTTGGAAAGTAGACATCCAGGGCTTTCCAACGAGCTATCATGAGCTCAATTTGGATGCCGGGAAGTACCTCAAATTCAGCCTGGAACATGAGCGACCCACACGGCTCAGGAGCGACCCACCTGGAATTTTTCCTGAATTTTCAGCTGCCAGCTCAGTTTTTCGCCTAGTATGGACCAGTTTTGCTTGTGGATAGAATTTTTGGGTTTTTATGATGTAAATTCATGTTGGACATGTAACTTTGGCTTGTTTTTATCTATTCTAGAAGATTCACTCTCAAAAGGGTAAAAAATCATGTAATGGATCAGTTTCCACTCTTTTAGAGGCAAGTTGTTAGCTGCCTAGATTGTAGTTCCATGATTAGAATTGGTTGAAACTGATCCCTGAAGAGGGAATTCGACCCCCAGAGGTGGGGAAAGGGGTTAGAGTGATCTATATATTGTAATTTCTGAGGCATTCTACAGGTTGGACTCTTGGGATACTTTTGATACTATTGTACATACTTTTCATATTTTGGCTAAGGAAAGATCAGGGGTTTTGCGACACTTGTTGGGATCCTTGTGGTGTTCTGTTCTTGATGATGTTTCTCCTTTGTTTACTGTAAGTTTCTTCATGTTTAATGTTGCCATCCTTTCATTATGCTTTTGAACTAAGTTGAATGAGTGATTAAGGTTAAATCCATTGTTTCAGTGCTTAGCCTTTGAATTCAGTTAGTTTTATATGTTTTCAGCTGTTTGGAGAGGATCCAAGTTCTTCTTTGCCCTCTTCAGCTCCTCATTAGTCTTATCTATCCATAAATCCAATTTAAAGCATCAAGATCGTCACCTACCTCGCCCCAGCTTGAACTCTGCAAAGGTCTGACCTTATCCCCGGACCCAAAATTTGTTTTCCCATTACTCCAGCGAAAACCCAAAAAACCAAAAATCAAACATACCTATCTCTTTACTAGCCTAAAATTAGTTCTTATTGTAAGTCATCTCGCATCCTATTGCTTATTTTCTCGAGATTGACGGAGAGAGCCCTCTCCTGTCCTCGTAGGGCTAGCTACGAGGCTAAGGTTGGTTTGATGTTGCCTCGAGTTTTGCCTTCTTCAGCCTGTGGCAGAATCGAGCGCTAACATAGTGGCGACCATACTGGGAAATCTCAATGGTTTGCTTGTTGATGTGTTTGTTCCACGAGTCTTAGACGGAGTCTGAAGTCACGCCAGGTAGCCTTCGAAACGCTGTTGCTATGCATCAGCGAAGTAGATAAACGCTGCTTCAGTCGATCTCCGGTATAACTTGTAATCGTAGTATTTAACTTGTAAATTGCCCCAGTACATGTATCAAGTTCAGATCTGATCGTTGATGGTGAACAACGGTCATACATCGCAAGGCTGAAATCATTCACCTGGTGACTTCATTCATTCACTGAACAAATCCAGAAATCGATGTTTCATGGTGACTTCACTGCAGGGAGATCAGTAGCTGTGAGATTTTCAAGATGGACCGAATCACGAGAAGATACGCTCCCATGAGCCGAGATCACATTCCAGGTTTTCCGAATAAGATGCCCAAGGTAGATTGGTCCAGGAATCTGCCTACTTTTAACGATGATGGTAAGAAAGATGCTGCTTTACATTTGGTTAGATTTCACATGCATATTCGCAAGTTGAAGGTGGCTTTTCCTGAAGATTGTTTGATGAAGATATTCCTAGCCACTCTGGAAGGTGAAGCCCAATCTTGGTATGGAAATTTGCCGCTAGCCTGTATTTATTGTTTAAAGGATTTTCATGCCATGTTCATTGAAAGATATCAAGTATCTTATCCATCATTAAATTTAGTTCATGACTGTTGCAAACATGCTTCTACTTTTATTGAAAGCCTTGAGAAATATTATGAAGATGATAATTTCATGGATGATGAGATCATGGAAGCATTGTATGAAAACCCATTTCAGCAGCATAAGGACGATCATGAGAATTTGCAGCAAGATCAAGATCTTAGTGTGGTAAAAGATGAAGGAATTTTGCATCTTGATAGTGAACAGGAATTATATGAAATGGATCAGCAATATGAGGAAGGTTTGTATACTCCTTCACTTGAAATCAATGAAGACAATCACTGTTTGAGCAAAAGAAAACAAAAGGTATTATCTCCTCTGTCTGAAGATGAGATAGATCAGCTATTGAAAGGTCATGTTCCAGCTCCAGTTAACACAGATCTACAGTGTGCACATGGTAAAGAAAGTGATGGTGGAACTTCTTCCTTTTCTGAAATGGATGACAGTCCTGTAAGCAGCTTTATAGATCAGCAGGTTGAAGATGTCTATATGGCTGAAAGAGATGAAAGAGAAAGTGTCATTTCAGATCTGCCCACAGAAGAAGATAGCATGCCGGGAACTCAAGTTTCAGTTTCAGATTGTGATAATGACCAGCCAGCTATTTCAGATCTACATTCAGATTGTGATGACCAAGCATATCTTGTGCTGAAACCCATCAAGGAGAATTCTGCTGTTGAGATCATCCGAAAAGAAGAAAACAAAGGTATGGATTCAAATTTTTTCAGTTCATTAGAACACAGCCTTCAGAAAGAAGTAATTCAGTCATTTCATGAACAACGAGATGAAATCTGTGTTCAAGTAAGTGAAACAGTTCCTTTGGATGAATTTATGGTAGATGATAGGAATGTCATGTTTGGGTTTCAAGAATCATCTAAAGTTTCTTTTCTCATGATTGATGGATGCAATGAGGAACATGATAATCTGACTGTCATATCATATGAAGATGACCTACAGTACATTCATATTATAGAAGATCAAAACATTCAGGATTTCCATTCAGTTTCTTCTTCATATGTTTCATGTGTTGAAATTTTTTCTCAAGAGGAGAGCTGCTCATCTACCTGTTCAGAATTTTTTCAAGCCCAGGAACATATTATTACTGAAGTACATGATGAAGACAGATCAAAATCAGAAGAGAAAGACACCTTGTTTCTTCAGCAGGAGGTAAATCTTCATGTTTTTCAGGATCCAATGGCAGATTTGTTACAGTCAACAGTGAAAGTGATTATTGCAGTGTTCAGTGGTGAAGGAGATCATGGTCAGCTATGTTTTTGGATGCCCAATTATCAGTTTGTATTGTTGACCAGGAGATCTGATCGGGAGAATCAGTCAAGAGGGCATCTACTGGTTTGGTTACATTGGAAATCCCACTATACATGATTGTACATATTTCATTAGTATGCAGGTGGTTGTCATCATGATTCCAAATCTTGATGGACTGCTACCTTTTTTCCAAAAGCTTGGTAAAGTTTTGTTTTAAGTCAGTCATGAGTCATTTGTGTTTGGTCTGTTGAGTCAGTTTTTTCAAGTTATTTCAGTTTGCCATCGAGTCGGTTTGAGTCAAGTTTCAGTCAGTTTTCAGTCAAGTTTTCATTCAATAAATGTGTCAAAGGTTTTGTGTTATCCGTTCAAATAATGATTCCATCGCCCAATGGATGAAGGCACTGGTCTGCTCTCCCAAAGATCTGTCGTTCTTGGCACCTCCAAGGAGCTACCATCCCCATTGGAGCCAATGTTAGAGTCATCCTTTGCAGCCTTCCTCCAGTGATCAAACATGCTCTTACAAAGTGATTTTAAGGTGTCAAGGTCAAATTTTGTCATTTCAATGAATCTTCAAGCAAAATTTGATCACTAGGCATTAGGTCTAGGGTTGGTTTTCACTCTTTTCAAATTTGTCCAAGTGTCAGTCCATGTCACCATTCAGCTGAGTGTATCATCATTCAGAGGGTTTTCATCATCATGTCAAGTTCCATTGAGTCATTTTACACCTCGTTCATGCTTCAGTTGTGCCTTGGTAAGGTCCATTTCCCTCTCCTAGGGTTTTGGAGGTAATTTCTCTTGGATGGTCAAATCATCAGAAAAACTTGTATCCTGATGTTCAAACACCTTCCCCTATCCTTAATATACCTCATTAAACACTTCCCATCACTGAGATCCCTCAAATTCCTCATTTTTGCACAAACCCTAGTTTCTTGCCACAACTTGGCAATTTTCTAGGCTAGGCCTGTGTTTTGCCCTTTTGGACCCCTTCCCCTCACTCAATCTCTGTGATTCCACTTTCCCCTGCTTCCTAACATCTCTCCCTACTTCCCAAAATTTCCCCAAGAATTTAGAAGCCCCCTATCCCCTTCATTTCGCTTCATTTCGACAAAATCCCTTGTTCCACACATCGGGATCGGTTTCACTCAAAATATGTTTCAGAGAAATCAAAGATGAAATTTGGGAAACTGAGAGAGGTGTTTGTTCACAACATTCCTAGGAAGAAAAACCTCTTTCACTTTTTACACAGGTATCATGGTTTTGAAGAAATGTCAAACATACCGTTGCCTCAGGAGAATTGAATGCACATCTGAAGTGACATTGGGAAAATCAAGATTTCTCCTAGCATGGTTGTCCAAATGACTTGCATGATGAGTCAAATGATAACTAGACAGAAATACCTTTCCAATGAGCTATCATGAGCTCAATTTGGAGTTGAGGAAGACCTTCAAAGGTTGATTGCAACAGCGCTCTGCCTTGAGGCAGCCTCATTCTTCTCATTTTGACTAGTGTTGGGAGATTTGATTTTTGACAGGGTAAATGAAATCCAAATTGCCTCATTCCACTTGTGTTGGAAAGTAGACTCCAATAGATTTCCAACGAGCTATCACACGCCCTATTTGGACATGGGGAAGGCCTCCAAACACTTCCTGCAAAATGCACTATGTGGCAAGAGGCAAGAGCGACCCACCTGGGCAGAGCGACCCACTTGGGCATTTTTCACAGTGTAAAAATGAATGGGAGCGACCCACCTGGGCAGAGCAACCCACGCATCAACAGAGGTTCGAAAATTCGTTTTGAGCGCCCAGTCTTGTTTGGATCGCTCCCATCGGCCTTCAAACAGGTTTTTTGCAATTGCTTGATGTTTTTAAATGCGCTGGTGGCGTCATTGATGGTTTCAAATGCTTCAAATGGAGGATTTAAAACCCCACAGTCATGGCAATATCGTTTTCAGGGTTTTAAAATGATAATTGGTGGTTGCATGAGTTTGTTTTCTATCTTATGTCAGTAATACATTCAGCCTTACCATATATTATCAAAACCATATTGCTCTCATGCCCATTATGCCATTGTGACCATTGCTATTATTATACCATGTTTAAAACCTTTGTTCCATGGTGACTGTGGTTGTACTATGTCTCACTGCCCAATGTAAAAACATTCTCATGACTTTGTTTCAAACTGCCCATTGACACCTTTGTTGTTATTACTCATAGACAAACACATTCTATTGATGCCATGCTCTCCTTTGATAAGATTTGTTCAATATTTTGAAAGTTGCCCACTCCCTTTGATCAAAATTTCACTTGCATTTAAACACAGAGATTGTGCCTCTTTTCCAATCCATTTAAAACAGAGATATTATCATGGTTTGTTTCCTTATGGTGTTTTGACGGTGGGGATATTTGTTGGGTGTTTGAAACATACATTATAACTTTGCCTTCACTGCATCTATATCAGTATACATATTGCACATATCTTGTTCGCAGCCATGTCAGAGATAGAGTCAAAATATGAGCAGGAGTCGGACAGTGACTCAATCGTGGAGGTTGATGTACTGAGATGGAGCATAGCAGTGCGCCAGTGGTAGCATATCGCAGAGGCCACGAGCTTTGTTTGGTGTGCGCATCACGAAAGAGCATTATCTCCACGTGATGTGGAAAGGGTCTCGCTTTCTTCTCCAGTGCAGGTACAGGTACAAGACAGGGGCAAGAGGCCCATGCATGATGAGGGCCCATCAGGAGGCCGGGACACCGATATGACAGTCATTGATGTTGATACGGGCTCTCCTAGCTCGAAGCCGAGGGAAGTCATCCAGGAGCAAAGGGCCGAGAATGACCAGCTGAAAGACCAATTGCAGAAGGCTCAGTGGGTGATTAACTATTTGGAGCAGCGCAACAAACAGCTCGAGGATGAGCTCACATTTTATGAGGTGCGCCAAATCCGTGAGGACAGACAGTGGAATCGAAAGAGACCCGGTGACATGACACCAGCTGACAGAGATACCGTACTCACGCGGGTAAATATACATCTGGAGAAGCTGTTGGCGAAGGCCAATCGAGACAAAGACATGCTTCGCCACATGAAAGGCCATTACTGGGCTCGCATGCATGTTTGCAAAGCGAGGATGAAGATCATGAAGAGGAGGTTGCGCAAAGCACTTCGACGGCGGAAAAGGCCTGATCCACTCCGGATTTTGGCCGAGGCTTCATTTACTGAGCAAGATACATGATGGAGGGTCTTCGCTCTGAATTTGAGCAAATTCGGAGAAAATTTTGTCATTTTGAAATTTTTTGGTCTAAAAACAGGGTTTTCAGTTACGTGGGTCGCGCGCTCATGCGCTCATTTTTTTTTGGGACACTTGCTGGAGGAAATTTTTACATTTTTGGATTTGTCATGGTTAATTATGCATCCTCTGAAGTCAACTTAGCATTTCATCGAAATCTGGATGGTCAAAAAGCTCAAAAACACCATGAAAACCACCTTGCTGCCACCTTTTGCACCAGCAGGGAGTACCTCTGGGAGAATGAGGTTTTGGAGGGTCAAATCAACTCCAAATTCAGAAATTCCACTTGAGTTGGAAAGTAGACATCCAGGGATTTCCAACGAGCTATCATGAGCTCAATTTGGATGCCGGGAAGTGCCTCAAATTCAGCCTGGAACATGAGCGACCCACACAGTTCAGGAGCGACCCACCTGGAATTTTTCCTGAATTTTCAGCTGCCAGCTCAGTATTTCGCCTATTATGGACCAGTTTTGCTTATGGATAGAATTTTTGGGTTTTTATGATGTAAATTCATGTTGGACATGTAACTTTGGCTTGTTTTTATCTATTCTAGAAGATTCACTCTCAAAAGGGTAAAAAATCATGTAATGGATCAGTTTCCACTCTTTTAGAGGCAAGTTGTTAGCTGCCTAGATTGTAGTTCCATGATTAGAATTGGTTGAAACTGATCCCTGAAGAGGGAATTCGACCCCTAGAGGTGGGGAAAGGTGTTAGAGTGATCTATATATTTTAATTTCTCAATCATTTTTAGAGGTTGGAGAGGTTGGACTCTTGGGATACTTTTGATATCATTGTACATATTTTTCATATTTTGGCTAAGGAAAGATCAGGGGTTTTGCGGCACTTGTTGGGATCCTTGTGGTGTTCTGTTCTTGATGGTGTTTCTTCTTTGTTTACTGTCAGTTTCTTCATGTTTAATGTATGCCATCCTTTCATTATGCTTCTGAACTAAATTGAATGAGTGAATAAGGTTGAATCCATTGTTTACAGTGCTTGGCCCTTGAATTCAGTTAGTTCTATATGTTTTCAGCTGTTTGGAGAGGATCCAAGTTCTTCTTTGCCCTCTTCAGCTCCTCGTCGGTCTAATCTATCCATCTATCCAATTTAAAGCATCAAGATCGTCACCTACCTCGCCCCAGCTTGAACTCTGCAAAGGTCTGACCTTATCCCCGGACCCAAAATTTGTTTTCCCATTATTCCAGCAAAAACCCAAAAAACCAAAAACCAAACATACCTATCTCTTTACTAGCCTAAAATCAGTTCTTATTGTAAGTCATCTCGCATCCTATTGCTTATTTTCTCGAGATTGACGGAGAGAGCCCTCTCCTGTCCTCGTAGGGCTAGCTACGAGGCTAAGGTTGGTTTGATGTTGCCTCGAGTTTTGCCTTCTTCAGCCTGTGGCAGAATCGAGCGCTAACAATCACCACAGAACATTACAATCATAGCTAATTCATAGATCACAGATATATTCACATCTCAAATAAATAACACAGAGGAACTTTAGTAATAAACACGACCAGTCCAAATATCATAAAGGTACTTTAAATAGATTCTGCATTCATTAATATCCAAAAACCCAATTACAAACCCAAGACATAGCCCGCGCACACAACCACTGGGGTCTGCACACAACAGGACTGAGGATCTCCGCGCACACAGCCAACAGGAGTCCTTACCCAAAACAACCCAAGACAGATCTCAATAGTTCATTTGCAGCATCAATCTTACTTTTTCTTACTCACTAGACCCAACTATCTATCTATTTATATCATCGTAGCCTTTGCTATCCTATGGTCCGCAAGCCGTGGTTTGCAGACTCTAGGTATACCCTTTGACCCATTTACAAAACATTAGGGGCTTTGACCCGCCTCAAAACCCTGATGCAAGAACAATTAATACAAAATTATATAAAAAATGTAGCTTAGGGAACCCCATTCTAACAAGCCCCTAACACAATCTTGTAACTCGTCTCTAGTCACAACGGCCGTGGGGTTTGCATATTCACCTCAAGCTGCTTGATTGCATCGTCCAGTGGGGGTAGCGTTCCTTCGCTCTTCGCATCAGTGTTCTGTGTAATATCTACCATCTCCTATGAAGTTGGGCCTTCAGTAGCTACATTGACACTTTCTAGGGTCTAATTCAATTGTTTGACTGCAATGTCCACTTCCTGAGATAGCTTGAGGGCTTCATAGACCCATGGTTTGAGGTGGTTGCTCAAAACTTTCTTCTTGTGGCGAAGCTCTTCCAGGTCATCTCTGAGTGTATGGCTACTTCACAGATGTGCCAGGCATTGAGAAAGGACCAAGGTGGGCATAGTAGCTTCCAGCTGCTCAAATTATTCTTCCTGATAGTGCAGTTCTTGAGTAAATTCGCACAGGAGAGGATCGCGCTGCACCTTAGACCAAAGCTGCATAGTTGTCTCCAACAATTCTGCGCCCTAAGAAATCTGAGCTGTAATGGAATTCGTGGCTTCTGTGAATAGCGCGACTCGCTGGGCTCGTACCTTAGGTAGAGTTTCTGGTTACAATTTGGCTTGCAGCGCAACAATCTGCTGCTCCATATTAGTCTTGACATGCTGGATTTCAGTCCTAGAAGCCTTCAAGGCTGCAATGAGTCCTTCAATCTTGGCCTGGGGGGTGACAGAGGCCAAGATATCTTTAGTCACATCTGTGCATAACCTGCACATTAATCGTTCCAACTCGGTATGCTGCGCGATGGTAAGGACACATGCACCCTGCGCCTGGGATACCTCAGTGGTTTTTTCAAGGTTTTTCTGCTCAATTGTATTGAGCTGCTGCTGCATCCGACGATCTCTGTGTTGAATCTCCTTAAAGAGGGATGTATGGAGGACCTGTAGCGGTTCATGTGGAAGCCAGGCCAAATCCAAATGGAACCAATTGTTGGCTTCAGGGGCCCTGACCCAGGTTTGGAGTTTAATGTTTTCCAATAAACCCCTAAACTACTGGCCCTTTCGGCAATGACCTACTTTCGCAGGTGAAGGTCTCACTTAAAGTAGTATGGGTAGGTGTTGGAACTAGGTTTCGGCACCCTAGGAGAGAGTAGGTACTTAAGGTAGATCTTCGTTGAATCTATCAAGTTTGCAAAAAAACAAGCCTATTATCAATCTTTTAACAATATAATCAACATGTAACCATAAACAAAGCTACTATCATTAACATATCTGATCAATACATTTGCATCCATGTGCGCATTGGCAATTATTACCACAGAACATTACTATCGCAGCTAATTCATAGATCGTAGATACATTCGAAACTTAAATAAATAACACAGAGGCACTTTAGTAGTAAACATGACTAGTCTAGATATCATAAAGATACTTCAAACATATTTTGCATTCATTAATATCCAAAAACCCAATTACAAACCGAAGGCACAGCTCGCGCACACAACCAGTGGGGTCCACACACAGTAGGACTGAGGATCTTTGTGCACACAGCCAGCATGATTCCTTACCCAAAACAACCCAACACAAATCTCAACAGTTCATTCGTAGCATCAATCTTACTTTTTCTTACTTACTAGACCCAACTATCTATCTATTTATATCATCGTAGCCTTTGCTAGCCTATGGTCCGCAAGCCATGGTTTGTAGAATCTAGGTCTACCCTTTGACCCATTTACAAAACATCGGGGACTTTGACCCACCCCAAAAACCCTATGCAAGACCAATTACTACAAAATTATATAAAAAAACAGCTTAGGGAACCCCGTTCCAACATGCCTCCAACACAATCTTGTGACTCATCCTGAGTCACAGTGGCCATGGGGTTTGCATCTTCGCCTGAAGCTGCTTGATTGCATCGACCAGATGGGGCAGCACTCCTTCACTCTGCACGGCAACATTCTGTGCAATATCCACCAACTTTTGCGAAGTTGGACCTTCAGTAGTGACAGTGACACTTTCCAGGGTCTGATTCAATTGTTTGACTGCCACGTCCACTTCCTGAGATAGCTTGAGGGCTTCGTCGACCCATGGTTTGAGGTGGTCACTTAGAACTTTCTTCTTGTGATGAAGCTCTTCTAGGTCATCTTTGAGTGCATGGTTGGTTCGCAGACGTGCCAAGCGTTGAGCGGGGATCAGAGTGGGAATAGTAAATCCAACTGCTAAAATTATTCTTCCTTCTCGCACAGTTCTTGAGTAAATTCGCACAGGAGAGGATCACGTTGCACCTTGACCACAGTTGCATAGCAGTCTCCATCAATTTTGTGCCCTGAGCGATTTGAGCTATAATGGAATTCGTGGCTTTTGTGACCAACGTGGCTCATTGGGCTCGTACCTCAGGCGGATTTTCTGGCTGCAATTTTGCCTGTAGCGCAGAAATCTGCTGCTCCATCTCAGTCTTGACATGCTCGATTTTGGTCCTAGAAACCTTCAGGGCTGCAAAAAGTCTTTCAATCTTAGCTTGGGGGGTGGCAGAGGCCAGGATATCTTCAGTCACATTTGCGCATAACCTGCTAATTAATCATTCCAACTCAGTCTGTTGCGCGGAAGCAAGGACACACACAGCCTGCGCCTAGGATGCCTCAGTGGTTTTTTCAAGTATTTTTTGCTCAGCTGTACTAAGCTGCTGCTGCATCCACCGATCTCTATGCTGGATCTCCTCAAAGAGGGATGTATGGAGGACCTGCAACAGTTCGTGTTGAAACCGAACCAAATCGAAATGGAACCATTTGTTGGCTTCAGGGGCCCTAACCCAGGTTTGAAGTTTAAGGTTTGCCAAAAAACCCTTATACTACTGGCCCTTTCGGTAATGACCTACTTTCGCAAGCCAAGGTCTCACCCGAAGTAGTATGGATGGGTGCTGGAACCAGGTTTCCGCACCCTAGGAGAGAGTAGGTAATTAAGGCAGATATTCGTTGAATCTATCAAGTTCGCACAGAAACAAGTCTATTATCAAGCTTTTAACAGTATAATTAGCATGTAACCATAAACAAATATATTATCGTTAACATATATGATCAATACATTCGCATTCATGTGCGCATCAGCAATTATTACCACAGAACATTAAAATCGCAGCTAATTCATAGATCGCAGATACATTCGTAGCTTAAATAAATAACACAGAGGCACTTTAGTAATAAACATGACCAGTCCAGATATCATAAACATACTTTAAATAGATTCTGCATTCATTAATATCCAAAAACCCAATTACAAACCCAAGACACGGCCCGCGCACATAGCCAGCAGGGTCCGCACACAGCAGGATTGAGGATCTCCGTGCATACAACTAGCAGGAGTCCTTACACAAAACAACCCAAGACAGATCTCAACAGTTCATTTGTAGCATCAATCTTACTTTTTCTTAATTACTAGAACCAACTATCTATCTATTTATATCATCGTAGCCTTTACTAGCCTATGGTCTGCAAGCCGTGTTTTGCATACTCTAGGTCTACCCTTTGACCCATTTACAAAACATTGGGGGCTTTGACCCACCCCAAAACCCCTACGCAAGACCAATTACTACAAAATTATATGTAAAACAAAGCTTAGGGAACCTCGTTCCAATAACATGGCAACCTAGTGAGCATGCAGAGAATATTATTCAGTTTTTTCCCAATGGGACTGTGACAAGTGTCACTATTGGATTCACCAGTTTGGTTTGTGAAGGTAAAATTTTCCCAATATCCTCCAAGGTTGAATGTGGATACATGAATTTTTATGTGTGGGAAATTATATATATATATATATATATATATATATATATATATATATATATAATTACAAACCTTATATATAATTTAATTTCCACATATATATATTTTTAACCCAAAGTTCAGTGGCATTATAACCTATGGTTTGGAGTGGTTGGCATATTTATTTATAAACCAAGGTTTGGATTGGACGAAGCATATATTAATTGGAGCGCATGTAACATGAACCATAATCTAATTGTGGGAGCACATATCAATACATAACCAAAGTCTGATTAAATCCAACACAAAGGTTTTATAACCATAGGATAGCACATATATCAAAGGTTTGGAGGTGTTGTTACACAGTTCGGGCAGTGCGTATTTGTTAAGTCCCTATATTAATAGTATATCCCCTTATTATTTTAGTGTACCCCCCTTATTGTTATTATTGTTCCCCTGTAACCCCCATATTGTTATTATTGTGCCCTTACATTATTATTGTTAGGTCGGCTAGGATTACATTGTGGCCCACTAGGATTACATCATGGCCCCATGGACTCCTATATATAGAAAGGAGGTTTTGTAAATTGTATCATCCAAGAATTGTTCATTTATGTAATGTATTGGAGGTTTCCCCCTCGAAGTGGCTTATTTCTAAGGCGTTCATATCTCTTTTCTTCTATTTTTGGAGCTCGTTACACAACATTTGGTATCAGAGCTTTGGATTCTAGGGTTTCGCTGCTCCAAACAGGTCATCGTGGCATTTTCGCTATAAATTTTTTTCTACGAAGTTTCAGAAGCTGAAATTTTTAGGGTGCGAAGCTGAAATCCTGAGGAATATTGTCTAAAAATTTCAGAGCTTGGTTCGCAATATTTTCGGAGATATCATCTGTGGAAGTTAGGTCTTTTTTCAAGCTCCTAAACAGGTCATCGTGGCATTTTCGCTATAAATTTTTTTCTACGAAGTTTCAGAATCTGAAATTCATATGGTGCGAAGCTGAAATCCTGAGGAAATTCGTCAAAAAATTTCAGAGCTTGGTTCGCAATATTTTTGGAGATATGATCTGTGGAAGGTAGTGCTTTTTCAGGCTCCTGAATTTCATCTCAAAGAGGTGATCGTGGGAAAATTTCAATAACTCTCTCTCTGGGCATTGGATTGGAGTGCCGTAAAAAGTGGTTGCAAGTACACAGACTGTAGTTTCTTGGATATCAATTTCAGAGACAAAGGACGAAACAGTGACACGTGGCAAGTCGTACAAGTTCGCTCTACTGAACCAGTCCATAATTAGGTCATTGTGGGAGATTGGACACAACTTTGTCTTGGAGAATCCAAATCAGGTCATACCTGTGGCATTCAAAAGATAATTCATAGGGCTACATTGGTATTGAAATTCAAATATTGAGGTGCTACAATTGTAGAGATAATCCAATTTCAATATCGAGCTCCTCAAAAGCAAGAAAAAGGTGTGTATTTTTCCGAATTGCATAAGTCTTGTTTGAAGAATCAATTTGAATTGATTCCAAGGGCATATTTTAGAATTTTTATCAGTATTGGGTTCTATAATGCCTCCAAAAAATAATTCCATACCCATTAATCCCTCAAAAAGCTATACTATGATGCATGAAGAGGAAGAGTTGCAGTATGAGATATCAAAATTACGGTACCAAGTGCAACAAGTTTCGATCTTACGAAGAGAAATTGAAGATGAAATAGATGGTTTAAAAGCAGAAATGGAGGCCAAGTTGGATGGTTTGAAGAATCAAATAATAGCAAATATGGATGATAAATTAGTGGAAGATCACATCGAGCATCAACAACAAGTTCTCCAACTCTCAAAGGATAACCCAACTTTGGTGCAGAATCTAATGAAACAACAGGAAGATCAACATCACATCAAAAGAAGTTATGAAGCAGTCATAGAAACAAGAACTCGACAAGTATGATCAATTTCAGAGTATCTCAGCAAGTGGAAGAACTTTCTTGTAAAATATTTCACATGGGAGGATGATAATTTTATACGGAAGCATCAAGAAATAATCAAGTGTTGAGGACAACACTTGTTTGAAGGAGAGGGGCATGTTAAGTCCCTATATTAATAGTATAGCCCCTTATTATGTTAGTGTAGCCCCCCTTATTGTTATTATTGTACCCCTGTAACCCCCATATTATTATTATTGTGCCCTTACATTATTATTGTTAGGTCGGTTAGGATTACATTGTGGCCCCACTAGGATTATATTGTGGCCCCATGGACTCCTATATATAGAAGGAGGTTTTGTTCATTTGTATAATCCAAGAATTGTTAATTTATGTAATGTATTGGAGGTTTCCGCCTTGAAGTGGCTAATTTCTAAGGCGTTGATATCTCTTTTCTTCTATTTTTGGAGCTGGTTACACAATAGTATTTAAGTACGTAGAAAAACATGTATGGAGGGGCGGAGGTCGGGGTTCAACCTCGTGACCCCCCCCCAACTACTACTGCCTGATACCATTGGGCCATAGCCATGTTCCTTGTTTATGAATGCACCCCACTTTGATTTGAAGGTTATTGCAGATCAAATGTCAGAACGGAGGGGGCTAGCCCCGCGGGCCAACCCACCTCCTAAGTGACTCTACCATATGTCCAAGTCAAAAGCACCCAAACTAATTGTTCTTAGTGCACACTTATCACCTACTAATCCAAAAATTATCCTTAATTAAGCTTATTTAACAGTTGGCAGAAATTTTGGTGGAAAATCCAAATCTGACACCACTTCTAGATTTGTTAGAGCAAACTGGCAGTTCTCCAAATTTAGAGGCAGAATCTAGGGGAAAATTAAATGAGGCCCATCTTGAGAAATTTTCGACCAATTTTGGTACATGAATAGTAATTCCTAGCAGATTGGCATGCTATGAATCCATTGGAACAACTTGCAGAGGAAATGGAGAAAATATACAAGTGTTTTTGATCACTTGAATAATTTTGAAGCCTAGGGCCACCAGGAGGGAAGGCCATGCCCAGATCAGCTTAAGGCCAAATGGAGTGAAGGAATATTTATTCCTTCCAGATTGGCATGATTTGAATCCATTGGAATAGCTTGCAGAGGCAATGGAGAAAATCTACAGGTGTTTTTGGTCACTTGAAGAATTTTGAAGCCTAGGGCCACAAGGAGGGAAGGTCATGCCCAGATCAGCTGAAGGCCAAATGGAGTGAATGAATAGTCATTTTTAGATGTATTTGATGTTATGAACACAATGGTACAATTTTTAGAGGCGTCAGAGCATATATGAAGGTGATTTTGTCACTTTGGGGATTAAACAAGCCCATGGCCATCGAGATTGGCGGTCAAGCCTAGATCAGCTAGGAGCCAAATTCGGATATTTAATAGTCATTTTTGGGGTATTTGAGTGTTATGAAGCCAATGGAACAATTTTAAAATCCTTTGGAGCAATACCGGTGCTTTTAAATAAACATTTGACTCTTAATCCAAAGAGGGCCTAGCTAGTTAAAGCAGGTCAATGGAGATGTAGCCCAGGAGGGGTAAACTCCATTATCATCCATTGTGTTATGTGATTGCTATGAATTATGTTTATGCATTTCAGTTGTTGTTCATGAGTTTTTAAAAGTTAATTAACTCATAATTTGATCATCAAAGACACATGAAACTTGAAACTTTAACCCCTTCACAAATGGTTAACATGAGATGATCCTAATCACCACCCAGCACCATACAGCATATGTACAAAACACATAGAACACCATATGTACATAGAACTACATATACAACCTGTGCATAGCACCATACGTACAGAGCACCACATATCTAGCATGCACACAACACCCTATGCACACAAAACCACATATACATGTGCACAATACGGTATGTACACAACACCACATATCCAACACGTACATACCACTTCATATGCAATATATACACCACACCATATATATACAACAGACATACAACATCATATGTACACAACACTACATATTTTACATGTACACATCATGATAGGTACAATCACTGAATATACATCATGCGCAATATATACACAATAATAGTACTGCACATCCATAGACCACACACTGACCCCACAAGAAACCTTGCTTCTAATGTCTTTCTAATATCCATGCTTATTCTATCATGTCGCAGATCACACTACTTTCACTTCATTGATTTACCCCTCAACATTACCTATCCATAACATAAACATAGGTACCGTACAAGCATATAATATCAATTCATGTCCACATGATACTGACCTCATAGATTTGTTAGAGTTACTCTTCCCTCTTCATTCTACATAAGACCAATAACCTCTTCATGTCATTCACTCGCATAAGAAAACATTCGTCCACAAGAATGATCCTTGAAAACCCTATCATACAATAACATAGATACATAGATACATACATATATATAATAATTAGCATAAAACAATCATGACCCAGTTACAGAACAACATACATACACACATATATACACATAAACATTAACATTAAACAATCCTAATTTATGGCGACCTTGTCAAACATGACATACATACATACATACATAAATACATACATGTATACATAGCATAATCATGATCATAACATAATTACCAGATAGAATAAGATCTATGTTAAGAGAACTTCCTTTATTCTTGCACAACATGAATAACTTTGAGAACAATAGTTGCCAACATAGCCAAGTCATGTAACACCTCAAATCTATTCACTTTACCTTTTATGTTGCCTTTCTCATGTCTATATTTCCTTCATCCATTTACCACAATGGACCAAACTAGTCCAACCAACTGTCATATTCTTACCTTCTGCTTCTCGTACTCATGCAGCGAGATTCACCCCAACCAATTCCCATGACTCTCAAAACATAAAAGTCAAGAAAAAGAACAAACAAGAAGAATACCATGGAAACCAAGGTAATACGACACCGCAAAAAAGTGGCAATGCCTTACATCAAACATAAAAAAAAAACCACAAATCAAGCTCAACAAATCACAAAAGACGAAAAGCAAAAGACTAGCAACAAACACCATGACTCAATCCCCATGGATTCCCAACTCTTCAGAAAGTAAATCTCAACTCGAGCCTTCTTCAATATTTCATGGAAATCTCTTTCCATGCAATCGCCTCCATTATATTGCCATAAACACATAAATGTCAGTGCATAAATAAGTATAACAATATGTCAGTTATCTTAGCTTGTTGTGCTAATCACGTTGACCTATAAATGAGCATACATTTCAGCCATATGTACCAAACATCAAGATGACATAACTACCAATTTGAAATCAACTTTTAGAGAAACTAACAACCATGTTATAATCAAACAACAATCAAAATCATAATACTACAATTAGAACCTAGTTACACTCAAGTACATATCAATTGTCTCAGCACATAATGTTTTGGTACAATCATCCTAAAAAAAGATCATTACTTCATGTAATCTTATAGAAACATGCTCATATCATGTGATTAAAAAACATTCAAGTAAAAAGTAGACGGCATAAGAAATCTCATACCTTAATGTATCTCAGGGGAGGCTATATTGTCTACAAAATCAATTTGAATTAGCACGATATAACTTCACAACATATCAACCCAATCATAAATAAGGTCATGATATCCATACCAGTATCTAGCTAGCATGTTCAGACCCTAAAATCATAAACAATTGTCATTCATTCATACAATCACATATGCACAATCATTCTAGACATATATAATACACTATCATAATTAGGCCGACTCATGCTTGAATGTCATAACCCTAACCATCAATCACTAACATGTAACACCAACAAGTTATATATCATGCTCATAAGCAACATGTAACATAATTATCAAGCTAACTATCATACAACAGCAACAAGTTAACCCATAACATGCTCATCAACAACATATAAGTTATCTAACACAAAAAAACAATAGCAATGCATACCACCACAGGGTTCTATCATTCATGGCTACTTGACACATGTACATAAAACCATACTAATCAACTAGCATCTATAATGTATGTAACCATAACATAAATATAATGAAAGGAATACTCATAACCATAATTCATATAACAATCCTTAACCTACATACCTACATGCCCAACATCCAAACTTGTATGATGACATGCTCTTGCATCGAGGTCCAATGTTGCAACTTCACTTTAATGGTCTACATCTCATGCTCTATCTTATCCAACACATTAGCATAATAACCTACCAGTATCATCAATATGACCTAATTTCATACAATGACCTTGTGCACAACAACCTTCACCAAAGCAATTCAAACTTGACCATATGCACCCACTTAACATGTATAACCAATCATGAATGACCAATGCATGTCCCACATATAGAATCACATAAGCAAGAATACACAGACAACACACAAGCATGACCAATATGTGCCCATGTAATATTCCTACATTAGCATTCAGCTAATAGGAATATTAATTTTTCTTTTAAAATCTAGTTAGATGAATAAATGGGCAAGGAGGCTCATAAGTTGCTTAAATAGGAATAAAATTCCTCATAATGTGAAAAGGGATCATGTTAACAACCAGATCAAGCATCCACATGTGTTAACAGGATCTAAAATGTGTGGAAAAAGTCAAGTTTTTTCAAGTCAACAAAATTATTATATGAGGAGTGGATCCTACATAAAGACAGCTCAATGTGAATGAAGATCAATCTAGCTAGTCAAAATAAAGACACCTTGAGTGTGAAAAGAAACAATTCATGAAGATCCAGTCAAGGTTGATCCAGTCAACATTGACTAAATCAAACAACGCTGTAAAACATGAGTAAGACAAATGGAGACAGAGTAATTTTGGTGGAGGAGCTTTAGCATGGAAGCAACCTCATAATTGGGTGGGGCCCTTGGTGAGGAAGCTCATCAACTATATAATGAAGGGAATGGAAACCATATGGGGCATGATTGAAGAATATATTTTGTATGTGGTTTTTTTATACTTTCTGCATCCTTTGGCTATTTAGCTAAGTTTGTTGCACTGTTTAGTGCAAGGGTTTTCTCATGTTGGATTTCCCCACTCTTGCTTGGAGATATTGTTTAAGAAATATGAGGAGAGCACTTTGTGCTATATTTTCCACTACCTGGTGTTAGGAAAAGTAGTCACCTTCAATAGCAATGCAGTCCCTTTCAGAAACTGCGTTATTTCTTAAGGTATTGCAGTGGAGGGGTTTAATCCCTTGTATTTTGAGCTAGTTTCCCTGAAGGAGGTTCATTCTACTTCCCGGAAAGCTAGTAGGAGAGTCTACTGCCATTTATTTGCATGATCAGCCATATTTATGCAGTGTTTTAGCCATAGAGTGTGATTCAGCCATATATTTGCAGCAGAGAATTTCACTTATATCATTTCTAACAAGAAACCCTTCCCGGGTCATCTTGGATCTATGTAAAAGAGACTAGATCTCTGTTTTTATGCCTCATTGATTAATATAATAGAAGATCTGGTTTGTCTCTATATTTTTGAGCATAAAACCTCTATAAATTGCATTTTCACTTTTTGCAGTAAGATGTGTTGCAGTAAATCTTGGGGTTTTCAGTGTTTTTGGGCTGTTTTGAGAATGGGAGGCTTGTTTAACTAGGAAAAAGTTATTTGTTTATGATTTCCTCTTAGAGTTTTAATAATGTCAGATCTAATGGATCCATGGGCTGCATTTTTCTGTTAATGCTTATATTTCTGAAAAATGTGTTTTTCATGCATGTATTGCTGAATTTCCCATTTTGGGATATTACAGTGGTATCAGAGCCATAATCTTGGCTCAGCCTGTGTTCTTCAACCATTATGGAGTCTTCTCATGGGAAGGAGAATATCTACAAGAGAGATCAAAGAAAACTCTTATTTTCTAGAGGAAAGAGGTTCTCAAAACTTCTCTTGCAAACTCTGCAGGGTATAAGCAAAGACATCAAAGAAATGAGGAGGGAAAGGCATGGAAGTCCCTCAACAAGGAAGTTAAATGAGGAAAGATCTAGTTCCTCATCTTATGGATGTGAGAATTCAGCCGCATCATCATATTTACAACGCTCTATCATTCACTTGTTCATGACGAAGAAGATAGAGAAAGGATATGTGCCAAAGAAGGAGACTCTTGGTGATTATTTGCAAGAGTATGAAGCTCAATCTAAGAGATTAAAAGATCACTTGAACTTCCAAGGGTTTTTCAAGATCAAAGAGTAAAGAAGCACAAGGATCAAGTAGCATGGTGTGGGTATATTCTTTCTATATGCTTTTTGTGGATCACCTAAATGTCCAGTGAGGTTTTGGGTGAAGGAGCTAGACACCTATGTGAAACAACATCAAGTTTCAGAAAAGGAAGCCATCAAAGTAGCAGCGCTACATCTTGAGGTTAAGGCCTATGCTTGGTGGTTGTTTGAATATTTTTCCTTAAACAATGCAAATGCATCTACTTATGCAAATTTCATTAGAAGAATAGTGGAAAGGTTTGATGAAAAATCTCATAAAAACCTTCTATGGAGCTTATCAAACCAAAATAAACAAAAGTTTTTCATGGGTTGGAAGGTTCCATAAACTCAGATCCATTTCAGAAAACCATTGAAGGGGAAGGAAACTTGTATGATGCCTTGACAAAGGCAAGGTCCCCATTGCAAGAAGATCTTTCTTCTCAAGAGGAAGACATGGAGATTCCTCCTTCAAAAGAAGACCAAGATCTAAGGTCTCTTATTGATGGTGAGGCATTTTCAACTATTGAAGAGAAGGAAGAGAAGGCTAGGTATAACATCACAGTCATGACAAGGGCACATCTAGGAACTCATGAAGAGGAAGATGGAGCACTTGCTCCATGTAGAGAAACTCTTGCACTCTTGCAAGGAGTTGCAAAGAATATCACATATGGAGATCATGGCGCAATCCATGTGCAACATGTGCCATCATTGTCAAATGGTGAGATATTGAAGATAGAAGAGGATAAAAGGGAGGGTAAGCATCATATGATGAGGAATATACACCCCTCTCTATTTCAGAAGTTTTATGTAAAAATGAGGCATGAGGATTTTTGTAGTGAAGGCAAGAAAAAATCAGTCCACACACATATACATCCTGCTCTATATCTTGATGTCTCTTTGCATGAAGGCATTCCACCAGGGAGACCCCCATATTGGAAGAAGAATAAATTGTTCTCTCAACTATGGGCAACATTTACATATTTGGCTATGGAAAGAGCCTTGGGAGAAGCTAGCACAACGCAAAGAATATTTCATGAGTTCAAATGAGAGGTAAGCAATTTTCTGAAATGGAAATTTCCATCTCCCACACAAAAAATTGCGCTAGAAAAGGAGAATTCAGAAATCTATGATGGCATGAGCATGATGTGAAATAGCCACTCCATATATTTGGGGCAGCCAATGATATTCTCACACACAAAGAATATTTCTGAACATGACAAGAGGATATCAACACTCTTGCATGCATGGGCCAAATTAAGGAAGTTTTGGAAGGCAAGGACTTTCCAAGGGGAGGTTGACTTCCATCTACTTCAATATTGTCTTGAGCAAGATCAAATGCAAGAGAGGCAGCAAAAGAAAGTTGATAGTACTCCAACATGTGACCTTGGTATGAAGCATGTCAAAGAGGAGAGCCATGTTATGACAGGGTTGCATTTCAGATTTCTACACCGTTGTCATTGTTGGGGAGCCTAGATCCTTATTGGGGGTCCCAACTCTTGATGGAATACTCCAAGGACCTCTTCTCATGTAAGGTTCTTGATGGGCAAGTGATGGATGGGAGGTATAAAGTAGTTTATAGAGTCATTTATTCTCATGATCAGATCTGTTTTGCTAGAGACTCCAAGCTTAAGTATAAACTACCTAATGCAGCCTATGAGATCTTTCTTTCCAAAACCACTGGTTTCATTAGAGCATACCGTACTATCTTAGATGGATTCATGTGGGAGAACTTCAAAGAGGAGATGCACTGTCATATGAAGAAGTGCATATATCATTTGCTATTTGAGGAGGAACATAGCTCTTGGGAAGAGTTATCATCATCACCTCCTTATTCATTAGGTGTGAGAGGGAGCTCATCCATGAGTTACCTCACTGATTTGAATCAAGTGTATAGTAAGACTTGTATTTCTAAACATTATGATGTATCTACTATATGCTTGTATTTTCTTAACACTCATATGCAGGGCTTTGCTCTAAGAGGAGGCACTTTTTCTTATGGGCTTCATGGGCTATTTGGAGCCATGAGCAATGGAGATGTTGACCATCCCCTAAGAGATTTTGGGGAGATGTTGTATTCTTCATGGTGTGCTTCATTAGCACCAACTATCATATGCCTTCTCCAAGAATACAAGAAGGATGGGACAACAAACAAGTGTGGGGAAGAACACTTGTTATATCATATTCTATGGAAGTTAGGAGTAAAACTGTGTTGGTTTCACATGAGGGACCATTTTCCTTCTCCTTTACTACATATGGCAGCTAGCATGACTCTAATTATGATTCCATATGCTAAAAATTTTCTTATCTTTATTGAGGACATGGTTGGAGGAGAGACACATTGGTTGGATGTGTCCTTGGGGGAAGAAATTTCCCATACTTTTTGCACTACATGTTTCAAGGGGAGCATGGGAAAAAATATGGTTACCATAGTAGATCTCTTGTTTCTTTATGAGGTAGGCCATATGGTTGTTTGGAGCACTTGGGACATGCCTCTAATGAGAAATTGGGAGGAGCTTTTCTATGAATTACCTAGTTGGGAGGCGATTCATTTCATTTGGATGATAGCATGGAGGTGGGAGCCCTTCATTGATGATGAAAAACCCCATGATTGTCATCACTTTTATCTTGAGGAGGCCATTGGTCAGCAAGAAGGTTTCCATATAGACCTTCCTTTCTTTCATGATGAGAGCCATTTGGTTTATCCACCAAATGCCAACTTGCACACTTGGGAGGAACCATTGGGAGACAGAATTATTGCAGAAAATCTGAAGCAATGGTGGAGATTGTTGGATGAGGAGGCCACAAGAGGAGGAGGGGAGATTTTGTAGCACCCTTGTAGTTTGTTGAGGACAAGCAACATTTGGGAGGGGAAGAATGTAATATTCCTACATTAGCATGCAGCTAATAGGAATATTATTTTTTCTTTTAAAATCTAGTTAGATGAATAAATGGGCAAGGAGGCTCATAAGTTGCTTAAGTAGGAATAAAATCCCTCATAATGTGAAAAGGGATCATGTTAACAACCAGATCAAGAATCCACATGTGTGAACAAGGTCTAAAATGTGTGGACAAAGTCAAGTTTGACCAAGTCAACAACATTAATATATGAGGAGTGGATCCTAAATAAAGACAACTCAATGTGAATGAAGATCAATCTAGCTAGTCAAAATAAAGACACCTTGAGTGTGAAAAGAGACAATGCATGAAGATCCAATCAAGGTTGATCCAATCAAGATTGAATAAATCAAATAGTTCTGTAAAAACATGAGTAAGACTAATGGAGACAGCATAATTTTGGTGGAGGAGCCTTAGCATGGAAGCAACCTCATAATTGGGTGGGACCCTTGGTGAGGAAGCTCATCAACTATATAAAAAAGGGAATGGAAACCATATGGGGTATGAATGAAGAATATAATTTGTATGTGGTTTGTTTAGACTTTCTGCATCCTTTGGTTGTTTAGCTAATTTTTTTGCACTGTTTAGCGCAAGGGTTTTCTCATGCGGGAATTCCCCACTCTTGCTTGGAGATTTTGTTTAAGAAATCTGAGGAGAGCACTTTGTGCTATATTTTCCACTACCTAGTGTTAGGCCAAGCATTAAACTTCAGCAACAGTGCATTCCCTTTCAGAAACTGTGTTATTTCTTAAGGTATTGCAGTGGAGGGGTTTAATCCCTTGTATTTTGAGCTAGTTTCCCTGAAGGAGGTTCATTCTACTTCCCGGAAAGCTAGTATGAGAGTCTACTGCCATTTATTTACATGATCAGCCATATTTATGTAGTGTTTCAGAGATACAGTGTGATTCAGCCATAGATCTACAACATATAATTTCATTTATATCATTTATGTCAAGAAACCCTTCCCGGGTCATCTTAGATCTATGTAAAAGAGACTAGATGTCTGTTTTTATGCCTCATTGATTAATATAATAGAAGATCTGATTTTTCTCTATATTTTTGAGCATAAACCCTCTATAAACTGTGCTGTCACTTTATGCAGTAATTTGTGTTGCAGTAAATCTTGGGTTTTTAGTGTTTTTGGGCTGTTTTGAGCATGGGAGGCCTGTTTAACCAGGCACAAGTTTAGTTTATTTATTTATTTATTTTTTTAATTTTTTTTTTTTTCTGATTTCCTCTCAGATATAGTTGTAATAATTTCAGATGTAATGGATCCACGGGCTGCATTTTTTTGTTAATGCTTATATTTCTGAAAAATGCATTTTTCATGCATGTATTGCTAAATTTCCCATTTTGGGATATTACATATCATAAACAAAGAATGCATACAAAACATGTAGCAACATGTAGGAAAGCATGCACAGACAATACATAATCATGAGAAACACATAACCAGTCATACACTCATGACAAAATTTTGACAACAACACCATAAATCCTTCCATGGTGACACCACTGCCACCAAGGCCAACACAACACTGATGCAACAAGCACATACAACCTAGGTATGAGAAACACATATGAAACCAATATAAAAGCATGACCAACACACTTCCCATCCATTCCAAGGGTTGAACCATGCTCTGATACCACTCTATAACACTCTCTTCCCACATCTACCTAAGTAATCGACCAATTGGGGTGAACATGTGATGAGAGATTAATAATACAACATTAAACCTCCTAGATGACCTTGAGGAAGTGGAACCGATGGAAAATTGACAAACAAACCTTACACAACATGAAAAACATCCTCGGGATGTATCCTAACCCTTCAGGCCTCTTACCCCTAGTTTAGACTTAATTTTTTACCATTTTGAGCCTTATCCATAGGCATGACACTACATGCTAGTGGCCAGGAGGCTATAGCCACATGCACAACACAACAAGCCTGCAGCCAATGCCCCAATTGTTGAGTTATGTGTCTGCAACTCTAGTATTTGAGCCACCTTTTCAGGCCCAGAGCCTAGGTCACTACCCAGAACTTCATGAAAACTTAGGGAATGATAAATAACATTGGAAAAATGATACGGAAGAAATCACATCAACAAGAACCCATATGGACCCCTCCCAGCCATGACATGAATTTTTTCAAACATCTCACAAACATTGAATCTACAAGTGTAAACAAAAAATTTAAAAATAGGGGCCTCTTAATTATCTAAGAATCTCTAAGAAGCATTTATCCCTTACATCATAAGCTGCAATACAATCTATTTGACCATAGATACATTGTGTATTCATTTACAAGAAAAAACATGGATATAACCATACATCATCAATGATCAAATGCATGCTTATGACTAGCACAAAAACAACATAAATATAATGGATACAACAACAATAAAATCCATACATAAACTAGTACATTTGAATACCAAATACCAAAGAAATGAGCTCTTCATTACTAAATGTAAAAAGCAACCAGATATTGGAATTCCATGTTCCACCCGACCCTAGATTGGCTGAGTGAAGTCTCACTTCAGCCAATCACCCCCTGCCATATTCACAGCATGAAAGTGGGATCCGATCAAACCCATAAATCATAATCAATCTAGGGCTTTTGGAGGCCAAACCACCTCAACCCTCAACTAGTGATTCCACCTCACGGTCGAACATCACAACCATTACAATTTGGTTTATATCCAAGTTGCTTCAGGGCTCCATAGTGGTTGTTCCAAATAAGGATACTAGACTAGTAACTCAACTCCGGCTTTTTCTAGGTTCTAAAGCATTTTTCTAACAAAGGTTCTAGGACAAGTAACTCAACCTACCTAGGGCTCCAAAACATTTTTCCAACCAAGGCTCTAGGACTAGTAACCCAACCCAACAGTTGTCTGCCGGGATCCAGAGTGTTTGTCTAACCAAGGCTCCAATAACTAATAAATCAATATAATAGCTAAAGGAATCATGAGAACCAACCAAAAAACAATCAATGGAAATAAACTCACAACATCATGGCCATCTAGGAAATTTAAAGGCTAGGAAAACACACATGCATACACCATGCATGCAAAAAATAGTGAGGAAAGCATACATGAAACTTGGTATTTGCAATCAAATATTGATGTAGCTGTTGATTCCGGTGTCTTCTTATGATTTCATGCTCTTCTTTTTCCTAATTCCTATAGATCACCAAGTATCCACACTCTCCAAGAGTGCTCCAAGAAAACTCCAAGTATCCAAGAGTATGAGAGGGAGAGAGATAATAATGAGAGAGCTCCAAAAATGCACTGACAAAAGCTTGAGCCAAAATCTTTCCAATTGATACTCAGAAGCCTTTTAATATAAGAGGCCTCTATTTTCTTGATTTTCCATTATTTTCCTTCATTTTCCTCCTCAAATGAAACCTGTGACCTTTCACCTCCCTTTTCTCATAATGTCCATTATTTTTCATAAATAAATGCCAATTAATGCCTCATGCCTTTCCAAAGCCTTTACCATTTCCTTTGCCAATTTCATTTAGCCATAATAATCAAAATGAACACCTGATAGGATGTTTTTCCCACCATTAAACTTGGAATACGTGTCCCATTAACCGTCGTCTTATATATTTTTCACATGGATTTTTACCAAGGTTGTTACATATATATATACACATAATGAAATCAGTCTATCAACATCTCACATGATGCATGATAACACAAATTGTAATAATGACCACCATGATGCATATATGACCTACCGTACATGATAACCATAACAATCATTATGTATGCAAAACAAACATATCAAAAAATAACATGAATACATAACAATCACATTTTCCCATCTAGTCCAAGTGTTGGAACCTGAAATCTCTCATACCACCCTATAACCACCCCACCCACATTTACCGAAATTCACAAGCTCTCGAGGTTAAATACCATATGAATGTCACTATGACATGACCTGACCTATAATTTATAGTTATAGAAGTGAATCTGGCACACTGACAACTTACTGAAATTCCTCGAGAATACTAGATCACCCAGAAGTGAGTCCACAACCCCTCATGACTAGATCCTGAGTTGGAACTTCTTTTTCAAAAGGTTAACCTCCAACTTCATGCTTAACACAACATGCATGCAGTTATGAGCCTCCATCCGCACTCATAATCCATTCTCCATGTGGTTATAAACTAAAATCCATAGTTCAGTACGAGTGGTTCTGAGATATAAGTTACTTTTCGAGGCTAGCCTCTAGACCACTGCCCATAATTTCCTGTAACTTCCAAAAATGAAAATCGAAGGTAATTCAAAATCCAACCAATCTAAACTCAAGAAATAACTTGACCCAAAGATGCTTAATCCATAACATACAATTCATAAAACATATAGAAAACATGTAAGTTATAGGTCACAAAAGCATATATGATCATAAAATGATAATCTTCATCTAAGAATCACCAAGAAGGCTATGAGCCATCTCTAGATAGTTGCAATAGCACTTGTTAGGCCATGCATTCATCAACCATTCAAATACTTATCAAAACATGTCAATATCCATAAATAGAATACATTTTATAATAAACATATAACCATCATATAACCATAAATGAAACCATGAAAAATTAGACATAATATCACCAACATAATCACTACAAATGTTCGTATATCACAATAGGAAAATATCTCATATTAACATATGAAAATGGAAACCAAGTCAGGGACTTCCATGTAATACCCAACCATAGATTGGGTTGAACCAAATACCTCTTCCAGCCAATCACCTCCTCACCATATTCCAAGCATGAATGTGGTATGTCATGGAATAAACCAAGACAAAACCAATTAGGCCTTTTAGAGGCCAAACCACCTCAACCCTCTACCACAGTGATTCCACACCCATGGTCTAAAAATTACTAACATCAACCAAATTAGTATCTACCCAAGTTGTATAGGGATCCATGAACTAGTGACGGAACCCATAGATAACTCAAGGCTCTAGAGCATTTGTTCCAACCGCAACTCTAGGAACTAGTAACTCAACCCACCAAGGGCTCGAGAGTGTTTGTCCCAACCTACGTCTTCAGGAACTAGTAACTCAACCCAAGTTGTTTTAGGGCTTCCAAAGTGTTTGTTCCAACCCATAACCATAGGGAATATGAGAACCAATCATAAAAACCAATGCCAATCCAGGAAAATCCTCATGCCAATGAGATCACATAACTAGAGAATCTCATGCATATACCATGCATCCAAAAATCAGCAAGGAAATCACACATGCAACTTGTTACCTGCAAAATATCCCTGTTGTAGTTGCTAATCCAAAGGTTACATTGCACTCCATTGCTTTCCTTTTCCTTATTTTCTATAATCCAAGTGAATGATAGAGTGTTTCAAGCATGCTCCAAGAATTCTCTAAGTGTGCAAGAGTATGAGAGAATGAGAGAAATAACTAGAGCTCCACCACAAAACTGTCAAAAGCTAGAAATTGTTTCTATGAAGTATTTTATGATTGATGTCTCTATTTTCTTCATTATCCTTCATTTTTCCTTTTATTTCCATTGCATGCAAATATGTGTCTCTTCACATTCCTTTTCTCCTATTTTCTTTTATTTTCATAAATAAATGCCAATTGGTTCCTCTTTTCCTTTTCCAATTTCCATAGCCACTATTAATCACAAGTGATGCCCACTATAGTGTTTTCCCAACATTAAACTTGGAATATGTGTCCCATGACCTTGGTATTATTTTATTTACATGGAAAATCAACCAGGGGTTGTTACATCCTCAAAACATCTTGTAGGTATGTTTCCCGAACATTGTATTTACACATGCTTCATCCATCTTGCTTACATAAATTAGATTTTTGATTAGTCCTAGAATGTTCAAAACAACATAAGTGTTCCAATCCTTCCACCTACAAGCTTCACATTGACTTTCCTCATCCTATGATTCTATTCTTCCTATCATCACCTAATAAGACATCACCACCATCATATTTCTCATATTCGCAAAACCACTCCCTATGGGGAGTCATATGAAACGATGCACTTGAGTCAATCAAACATGCCTCATGATCTACATGTGTACTCAAAGAAGCCAAGTACACATCCCCACCTTCATCTGAGGCAATTTTCATCTCTGCAGTAGGAGCATCATCAAATCCCTTTCCTTTCACAGGAGTTTTAGATCTACAATATTACTTGTACTACCCTTATTTTCCACATTTCCAGCATACCTTTACAAAGTTTCATAGAGATTTAGATCTCCGTCTAGATTTAAGTATCCCACATAAGGACTTATTTCCACTTATGTTATGGGACCCTCCTCTTATAAATAGGGAGTCTTCATCGTTTCTCTCCATGTTTTTACCTCTCATCTCCTCTAACAACAAGGAGGAGACTATTTCATAAAATTTCAAGGTAGTTGTATTGTTATGTATGGTAAAAACCAGACTATCCCATGAGTTTGGTAGAGAAAAAAACAAACTGATGCACTTTACTTTGTCTAAAATTTTAATATTAACAAATAATAACCAACTTACCACTGTATTGAAGGAATTTAAATGCTTTGTCACTCAGTCTCCATCCCTCATCCTCGAGTTATGCATATTTTTCCATGGGAACAATTTTTTCACGAGGGATTTAGATTGATACAAATCCCCTAACTTGTCCCACAAAGCATTTGTTGTAGATTCTCCTGAAACATTCAGTAATACTATATATGAGACACACAACCATATTGTGCTATTTTCCTTTTGATCCAACTTTCTCCAGAATTTTGTTGAAATTTTTTGGTTTAGTACTTGTTCGATGCACTATGATCCACCAATATTTATCTGCCAACAGATCCTCCATCTTGAGCTTCCACAACTCAAAGTTCTGTTTGTTGAATTTTTCAATCTCTATTTTTCCATTTTTCACCATTTCCTTTCACCACAAGAATTCATCATAGAGATCTCCCACTACAACAAGGTCTACCACAAGCTTGAGAAAATCCCTCTACTGCAAATTCATCCCCTTGAATCCAAAACTACTATGACACCAAATGAACATTTTAAACCTCTACATAAATTACCTGCAAACAAATTCTTAAGAACAAAAAATATCATTATTGAAATTTTGTGGTAAAAAATGGGCCTCAAAACAAAAATGTACAACCTAAATCAATTTTATAAGAATCAATAGAATTCAAGATGATGATGTCAACCATGGGGGGCGATTCACCATCTCTGGAGTAAAAAAGTAAAATGATTAAAAAATAAAAAAATAAAAAAACTATTTTTTCAACCCTTATTTTCAACTTATCTCCCTATGGTTTTACTCAAATTTCGAGTGGAAGCACTTGTTGGATGAAAAATTTAATTCCTCATCGATGGAGTACTCATGTTCCATACTTTCGGTGGACCCTTCTACATGAAAAATGAGAAATAAATGAAAAATGTGATTGCAATAACATTTTTTCCTGTATTTCTCATTTTTCGTGTAGTAGAGTCCACCAAAAGTATGAAACATGGGTACTCCTTGGATCATGAATTAAATTTTGCATCCAGTGAGTGATCTTACTTGAAATTTGAGCAAAATCGTGGGGAGATAAGTTGAAAAAGTAGTTTTTTTTTCCTCTTAAAATTGATGATGTAATCTAAGCTTATTTTATTATTTCCATTATTCTTTTATAATATTCCTTAGGAGGCCCATTTTATACCTCAAAATTTCTCTAATGAAAATGGTGAGAACATAAAATATACACATATATATTTCTCCTGGAACCCAAAACTAGGAAAACTAGATTAATTTTTCATTATATTCCTTTCAATGTTACAATACATTATATACATGTTGAAGAATTCATAAAACCCTAATACATTAACCCTGGATTAGAACATAATCATAGTTCCATTGACCGGATTTATAAAATACCTTGGGAAAAACCATCATGCCCAAAACCATGTGTAGAAAACCATGGTTGGGTCCACCCACCATCTTTGGGTTCACCCAACCATCCTGAAGTCCTCCAAAAGAAAAAAACATTATGAGGCATTTCCCCCAAACTTATGTAAAACCCCCAGGTAAAGGGGGTTCTCACCCCCTTGCAACTCCTCCCCTTCGTTGCACCGAACGCAATGTAACAAAATCTCGATATACTTGTGAAAAGAATATAAAACACACCCAACAATATAATCATATGTTGTTAGTTCAAGATATTGAGAACCTTGGTCTAACGTTATGATGGTCAATACCATAATTTAATCTTATTATAACAAAATCAATGGTGGTCCCTAGAATTCCATTACTAATAATATTTCTAGCTCAATTTTGAAATAGTTATATATATAGTAGTCAGAATTTAATTAAAAAAAGTGCCAAACAACCTAAATTTACTCTATCATTTTCTTCCACTTCACATCAGATATACAATATTATAAAACAAATCACTAATATTAAAGTAGATGTCACTTTATTAAATATAGGCATTGTTCTTGAATAGCTAGAGCACTCAAAAGGATTTATAAAAGGAAAAATCCATGTTGTTGCTAATTTGATCACTGAAGAAAAGGAAGAAGCCTCATATGATAAAAAAAATGTTGGTTGTGATCCTTTTTAGGAATTCTTCTAGGAAACCTCCCTTCTATCTGTTCATGAAGATTATGGACAATATTGCGCATTGTTGTCTTATAAATGGTGGGTCCAGGATGTGAGAGAGGTATGCTAGAGCCTTATGAGAATTTCAAAATTTATTAATTATATACCCTTACTGAGTTTTATATGGACTTAATGATTTTGTTGATAATATGGATCTCTTGAAAAATGATAGAAAAAGGTAAAGTGGAAGCATGATTTGGTCTTTTTGTTTTATGTTTTTATTTGTTTCCTCTATTTATAATTTCTAAAATACATAGTGCTAAACAATGCCTTTTTTTGTAGACACCAATTTTTTTGTGCATTACATCTTCTTGATTGGTTCCAGCCAAGCCACACTTTGTATTTCCATTTTCTAGCATTTGGTTGCCTAGTATGACTTACATTGCATCTATGATTCCTAGGTCTATTCATGATCCAAATTCTCCAACGAATTGGAAGAATTTGTCTTGTTCAATACATTTGTATTTTTATTCTAATAATAAAATGATCATTTGTTGATTCATTTATATGATGTCTTTTTTTTCCTCTATGACCAAATGATTTAACTGCAATTTCAATAAAAATTAAAACATCAATTTAGTTAGATTTTCACTTAGCTCTTTTTCTATAATTCACTATTTTTTTAATTGCTAAATATTTTTCTTTGTAAATATTTATTTTATTTTATTTTACTATGGTATGCATGGATGTGTGCACAAACACACATATTCATTAGACAATTTATTTAGTGTCTATGTTATGCATTTTCACTTTTCTATTTCCCCTTGTGTGTTTATTTAAGTTTTGTTTTAGTTTATATATTTTTAAATTCATAGCTTATATCATAGGAATATATACATATAATACATAGTATATATTAGAACTATGATTATTTATAGCATACCTAGAAGGAAACCAGGCTTCGAAATTTGGGCTGGAATCATATTGTTTGATCTAAGAGGTCCAAAAATATAGCTAATCATACCTATTTTAGAAACCAAAAGTGGCTCTAGGAGCCATGATATGCATGCGAGAAAAAATTGTGAAACAAAATTAAGATCTATGACATAAATTGGGCATACTAGTAATGGCTATGAGCCATAGGAAGTACATGATTTCATTCAACTGGTGCAGGCCTCATCGAGAGTGCTTGTTCTCTATCCCTAATGTTATTATGAATCCTTTGTCGAAGTGTACGAAAAAATACCACTTTAGCTACGCATAACTAATAGCCCTAACATCAAATGTGGCTGCCAATATCTTCAGATCTGCAATTATTTGATCAAGACAAGAGCTGCAAAAAACCAGATCTATGCATAGAAAGACATTAAGCAGTAAAAAGAAGGGTTTTCTCCATATATCCAATAGACAAGACAAGAACAATTTTTGAAAGAATTTTTGTATTAAGGGCACCTGGGAGGAAAACAAGAAGATGTTTCCAATTCTCCTCAATGGGATGGGTTCTTGGAAGTCCTCAGCACTTCAGATCTAGCATCTCTCTCTCCTGTTGGTGTAGAAAACCCAGACAAAGATAGAACTCAAAGGGAGCTCACACAGCAAATAATGGAAAATATGACAATGATAATGGCTCAAAGTCAGACTAAGAGTTTAGATCCAGAGTGATCTAATAGGCAACAAAAGGTGAAGAATGGTAGGAAAAACCCTCCTATTTATAACAAAATATTGGGTCATTCTAGATCTTTGTGCATGATTAAAATAATGTTAACCAAATCTAGATCCACCTTTTATGGAATATTTTATTATATTTGTTGGAGGGAAAAAGTATTTGACTTGGGTCAAATCCCTTTATTTGTCAATAATAAATAAATAATGATTTATTTATCTTTTTAAGAAAGTGGTTGAAGGATAATCAAATAAATAATGATTTATTTAATTATTTGTGGGTGATTTGGTCATATTTAACAAGGAATATTATCTAAATAAGATTTAAATAATTATTCCTAGAGAATAATAAGATAAATAAAGGCTTATCTAATTAATTTCTTTGTTTTGGGTTAAACATGACTAGGAATAATAATTAAATTATGGTTTAATTAATTATTCCATGAGGAAAATCAAACAAATATAGGTTTGTTTAATATTTCCTTTTTGGGGTTTCCTGTTTAGACCATAAACAACCTAATAAATGTGGCTTACTAAGTTATTTTACATAGTGAAAGCAATTTTACTTAGGGTAAAATTGGTCTTACATGGTGTACTTGGGTCCATCTAATGATAATAGGTTAGATGACCAAAAATTGGTGTAACAGATTGCCCCCCAGTGTGCGAGTGTGAGGAACAAATCGTATGACCGAAGTACGTTGTAAGAACTCAATCACCAGTCATCAAGAGGGAAGTCAGAGAGAGAAATGTAAGGTAGACTAGTGTGCTGAAGAACTAGACCCTGAGGAGACGAGACTCGCAGGTGCAACAAGTCTCTTTTTATGAGAGGGTACCTGTGCTAAAGGCGGCGGGGGAGGCATACCTATGATCGTCGAGACAAAGTACAAAATAATAGTGTGTCCAGTAAACAAGGGACCGAACCATAAAGTACAACCGGCATAAACATGAGCCATATAAGAATACAATGAGGAATCCCACATACATGCTGTGCATGGGATAACAGCCAGGACTTATACAATAATATCTGAGTACATGAGATACAAATACAACCCAAATTCCCCCTATAAGCGGGGAAGGGCTCACAAAATCTGACTGATACATGCAAATCAAATAGGCGTTGCAAGCGGCTAAGGCCGACATCATCAAATATATGGAGGTGCATCGAAGGCTGCAATGAAGAGGTCATCCGGGCATGTGGGGGGCTACCTGCAGGGCCACCCCCTCATGAGGGCTGAGACATCTCACACACACCTGGGAATCACCAAGAGTTGCTTCTGCATCACTGAACCATCAAGTATACGGATCTCGATCATGCTGAAAGGAGCTGGAGTGGAGAAACAATCAAGTCAAAGGGAAATGAGAGATCCCTTTGCCTGATCCGAGGCACCGAACAAGAGTGGAAGCTGGAACCAAGGTACACCGCCCTCTAGACATGTCTTCTGGAATGAAGAAGCTGATGTCGACAGAAGGAGGTCCGCCATAGATGAGGCAATGAGAGACCCTCAACTAAGGCACGAGAGAAAATAGTGGAGCGACGAACAGACTAATACCAATGATGATGGTGGAATGGAAGGGACTGAGTAGTGAATGGACGACTTCCCTTGCTAGAGCATACAGGGCATGAATGACATGGCAGCGACTGACACAATATCATCAGGGATAAGGGACAGTGGGAATGAAGGCCATAATGTGCGACATAAGAGATAAACCAAGCAATGAGGGATGGAGGATGATAGCGGGGTACAAAGGGACTCGGGATAGACTCCATGAATGCGATGATGACTCCACTTAGATGCTCTAAACAAGGGCGACTTGATGGCGTTGCCACATAGTAAAGGTCCAATGGGGGACCATGAAAACATGAGTACAAGATGGTAACTCACGAAAAAAATCAACACGAACAAAGACAAGTAAGGAGGCAAAGTGGTGCCCCAAGTACAAGTGTTGTAAGTGAAGAAATGTGATTTTAAGGAGAGGTGAAGTGACTCATCTTGGACAACATTTGTCCTAGTGAAGTATCAAATCACAAAAAGCTAACAGATACCCATTTGAGGGCTCGGTGAGAGCTTTCCAACGGTGCAGACGGTTTGTCAAACGGAGCTACGGTATGGTTGTAGCAGGCAAAAGAAGAAACAAGGGTTCACTTTTAATAAGGCAGTTTTCCCTCCAAATCCACTCATTTTCTAGTGTTGCTGTCGTGAATGTAGAGAGGAGAGAAGGCCCTAAATCTTGCGGCGAGCATAGCGTACAAACCAACCGTTGGAATCGAGATCCGTCAGTGGCAGGTAAGAGGCCTAACCTTACTCTTTCATTTTGATGGATTGAAAGTTCAGATTAGGGCCTAGAATCTCAGGAACAGCCCCCCTTGCATATTTTCTTTCGGGTCGCACTTTTTGGGCCAAAATCTACACCTGGGATGCAGGTTTTGAGCTAAAAGGTGCGACCTATCCCAATATTTGGCAAAAAAGTGCGACCTGGAAGATGAGGGGGTTTTAGTGTTGTTTTATGGATGAGAGTTGGGTTTTTTTG